>CM021106.1:101303005-101738594 GCA_007115665.2 Sequoiadendron giganteum
GAAAATTCTAGTTGTATGTGGATGGATTAAACAATTAATAATAAGCAAAAAAATAAAGTTGCCATCAAATTGACAAAAAACATTGCAAATGGAAATAGAATGTTCCCATCTAGTTGGAAAATTAATATTTATCTGATTTTATGTTATAAGTGATATTTTGGAGGCTTTTATGGCAGCTAGTTTACCATTAAATGGTACCTAAAACTTGTTTTTTGATGACTCAATAGTGTTTTGCAAGTGTGAGACTTGTTTCAAGCTCAAATCTCACACTATATGTAGCCTATCAGCTAAAAAAATAAAGAGTGAGCTGAATATTCACCCTCAAGACAACATAAACACCTAGCACATTACTCTACTAGGGATGAGATAATATTCATAATCACACAAGACAATATTCTCCTTTATAACCAAAATACTTAAAATACAAGATGAAGTAGATTCAATAAGAAGGAAGAAAGAACCTATTCCCATTCTTAGCATACGCATAAGATTCATAAACTATCTTTTTCTTCATTAGGTTAGTCCATCATTTCATTAACTCATTTCATAATTGTGAGTAAGAGATCATAGCATGTTAAACACAATGTTAATTCATTTATCCATCACACAATAGTGGCATCAACAAGGGAGCGAGGGAGAGGAGGGAGACCTTGTAAGCAAGGTAGAGGGGGATCCAATACAAAATTCCAAGTATTCACATTGATTGAGAGGGATTGTTTTCAAGTTTGATATAGAAATAATATAAATCTTTATCTATTTGATATCATTTTTCAAAAAATCAAAATAAGTATACCCTCCATCTTATTCAACTTTATCTATTTGATATTATTTTTCAACAATCAAAGTATACCTCCATCTTATTCACTTTTCAAAGCAAAATCATTTGATTTAATATATCCAATGTTGAAAATTAAAATCGCTTGTACCAAAGTAATCTAAAATGATGAAAATATCTAAGAATGGGAATCATCTACACAGATCTACTTTTAAGTGAAGGGATTTGAGAAGCCTCAAATTGATCTATATAAATATAGGGTTTTGTCCTAGTAATATACCTAATAGGAAATAGGAAGATGAAATCATGTGTCCATGTTATGAGTTGACAATAATCTCCAATATGATGCAATGATTCAATAAAGTTCATAATTTAAATTAAAAAAATATTTAAATATAGATACTTGCAATAATATTTAACATGTTACATTTCAATAGAGAAATTAATTAACTATAATTTATTAACCATCTTGATTAAATATATACAACTATATACATAAACACAACATTATATTGAAGATATAAATAAATAAACATGCTAGATTTGGGGGATCATTCAAACTAACACTAAATTTTCTTCTACTCCCACCATCACTCAAGCAATGAATTTTTTTATGACAAGGTTTGCACATTATGTACATAACAAGTACTTGAATTCCATGGAACAAATATATAATTGGAAATATCTGCTCAATTTAAGGTTCTCAATGTATTTCAACCCCTAATTTGTGTCCAACCAAATTTAAAACACTTGTCATCAACATATATTATAAGTAACTAAAACAATCCAGAGTTCAAACAAGTTACTATAAATTCTCATCTTCAAAATGTATGTACATGTACAAGTGAACTTGAAAATCAGGGATATAATCTAACTCAAACATTCTGGTTCAACCCGCTCTTGAATAACATGTAATTTTTTTTTATGGTCATCACTATCTAGTCTCCATTTTTTTCGTTCGCGTGCATGTGGAACTGCATGAAGATGTAGGGCGGTAGCAATTATAAGGTGACTATATTGATATACCTTGTTATCAACTTGATAGTCCACAAAATGAATCCCATGTTGAACAACTTTGACTTGTCCTAGATATATCCCTTACACAACAACAAAACCTGCATGGTAAAGATGAACCTGAGGTAATACATGTGCATGTGTACAACATTTGCGTGCTCAAGGTTTGTACAATATATATTTAATGTTTTTAAGATAATGTACACATGTACACAATGTATATATATAATTTTAAATTCAAACTCACCTGTGGGAAATAAAATTCCATTGTTTGTTTCAGGTTGTGTTAGCTTATTCCTCTCTTCTGTGCAACACAGTAAATAATAGCTAACACCTTCTATGTTTTCAGGCTCTGCTATAACTACAAAAACATCTCCTGTACACCAAATTTACACAATAAAATTCTAAAAAAATTAGAATTGTCTCTAGACAAGTTAAAGATCATTAAATTTATATAATATTTAAATTATTGAAAACTTACACATGTACCTTTTCTAACCAATCCTGAAATATGGTCATAATCAATTGAAATCAAAGGAATGTCTTGAAATCTTTCATCCTCATTTTCATTGTATGTGTCTGAAACGAATAGTGATACCATATCCCATTTACTAACGTATTCAAGTTCTTCATTGTTGCATGCATGAGAGTTTCCTACAATGCACTCAGTGCAGAAACAAGAGTAATCCCTCATGTATAATGTCCATCTAGGGTGACTATCTGAACTCATAACACAATGCAAAGATCTTGTTTTTTCTACCCTCTTGCATCCATGCATCGATCTTCTATCCACACCTACATAAATGTAATTGCAACAAACTTATGTGAACTTGAACATGTGTATATATATATATGTGTAAATTTTAAATTTAAATAAATTTATTTATTTTAAATGTAATTTATACATACCCGATATCTCCCAAAACACTCTATGTGGAATGTTTCGGTTTGTTCTTGAAGATGTGTCGAACTCATTTGATGCAAAGTGTTTCTTGCACCATTCAACAACATCATGTGCATCGTCTATATGATCTTCTGAATAACTCATTTGATGTTTTCTTAAAGCACGTTTGATGCAAGATCCTGCGCCATCATGCTCACCCTTTCCATGCCCACTCTCAAAGAAACTCCAAACATGTGGTATGTTGTAAATTTTATGATATCTAGAAAGTGCATAAAGTGGCCATGATGATTTGAATTGTGCCACACATCCATCTGACCATACGAAATGTTTTTCAAATTTTACACCCCTGCTTCTCAAATTCTCAAAAAAACATTTTGTAAAACAATGTTGTACAAAACGCGTGTCATGCTCTTTATCATCACTAATATAAAAGTGATATTCTTTCTTGATGGCTCGTTGTTCATCTGTACTCTCAACACCATCCAATTCCAATTGTGCATGTCGATAACACACATGCACCATAATAGTGACTTGCTTTGAAAAGTAATATTCTGATTGAATCTCTTTTTGATGTACAAAAGAGTAATTTTTTGCAAAGTCAACTACTGATAGAATTGTTCCAAGTGGGAAAGTATCTCTTAATGTTTGAAATTGATGTGCTTGCCACTTAGCATAAAATGAATGTTGTATGTATGGTTGTATCAATTTTTGAAAATCTTTCATAAATTTCCCAATAGGTATCTCCTCTTCTACATAGTTTAACCTTGTGGATTCTTTCCCAAAATTTGTTTGAAACTTTACATACTTGTAACTCTTGCAATTTACTGTCTGACTTAGGTCAGCATTTTCATTTGTTGAAGGAAAGTTAGCAAAATTTCTACATGTTTCACAGAGTCCTTTTATGGATTTTATTTGAGGTCCATTTTCATGATCACATAATAGATCCTTTATGAACAAACTTACCTGTTTAGGAGGTGCCTTTTCAAAACCATATCTTTCTTCTATCATCTTTCGAAACACCTGATAGTAGAGATCAAATTCAATGTGATAATGACAACAACAAGTTTCAAAAAACTTGTTTATCTTCACATAATATGGCTTTAACCTTTGAAACATTGTTTGCCCAATCTTTATATGAGGATACATATTACAAAAGTTCATATACATCTCAAGTTGTGTTATGTCTAGCCAATGTTTAATATGTTCTTCATAAATACCAGGTCCAATCCTGTACCTCATAACATCTCTAGTATTTGATGACGGACGAGTCTGATCATTCCAAAAACTTGAGATCAAGTTCCTAACAACATCTTCAATCCTGTTAGAATGGGGAGCTCTACACATAATTGCCCAATTTCCTTCAGAACTATCATCTAAAACCTTTCTTTTTTTCTCATATTTTATTAGTGTGGTTCTACTATAACCAAATTCAGTGGAAAGTGCTAACATTTTTCTTTTTCTGGATATTTCTTTATTTAAAACAGATGTCAAAATCACCTTTCTTGCAACGGCCTTATCCACTGATCGAGATCTTTTCCTAATGGAATCTAAACCTTTTTTAACATTTTCAATAATATCTTTTTGCAGTGTCATGTGTTTCCTCTTATTCGATGCAAAATATACACCCATGAATTGTAATGACTCTTTCAGCTCATCACGAAGAAGTAAACACGATAACAATTGGGTTTTTTCAAGTGTTTCAAGATGATTGAAATGATTATGGATTATTCTATTTACAGATTTAGTTATTGACCTCTTACTTTTATTTTTAGGTTGGTCGGCATAACATTTCAGTTTCTCCATATCCATTTCAAGTAAATGATCTAAATTTCTACAAGAAATTTGTTTCCCCACTATTTCAGCTACTTTTATATGCTCATCCATTAGTGTAGAAGGAAGTGATCCTGACCCCTCTCCAACATGCATTGTTTGAACTCGGGCCTCCTCCCTATCTTCAAGGTCCATGTGTTCTTCAACTGATTCATTTGGTCCAATATCTAGATTGGGCTCGACTTCTACTTGAGAACTTCCTGCTTGTTGAGCCATTTGTGATGTGGGCGATAGATAAAAAATGAATTTCTTTTGAGACCTATGAAGAGTAGTGGAACTTGTGCAAGAGCTTAGGGTTCTATTTGATCAATGGTGAATATGGAAAAGACTAAATTCATGGAATGTATGCAACTTGGAACTTAGGCATGATATGATCTTGATATAGGCAACCTGGGTTGTACATGTATGCACTTGAACTAGGTGAAATGATATATATGTATACAAGGACTATGTGATGTGGGTGATAGATAAAAAATGGATTGGTTTTGAGACCTATGAAGAGTAGTGGAACTTGTGCAAGAGCTTAGGGTTCTATTTGATCAATGGTGAATATGGAAAGGACTAAATTCATGGAATGTATACAACTTGAAACTTAGGCATGATATGATCTTGATATACACAACCTGGGTTGTACATGTATGCACTTGAACTAGGTGAAATGATATATATGTATACAAGGACTATGTGATGTGGGCGATAGATAAAAAATGGATTGGTTTTGAGACCTATGAAGAGTAGTGGAACTTGTGCAAGAGCTTAGGGTTCTATTTGATCAATGGTGAATATGGAAAGGACTAAATTCATGGAATGTATGCAACTTGGAACTTAGGCACGATATGATCTTGATATATGCAACCTGGGTTGTACATGTATGCAAGAACTAGGTGAAATGATATATATGTATACAAGGACTATGTGATGTGGGTGATAGATAAAAAATGGATTGGTTTTGAGACCTATGAAGAGTAGTGGAACTTGTGCAAGAGCTTAGGGTTCTATTTGATCAATGATGAATATGGAAAAGACTAAATTCATGGAATGTATGCAACTTGGAACTTAGGCACAATATGATCTTGATATAGGCAACCTGGGTTGTACATGTATGAAAGAACTAGGTTCAAAATGATATATGTGTATACAAGGACTATGTGATGTGGGCGATAGATAAAAAATGGATTGGTTTTGAGACCTATGAAGAGTAGTGGAACTTGTGCAAGATCTTAGGATTCTATTTGATCAAAGATGAATATGGAAAAGACTAAATTCATCGAATGTATGCAACTTGGAACTTAGGCACGATATGATCTTGATATATGCAACCTGGGTTGTACATGTATGCAAGAACTAGGTGAAATGATATATATGTATACAAGGACTATGTGATGTGATCAAATTAAGAGGTGTCGAAATGAGAACAAAATTGATATTTTATAGAAAATGCAATTTTGGATGGACGAATGAGACTGAAGATGACAGAATGACAACCTGGTGAGATTTTCACACTAGACAAAATTTCAAGCAGATTGCAAGGAATTTATTTCAGTTTGACTGTGTTGATTTAGATTTGGAGGATGATGTTCATTTGTTCATGTTGTCTGAAAACAGTTGGCAAACACATGGTGTTGTAAAGAATGAAAATCAACCACATAGAAGACATTTACAAAAAAAATCCTAAGGCTGCAAGGACAATATTCTTATGGATCCCACGAACCGCATATCCTTAGCAAATGAATTTCAGAAGCTTGGCCCCACGGGCTCCCCCTTACAGTGCACTCACTTCTCAGGGCAACCAAGCTTCCAATCTCCATGAAACTCCCATGGCAGATTGATCATTTCTACTAAGAACTGCGCAGGTGCGGGTTCCTTGGCAATGACCGTTGTTGCACCAAAGAATAGAAGGTTTGTGGTTTTCTAAAACAAAGGATTTATTTTGGGCACCCGTTTAGAAGGCCACACTAGAGGCATTATCATCCCAGTTTGCTGAGGTTAGGGTCTGCAGGTTTTGACACACCACAAGGGTACTGGGGAGTCAATTGCTGGTCTGCAGGAAGTTCTATAATGCTAAGTTTTCCTTAACATTCGAATTTATATACCGGTTGGGCATCGCTTGGCTTTAGCGCGTTCCTAGTTTGAGTCGCTTTGGGGTGAGTACTTTTTCCCACCAAAGCAGGCCCAAGATCTAAGGCTTAACAAAAGCGAACCAAAATATTCATAGTTCAATTGATCTTTGTTTAAAAACAAAGAGAGAGCACATGAATATTTCAGATCACACTTGCATGGTGTTCTTTTTAAACCAAAATCAAAATGTGAACAAACAGAGAATGCACAAGGTTCATTTTATCCATTTGTAGTGTTTGTCAAGCAAAGGGTTTATTTTTAACCCTTTGTAGTGTTTTCTATCTAAGAGTTAATTTTAAACCCAATGAAAAACAAAGTGTGTTGTTCTTTTTAACCCATATGCATTTGCATGTATGTTCTTTTTTAACCAATGCGTGTAAAATGCGAGTTGAAAAGAAAAGAAAAACAATTAAAATAACATTTAGCTAATTCCAGCTGAACACATGCTAAAACAAGAATTTGAGGGGTTTATTTTATGCATTTCATTCAACATTAAATTTACCGTGCATAATTTATTTCAACTTAGAGATGATTGTTTGGAGGTGTAACCAGATTCAAATTTTAGATTATAATTAAAAAAATGATTCAACATTTAAATGAAAATAAAAGTGATTTAATTTTGAACTCAAATTGCTAACAAATTAAAGAAACTTGCCCCTCTTGAATCTTATAGATAAATGATTCATAAATTTAAAATTACCCCAAATCAATAAAAATACGTGCTTTATAGTGCACAATAATTTTATCAAGTATTACATGAAGAAAATAACACACATTACTCATGACTATTTTTCATCAAAAATATGAGTGTGTTACAACATGATAGGTTGAGCTATTATATTTTCATGTTTTAATGCAATTAAATTTATGCATGCTAGTAACTAAGTTTTATACTTGTTACTATAAGTTCTATAATTCAATCATGTTATATAACATATAAGAATGTTATGGTTTCCATAAAAAATAGCATGTTATTAGATAGTGTGGTAAGTCTATGAGCCTCTTTGTACCTAAGTAGATAGTCAAGATCTAGTAAATTTAAATATTTTATTTTTCTTAGATAAGGTACATCCATTATGAGTGATCGTTAGGATTTGTGTCTCAACCTTCAATCCCTATCTATTAATACTGAACAAAATCTAATTTTCAAGTTATAAAACAACAAATATATATATATGTACATACAAGGACTATGTGATGTGATCTATGTATGCAAGAGTAGGAATATGTAAGGACTAGAATGCAATGAAAATGGTATCCAATATGATGTGATAAATTAAGAATCCAAGAGGTCAAATGCAACTCTAGGTCCAAATTTGGTTACGATTCAAGGATTGACTTGTGATATGATGGATAAACACAAGGGACCAATTACCAAGAGAGGGTATGTAGGAGATGATGGACTCCAAAAGGATTTTCCTAGATGAGCAAGGATAACCCGACATGTTTCCTAACTTGAAAGTCTATGATAAACCTTAAGTGATGTGGGTGATAGATAGCAAATGGGTTGATTTTGAGACCTATGAAGAGTAGTGTCCAGCTTGTGCAAGAGCTAAGGGTTCTATTTGATCAATGATGAATATGCAAATGACTAAATTCATGGAATGTATGCAACTTGGAACTTAGGTGATATGATCTTGATATATGCAAGGGGTTGTACATGCAAGAACTAGGTGAAATGATATATATGTACATACAAGGACTATGCATGATGTGATCTATGTACATGCAAGAGTAGGAATATGTAAGGACTAGAATGCTAAAAAATTAAAGAAACTTGCCCCTCCCATCTTATAGATAAATGAGTCATTAAATTAAAATTACCCCAAATCAATAAAAATACACTTTATAGTAAACAATAATTTTATTGGGTATTACATGAAGAAAATAACATGTGCATTACTCATGACTATTTTTCATCAAAAATATGAGTGTACATTACAACATGTGATAGTTTGAACTATTATATTTTCATGTTGATCCATCTTCTCAATTTTATTTATTTTATATATCTAAGGGATACACTTATTGCTATAGATTATATTTTTTTTTTTATGTTGTACTCGTCTTAGAACTTCTAGATGCACATAAGATAATAGCGTAACCATATTAATCTAATGTCTTTTTATTTGATTATTTGTGGAGGTAAAAATACCAAATTAGGGATTTGACAATATAATTGGTAAGATAACCAAAATTCACCCCTTTCCCTTTGTGGCACTAGCTACATGTATTCTTGGAAATCTTTTCACATTGAGGTTTTGTGTCTTTTCCTATCTATCATAATTATATTATCTTAGCTTGGTTAGTTTAAATAACATTACGACAATTTTATATGATTTAATTTATTTTAACGAATTTATCATGTTATTCTACTAAAGTTTCTTGTTATTGGTTGTGTATTTTATTCTTATTTTATAGATTTTCAAATTTTGTATAAATTGTTATTTTTTATGTACAACAAAAATCTATGTAGACATATAGACCTTAATGTAGTCATGTGCTACCATCTAGGAAACATGATGTAATTTTTATTATCTTCTATTGATTCATAATTCTAGATTTCTATCATGATGAGATATCTATTTCTCAACTCTCATTCTAGGTTTTTCTTTGTTTATAATTAAATCCCATTTTTAATATTTTGTTTAATAAAAACATAGTATTTTTTTTAATAGGAAAAATAAGCTTGCATAGTTTATATAGGTGAAACCAATTTAGATTTAAGACCATTTACACTTGTTGATTTATCTATTTTGGATAGTATTTTTGTGTTATTAATCTTAAATCTAGGAATAAAGATAGTTAAAACTTTCAACTTTTTATTTAGATTATCAAATTCAATACATTTTTCCTTTTACTATCAATATATGTTTATTTCTATATGAATTATTTCACTCTTATAAAGAATATTCTAATTCTATGTTAGATTATGTGTTAAAAAATTTAGAAAATATTATTTTAGATACATACTTCTACATTATATGTTCTTCGCATATAAACTTATTTAGTTAATGTATGCTTTATGTGTATATTCATCGTACTTCTTGTTAAATCTATCCTAAACCAAAAATAGTTATTGTTAACTAATATGATTCTATTTATTATAATTTACTTATATTTTTTACTAATTTTTGTGTGTTTGTGGGGTGTTTGAGTTATCCCCACCTTCTGAACTAATTATCACTATTTAGGTTTTTTATATGAGTGTAAAAATTCTCTTTTGTTGAATTATCTTGTGTCATCTTCTTTAATCCAATTTGGTTATACATAATAATTTCCCTACTATTCATTTTCATGTATTGATAAAAAGGGAGATACTACTTGATAGAGGGAGAAATATTGGTGAAAAATGGTGTTTCTAACATATCTATATAATTGATGATGCACAATTGGATGAAATAAATATAAGGATTTAAAAGACATACACATAGATATCTATGCAAAATTGGGCGCTACAAAAAAATACAAATAAAAAGAAATATATTGTAGATCAAAACTAGTAAAACATTTAGTATAAACATTCATAAAATCTAGTGATAATTTGCAGATTTTAGTTTTATAGAACTCAAGCACATTCAATTTTCTTATATATCAATTATTGGATGCATTTTTCCTTGTTGATAGATAAAACATATGATAAAATCACTATTGTAAGTAAATAAATTTACCCATATTTGACGAAAAAGAGAATAAATAAACACGTACCTTGTTTTCTTTCTATGATAATTTGTCAAGTTTTGTTTGCGTCTATTTCCTTCTTTATCTTTTAAAAATTTTCGTTGAGCTTTGTTTTTTCTTTTTCTTTTTTGTCCCATTTTCTTCTTCAAAACACAAATGTTTGATTTAAGCTAACAACAAATTTTCCTACAAAATGCAAAAAATTTGTCATAAGAATTGAAAAAACATATATTAATCAAAATAAATGCAACAAAAAGAAATAAAATATGAAACATTTTCAAAAAATCCAACATTTTTCACCTGTGATTTGTTTTTTCAGTCAACACATTTGAAAGCACGCGGGTCGCCTGGAAAACGCCGTTTACCAGAGGAGCTCAGAAAAATGAAAAAAAACCCTGGAAAACTTGTTTGACTTTCGTATGTATATTGAAGGGTTTCAATTGAACCAATTTCAGGTGGGTTTGGCCGAACACCTTTAAAATAATTTTGCTTATTATTTTAAAGGGGTTCGGCCGAACCCCCCTTTTACCCTAGCTTCTCAAAAAATAGTTTTTTTGGTAAAAAATTGTCGTTCGAAGCTCAATTTGAATTTGAAAATGCAGAAAACTTCAGAAACCCAAATAGATAATGATAGTCCTCGGAAAGAGCTATCTATCGAATAGTTTTAATATGATTTTTTTTTATTATGTATTTTATTTTTTAGTTTTATTAAACATAGGTTTTTCACTAAAAATCAAAATCTCTGGTCTGCACATGTGGAAAAATAACAGATTATCAAAATAAAAATTTTAAAAATATGCTGAGGTTGGGTATTGATGTTGTATACGATGAGCGTCACTTTTTAAAAATGCTGATTTCTGAAAAAAACTAGTTGTTGTGGGAGATGGAAAAAAAAGTGCAATCTGATTCCAAAAATTTTTAAAAATATATTTTTAGAATCTACAGACAAAATGTGACGAGACTCTAGTTTGCATCATTTTCAAATTCCTCACGGTTTAGCCGCTACAAAAGCCCGAAAGTGAAGATTTAGTTAAAAATAATAATTGCAGTGTCTAGTTTGCCCAAAAATTGTAAACCACTATTGTGGGATCACCCCCTAAACATTGAAACTTCTTCAGTGAGGAAAACCACAGATTGCACAAATTTAAATTATTTATTGAAAACTCAGAAGAAAACCAATGGCTAGAAGTCAGATTTACAAAGTTTTCATGTCTTAAGAGAAAAAATAGATATCCAACAATATGAGTAGACTTCATAATGAAAAAATATTGGATAGGTTTTAAAGAGTTGCATAATATTTACCTTATCATACCAAGTTACTGCACAATAATTTCATGTTCAAACTGTCATATTTTTCATAAAATATTTATCTTGCTTCTAAACAAAATTAACTTAAATTTATCTATATTATTTTCGAGCTTAGTTTTTCTTTTTTCCCTCTTGTAGAACAATTTCTCTTTCCCGAAAGCCAAGTTGTAGCAATCAAAGTCTCACAGCTTTATCTGACCAACGAGTAGTAGATTTATGACTCTGTTTTGGCTGGGCCAGAAGTTATTGGGGTAGGGTTTTTGTGACTCTACACGGTACTTCTCTTCTGTGGCGTGTTTGATGACTCTGCTAAGCACTCCAAATGGAAAATGGGATTAATTTGGAGAGAGCGTAGAAGTCTTTTCCATCCATCACAAGTGCTACATCTTATGCGTGCATTTTTCCTATGTTTTTTTCACCAATAGGTTCATATATTTGCTAATTTGTATGGTTTATATCTTTTTTTAAATATTTTTTCATTTTATTGGTATTATGTAACTAGTAGTTAGTGTATAGCTGCATTATGCACTTTCCATGAAAATTTCGTGTGTTGTTTAGCTTATATCTACGCTCACATTGGATTGAATATTTGTATGTATGTTTGCATCTACTATTTTAATTGCACAAGGTTTCTATTTTTTTTGGCTCTGATTATTTATATCTAATTAAAATAGAGTTTGAAGCATTTTCTAGTTAAGATTTCATACATCTTTTTTACTTTCATATTTTTTGGGCTCTAATTATTTATATGATAAGTAGGACTAATAATGGTGATTAGGTCTACAATATGTATGTTTCTCATTTCTAAAAAGATGTGGGAATTGGAAACACTAATTGAGAGAGATACAGTGTATTTGGGGTTTAGATAAATCAATTGTGAGTACACGGATATACGAGAATATGTTGTGGGCTATTTAAGTAGAGAGAAGATGTTGAAAAGCTTCAAGTTAGAACTGAATGTAAGATGATAATCTTGTTAAGGAATCCTTTATAGTATTCTCTTTAGTTTTTGAATTAGAAAGATCTCTCATAATTATAATAATAGTTTTGAATGGATTATTATTTGTATATGATTTTTTAAAAATAATTAAAATTTATTTTATAATATCATTTAATGTTTTGATAATATTTATAACAATATTTTACATCAGATTGAAATTTAAAAATTAATTTAAAAAAATGAGATAAATAATTAAATTATAAATATACATATAAAGTGAATCTGGTTGCCCATGAAAAGAAAGTAAAGTTTAGCTTACACCTACTTCTTAAATGTCTTGATAATAGTAAGCCAGTCTTCTCTCTCCTAGACCAAGTCCACAAGGATTTACTAACAACAAGTTAGTTTTGATGACCAATCGTTTTTGAACCTCTCACCAAATTAGGGGCATGTCGTGGCAAAAACATAATGTTAAAATACCTAGAAAACCAAGTACAATGTCCACTATAAATATACAATGGCTGGGGTTTGTGTCCAATTTATTGTGTCATATCCCAAAGCACTCATTTGGTCATCTAAGTGCTGCAGGCAGAAGCTTCAGTCAGAACTTCATTTTTCAGGCACCATTGAGTTTTTTTTAATCATAAGCATAGTGGGTTTTCATTTCCTTCAATACCCATCTAAAGTCCTATTTTGAAGGTTCATTTGTACAACATAGAAAACATGGCAGAGGCTCTCTCCTTGTGCAACATTGTAATGTTTTTGTGGAGCTATGTTTGCTTTTTCAGCCCTCAAGTTAAAGAGGGCTCTAACTTCCATTAGTAGAATTTTTTATGGAGAAATGATAATGAGTTTGACTAGCTTTGGGTACTTGGAATTAACATTTTCCAGTAGTGGGGGACTAAAAATTTTGTTACTATAAATCATACGAATTAATGTTAGAGTATTCCCTCTGTGTAACTGGGGATCTCCTTGCTGCAGTGTTTCTGATGCATTTAGATGAGAGAAGTCAAAGGTTTAATATCTCATATTCCATTTAATAGATAGAGAATGAAGCCCATTCCTAGCTTTCCTTCACTTTCATTTTGTTGTTTATATTGTAGTGCCATGGAATAATATAGATACTTTGGTATCAACAAATCCATTTAAAATAAAAGTACAAGGGGCCAGTTAAGGTGCTAGAAGACAAAAAATATTTTTGAGAAATGATCTCTGACTAGATTAGATATTTCAAAAATAGCAAAAAATAAAAATAGAATACGGATTTGTTGGGCAAGAAACATCCAATAATGAGATTGTATGCATGAAAGCTGAAGATGCAGATGCAAGTGGTGCTCATCACAAAGTACTAATATTGGGATCCTCTATGACATTAAAAAGAACAAAAGAATTCCAGAGAAAAAGAAAAGGGAAAAGGAATTGACTAAATCTATTTAAATTGTCTTAATCTTGGGTATGTATTTAGTTTGAATGTTGCATGCCTTCGCTCTGCTATGATTATGTCCACTATATATCGGTATTTTTGTGGCAGTTATGTCTTGCTGTGTGTTGTAATCTACTATTTTAACTAAGGTTAATTTGACATACAAAAGAATTATTTGGCTCATTGATAATGGCCATCCTCATTGTTTAAAAACATGTCTATCCTTGCAAAATCCAATAAAATGAAGCACAATAAAGTTTCCTTTAATGATAGAGAAGTACTAGAAAACATGTTGAATTTGGGGGGATCATAAAACCATTTCATAGAGAATTGCAACCAACTAATAATTTCTAGATTTTCAAATCATGAACATGTTGACATCTTATAATATTTTGGCAGAGAGCATGTTTAACACTTCAATCCTTGGTACAATAGATTCAATGGCTTCTGTCATGTGCACTTCTGATTAGCCAAGTAAGCTAGTAGTAGCAGATACTAACCAAATGTGAACAAACTTGAAAAGAAAATAGCTTATAGAAGCATAATGTAGTCCAACCACAAGAGATGCAACAAATTTTAGAGTCTAAAAAAGTTTAAATTTAGAAAACTAAAGAAGGATCTAACATGGAAACCAAAAAACTACCTCAAAACTTCATGAACAAATCACCAAGGCTACCAAACTAATTACTAAAGGCTTGCTTGGCAAATGAATACAGAACAATAGCCTGATAAGCCAACCCAAAAGTTGCCTCATTTTTTGGCTAGAAAAGATTATAGTATATGTATTCATGGAAAATGATCATTTACCATAGTTCAACCACTTTGAAGATGTATTCCGTGTGCTAGGGGTGATTTTACCTTGCAAGTGGAAACTAGTTTACTGCATGATTTTGTCTTTATGATAAAACCTAAGGTAAGGTTATGTTTTTAAACTCTAAAAGTCTCAACGTAGCCAAAATGCCAAATTCGCATATGATGCCCCTCTTGTAGAAACAAGGGTAATTTTTCATTTTACCCTATAACTTGTACACAATATTTAAGTTCAACCTCATATTTAAGTCACAACAGTTGTAGGTCATTGTGGCCTTGATTGTACCTAATGTGCTATGCTTCCATTCCTTTCTATTATGATTAATGCCTTGCACACTGTAGAGGATCCAAACATTTAAGAAAAAAACCCAGAAAAAAGCGAGAAGGATTTCAAATAGGAAAAATAAAAAACCAAGTAAATATTTATCTTCAAGTGCACCACAAACTTTGATAAATCCTTCCAATCACCTAACATTTGCTTCATACAGCTCTAAGATTTGATGGAAGAAAATTTAAAAATAATAAACTATGTAAAGGAGAATTTTTGGGAGTTCTAATAGATGGCCCTGTTACACTAACTCATTTGACTGCAAAATTCAATGAAAATTTCTGACGAAAGCTGTACAATCAGATGTATCGTTAGGTACTTATGATATTCAATGTGAAATTTTCCTTTTAAATTTTTTTTATCCTTGACGTTCGTCGAAATTTCGACGAACCTTATTTTGCGTCGAAGTTTTGACGAAGATTTTTCGCCGAAATTTCGATGGAATTGCAAATTTAAATTGTGGACGACATAAATAAAATTGAGCTCAACTATTTATTGCGACAGTGTTTTGTTCAACAATTTTCTTGGGAAAAATAAAAAAAAATTCAAGAAGATATCGCCAGGTTGAGGGTAGTCATTGTCTTTTTCTAGAATTCATTTGTGAAGTTAGATTTGTACTTCCAGGTTTGAAAATCATATTTTAAAGCAACATCTCATCAGATTTCATTTTTAGTCTTGTGCATTTTCAAAATTTCATTTCCATATTTTAGACTTGACTTCACAAATTCTTTATAAGGGAATTGTTTATAACTGATGGAAAATTCTTGATGGATTTGGACAAAGATTATATTTGCAAGGTTTCAATTTTAACCCTAATGATCAATTTTCAATAGATTTGGGAGCCATAACTAGATAATATCAAAGGCATAGGGATAGCTATAGAGTGAAATGGCTATCAATATTCAGGCCTAGAGGGTTGAACAAAGAATTGGGAATGTTTGATAGTGGATAGTTAGAGCCATTTAGCTATGATATTTTTGAAGAATACTTCATAATGATGTATTTCTCCCTTTGCCATGTTTCAGAAATAGATTTTAAACCTTAGATGCCAGTGTCTTATAAAACAGTTATGGTATATCTGTTACCCTAAGTTCTTGAATTCATCTTGACTCTATACAAATGTATCTATTTTTTATTTGAACAAGAAAGAAATAAAGCAACCAATTTCTAAATATTGTGAGATATTTAGATTAACAAACTAAAAAATGAAAAAATGAAGGTCAAGGCCTCTCTATTTTTCTCAACTCACTTAAAAATTTTAGATTTTTTCAAACATCTAGAAAGCTATAACTATCATGCAAATTATATGATTTCTATTTGTTTTGTACTTTGGAATAGTTTACAAGATGAAATTGTCTCCTCATGTAGAAGTATAAGCTATCAAATTCCTTCAAAAGTTGATATAGGAATCAAAAGATGAACCTGTCAAATTGGAAACCAAACTTTTTTTGGTAAGAAGAGTTGAGTTTGACATGAATGGCATGTTGTAACAACTTTATTAAGTAATACAATTTATTTGGTTATTTAACAATTTGGCAATTTGTGTGTAGATATGCCAACATATGAAACTGAGTGGAAAAGAGCACTCCTTACCTTATCAAGTAATATCCAGGTTAAGATGTTATAAAAAATAACTTGTGCTTTTAGTGAAGTCGGTCAACCTACTCATGATTTTCCATGCTTAATTTTTTCCTTTTGGATTGAGCTAGTTATGATAAATTTTTAACTTTCCTTGCAACCTATGTATTACCCTCTCAAATTTTTAACTAGTTAAAAGAAATCTCTTATAAAGGATATAAAACTCTTTAGTACTTTAGATTGTCCTTAATGTTAAGGGAGGCATCTAACTATTGTTTATATAATTCAACTTTATTTGAGAGTGAGCATATTTAATCTCTATGTTGTAAATTCAGACACTAAAACAAAGTATTTGACCTTATTAAGAAAAATGAAGCAAAAAATGTAAAAGTGCATCATAGGATTTTTTTTCATGGTTTTCATTATAAAGTATGCAAATTATTTCAATATTTTCTCATGGAAATCATATGACCTTCTTCTATGGACTATATAAACTCGTTTAGTGTAACTGTTGTCCTCTCCTTCCTATTATACAAGATCATTCAGAACCTCTACTACTTTTTGACAATGACATATGAATGTCATATCTCTGTAAGTCTTTAATAGACATAATCAAAGATCCTTTAGAAACATTATCATCTCTATTGAAAGCGATCCCATATCCTTTGTGATACTTTCCCTCTACCAACTTGACTATCCTTTGTCTTTTAGCTTATGCATGAGTTTATTCATTTGATTTCAATGGCCTTGCATAACACTTGAAGAAATTAATTTTGGTAGCTCCTTGAGATATTGTCCATGCACTCCTTAATACACTTGTAGGTTGTCCACTTTTAAAAATTTGTGAGATGGCAATATTTATTAGTTTACCATAATGCTATGAAGAAAATGAACCCTTGACAAGATTTTTGATGTTTTAAAAGCCCTCTTGACTGCTCAGTTACTTTTTTTTATGTGTCTTTTAAAGTTTTTCATACTAAGCTATCACTGTTATTATTAATTTGAATTCCCCCTTCATGGTTATGACATGGACTAATCATTGTTTTTTTGAATAGTCATGACTGCGATCTCCTTTTACGAATCTATAGGAAAGTGACATGGCTTACTTTGAATTCCATTTCCTTAAATATTTTATCTTTGCTCATTGCTCCTTACCTCTATAGTATCCCTATATTTCATATACATAATAATAAAAATTATGGTGATAACTACTGGACATGGGTATAACATCAAGCATCATACAAATGTAGTTTATATCTACATCTATAATGCCCCGAGATACTAATATTGTAAAACTAGTCAAAGAATCATCATCAAACTATATTTGTTGATCAAATACAATGAAAAATAAAATATATTCAAATATAAAAAAATTATCTTTTCTATCTACTCCACTGTAAATAATAAAGAATGCAGAAATTTCCTTCCAATTTGAGTGTTGGAAGTCATCACAATAATCAACAATATAAATTTTATATTTAATATATAAATATTATAAATAAATAAGTGTGTATTTCAATATTTTTAAGCAAGAAATTTGGGAACAGTATATTCCTTCTCTTTATAATCTACAAACATAATAAAATCTTTTGAGAAATACCTTCAATCTCCAATATTAAATCTGCACATTTATTTAAAAATAAATCAACCTACAATCACCAACAACCAAACAATTAAAATAAAGATTTAAAAGATCATTACATGAATATATACATATCAACTTATAAGTCTCTTAGCCTACAAGAAAACTTTGGATTTGTAATTCTTTTCCATGAAAGATAAGCAGAAAATATTTAAAGAGAATAGAGTTAGTTGTGAGTTGGTTGTTGCAATTAATAGATACAAAATGTCACTATTTTATATTTTACTATATTTTATTTTGCAAATAGCATTGGATAGTAAACTGGCCAATACACTATCAAACATAATGATTGGAATCTATGAATATATAGGTTATCAATCTGTAATCAATTCACATGAGAAATCATACTAACCAATAGTATCAATGAAACTTTGATAATATATAACAATGACTAGTCTCAGTTTGATGACATTTCAAGACCAATGCATGAATATCATTTGGGCCTCATGGAATTGAACATTGTTTTTATTCAAACATGATATAATGTTATTATAGGAAGCACAATAATAGTATGATTGAATGTATCAGAGGAAATAGGAGTTAGAGCAGATAAAAAGAGAACAAAAATATTGTAGTGTAACCTTATTATTATATAAATAAATAGAAAAATAGTAAGAGTAGGAACCCCAAATATCATGTAATTATTAAGGAATACCATTTCATTATTCCCTTAATGGATTTAACTCTCAAGGAGGCCATCTAATGGTGTTGCCTATTGATATCCAAAGCAGGGGTGTGAATAAGACTGATGACTATGCAGGCTATATTGTAGATAAAATTCATAGATCTATTAACTTTATCAAGGCATATAATAGGGTGGTCCACTTCAAATGAAACTCTTTATTATGCCATACTATTTTATTTCCAAAATTCATTTGTGAAGTCAAAATTATACTTCCAGGTTTGAAAATCATATTTTAAAGCAACATATCATCATATATCATTTTTAGACTTGTACATTTTCAGAATTTCATTTCCAGATTTTGTTGTGCAAGTTCAATAGCCTGATTTTAGGAGTCTCACGGTTGGAAATCATAGTAAAATCAGAATTTAGTAATTTCTAGAATTAGCATTTTAAAGTCTTTTTTGGGGTCATTAATTTCAGACTATCTTCTATTTTGTAGGGGTGGTTGCATGCCAAAAATTTTTGGTATAAAATATCAGAATTATTAGATTTTGTTACCTGTCTATGATTAAAAATTATTGGAGTATGAGTTTGATATTTTTTGAAGATCTAAATATTCAAGCTTGGTAAAGAAAAATCATGTTAGATAATATTAGTCCAGAACAAAATGAAGAGACAGTTGCTAGATTGTGGGATAGATTGAAAAGAAAGGGTGATGAGAAATCTTATTGTCCTTGCAATAATTGTAAGCGCTTAAAGATGAGAAGAATTTTAATCACAACAACTGAAAAAATTGTAGGTAGCATGGTCATGTTGAAGGGGCGCATGATTATCGTCCATTGGTAAGTTTTTCATTATATGTGTTTATATTCACTAAATTTGTAAATGTTATATCATTTTAATATTTTATATATATAAAAAAAATCACTTGATCATGATCATGGTTTATTTGTGTCTATCATTATTATAAAGGTGGGGCGCCCTAGGGCACATGAGATGAATTATCACAACCCGAAGAATGTGGTTTTACAAGTGGAGGAACATGAAGCTAGGAATATCGAAGATGAAGTTAATGATCCTATGGAAGAAGATGATCATGCACCAAAAAACACAGTTGAAGATGATGGTACAAATGCATTGATCCATGACACATTTAGTGGCATAGATGATCATGATGATTGAGATGACTTTGATGATGTTCATGATTTACCTATACTTGAGAAGGCATATGAGCCCCTTTATGAAGGCACCCAAACAACTCTTCTCTCTATTGTATTGTTGTTGGTGAACTTAAAGGTTACGAATGGTTTATCAAATATAGAAATCTCACAAATGTTAAGGTATTTCATGGGCATGTGTAGGATCATCATGGAAAAAATAGGCCCTTAAGTGGCAGTAAAATTCAGAAAATCAGAGTTAGGAAACTCGACATAAAAAAATGAATAAGTTATCTATATTATTTCAAAAATATGTAAGAATAGAATCTGTAGAAAATTGAATTTATTTTCTAAATTACCAGGTTTTATTTTAAAAAGAAAAAAATCTGAAAATTTGAAATTTCAATGCAGTAGTACTTCAATTTTAGGAAAAAAATAAGAAGTAGGTGTCTATCTGACCACCCTAACCTCAATAAAATGATAATATTTTTTTATAATATTTTAGATATAAGTAGGGGACTCATGTCCTGATGTGATGCATTTTTTATTTGAATTTGTTTCCAAGTAAATAATTAATTATGAATTTTTTATTACAAATTATGAAAAATATAAAAAACTCGTATGTCTAACCACCTGAACATGGTCAAAACTTCATGAAATTCATTTTGTTTTTTTTAATCCTATTGTATGTGAAGCATAGAATGCGATGCATGTTTTGGATTCAAAAAATGTGATACTGTTTGAAAGTTATAGATTTTTCTCAATCAGCCTATCAATCAGGACTTTAGTCGTAATTCAAATAGAAAATGAATAGTAATTATTTATTAAATTCAAAGTAAAGCATAATTTATATTGGTGGAAATCTGAGAATCTCCTTTAAAAACCCTTTCCATTTCATCAATTTTGGGTAAAAAAAAGTCGTCTGCCACATGGCCCATCATATCACTTAGATATCGCCACTTTTTGGCCCATCATGATCCTGCACATACCCTCATATATGTCATAGTTTTTCATCTATTTTAATTGTTGTTAGTTCAGCACTAGTAAATAAAGGATGAGATATGTACCATTAATATTCTTTATATTAAAAAATTATTATTCTGTTGTAGATTGATTGGTGAATTTTTGTTATCACCATCAAAGATTTTACCTCACTCATACCGAGATTTGTCTAGCATTATGAAATACATTGGAATGGAGTATCAAGAAATAGATGCATATCCCAATGATCATATTATATATCCTAAACAACGTGAATTTGCAACAGAATGCCCTGAATGTCATATTAGTAGATATCGAATAGATCAACTAATAAAAAAAGTGCCTCACAAGGTTTTTTGTTATATTCCCATTATTCCATGTATGCAATGATTATTTAGGTGTGAAAGCTTAGCATAATTTATGGATTGCCATGCATAAAATAGAAGTGGAGATGACATTCTTTGAATACCTGTGGATGGTTATGCATTTAGGGACATGGAGGAAAAATGGCCACACTTTAAAGAAGAACCTCATAATCTCAGGCTTTCATTGGCAGCAGATGGTGTCAATCCATTTGGAGAGATGAGATCTATTTACTTGGTGTGGCCTATTTTTGTTATCAACAATAACATTCCTCCATGGATGTCAATAAAGAGGGAGAACATAATGTTGGAAATGATTGTTCTAGGTATTTGTTTACATCAATTTTCTTTAACGTAGTACGATCTCATTTGTCTTATTTGTTGCATAATGACATATTTTTTTTCATTTAATAGTCATGTACATTAATTTATATATATTGTAGTAAAATGGTTATAATAATTGTGTAATTTTTATGTTCATTCAACTAGCTAAGTACCAAGTTAAATATATGAATGTATATATCGAGCCTCTTATCGACAAGTTACTAAAGTTATGCAATGGCGTCACTATGTATGATGTATCTAGAGTAGTAGGAAAAATCCAATTTCAATTCCATGCAATGCTTGTATGGACAATTCATGATGCCCGAGGGCTAACACATTTTTGTGGTATGTTATAACGTTCGACTACACTTTAACGATATTTAATTTTATGAAGTAGATAACAAGAATGTTTTTTAAATGATCTATTCATTATATATAATTATAAAAATTGACATATTTAATCCAATTATATATGATCTTGCAGGTCTTCAAACAAAGGGAAAATTTGCATGTTGAATTTGTGGTCTAAAGATGAAATCTCGTAATTCAACAAGTTTAGGAAAGTAGGTGTTTGATGAGTATAGGCTTTTCCTCCACAGAAATCATAAGTATCGAACTACTGAAAAACAACTTTCCAATGGGAAAGAATAGACTACATCAAAACCATGAGGAATCACACCTCACCTATGGAAGTTGGAATATAATAGAATTAATCATAAAGGTTATACACCGAATCAAATTGTTTATCTATCATATATGATATGTCTGCAATTTATATTTTATATTGTGTTGTGTTTACTCATGTTGTAATTTACAATGTTTGTCGTAGTTAATTTGTTTAACTTATATGCTTTATGAAGGTCGTCGAGACATTAATGACCGGGTTCCATAGGGACTGAAAAGTTATCCCAGACAATTTAGTAAGTTGCCATACTATGAGAAGCTAAAAATTGTGCATTTGTTTGATACAATGCATATCAGAAAGAATATAATAGAAACATTATGGAAAATATTGGATGGAAGGCATGACAAAGAAAAAATTGTCAAAGTTTGTAGTGACATTCAGGAAGCCAATCATGCAATAAAAAATGTCATTCAATTAAATAGGGATGGAGACCAAATTAATATAAGTGCCCTTCATTGGTTATTAACGGAGCAGTAAAGAAATGCTATAAAAGAAGTCATACGAAAATTTTGATTTCCCATAGGATTTTCTGCAAACATAAACAATATCATAACAAAGAAAGGTAAATTTGGGTCAGGGATGAAAATGCATGATTGGCATACCTTCATTAAGGTAATTATTCTGGCATATTATATATTTATTTGTATATTGCATGTACTTTTCAGTGTATTATGTTTACTACTTTTGGAAAAATAATGGAAAGATCATTTTATAATTGTTGCAGTACGTTCTACCTCTATCTCTCCTAGAAAACTTCAACAACAATTTCAAGCAAGTTATATATGATCTTGGAAAATACATGAGGTAAGTAGCGATATTTGTTCAGTTCATTATATAGATCTTATAATTTCCATTTGTTTTACTTGTTATGTAATATATTGTATATTTTTGTTAAATCTCATTAATATATTTGTTCCTTGAACCACTTGTAGATGGTTGTCATCTAAAGGAATCCATAAAGAAGATATAAACTATTGGAAGAGAAAAATTCCTTGTCTAATGTGTGAAATGAAAAAGTGTCTACCTTTAACATTTTTCAATGCAAAAGAACACTACCTCATACACTAAGTTGAGGAGATTGAATTGTGTGGACCTATACACACAAGGTCAATGTGGATGGTTGAGAGGCACTTGAAATTTTTGAAGGCTTTGGTTAGAAAAAGAGCACATCCTAAGGGTTCTATGGTGGAGGGATATATGGTATACCAAACCATGGTGTACAATACTAAATATCTTCCTAAGTTTGTAGCGAAGATCCATGTAGATCACATTTGGGATCCCAACTCCATTAACAAATTTGAAGGGGAGTACCTAATGGGGAAAGGTAGATTGAAGAAAGTGACATCTAATTATAAGATGGTCATGGAGATTAATTAAAATAAATTTTACATTTAGTTTTTATGTATATTGTACTTATTTAATTATTAATCTTCAATATACATCAATTATGAATTAAGGTTGTATACCATGGTAATCAACTAATTATACATCATTTGTGAATTTCAATTTTTTTTGATACAGTTGGTTGAGAGTGGGATGCACTACATTTCTACATCGCAAACAATCTTGATTGGATGATGATATGGATTGAACGATGTCAACAATCTGGTCACGCATTAACATGGCAAGGTGTGGCTTCATTTGTTAAAGAATCTCATCGTAATGGAGATACCAATGTTACACCAAGGGAAATTGATTTAGCATATGGTTTAAGAGATAAATAGGTACGTATAAATATATTAATCACCCATGTATTATTTAATTATTTTCAATTATATTGATGTATATATATGTTGATATTTTTTTCTTTCCATACATTCAGACAAGAATAAATATGTTTATCAACTGATGATATTGCAATATTATTTACATGTTTGACATATTGCACGTGAAACACCACAAGGCTATGTGGTGCAATGGTCATAAATTTCAAATTAAAAAGTTGGATGACATGAAGAAATCTTGTGATTCTGGGATAACTGCAATCTTTTAGGTGACTAACATTTCATCTAGAAGCGACATACATCCAGAAATCTCAGAAAATTGATACTATGGGATTTTGGATGATATACTTGAGTGCGACTTTAAGTCCTTCAAACTAGTTATGTTTGTTGTCCTATGGTACAGGCTATGATTGAATGAAAATGATCTTGAGAGAACTGTTATTGAACATGATATATTTACCATGGTTAATACAAGGTCGATCGAGCGAGCTGGAAATGAGCCCTATGTTCTTCCAAGCCAATGTGAGCAAATATTTTACTTAGAGGTTCCAAGTAAAATGGGTTGGTCATTTTTTGTTAGACATGATCCGAGAGGAAGGTCGATAAAGTATAATGTGGTGGAAGCAGAAGATACCAAAGAACTAGAAGATGATGTAGATGATGATCAGGATCAACAGTTAGTTGATGATGTGCTTGACGAAGATTTCGAAGAGGAGGAACTAGATCATGCTGATGTAGGATTTAATGTTCATGAAGATGATATCTATGTGGATGATGACATTGTTGAAACTAATATTGATGATGATGATGATGATATGATCAAACCTTACAATGTCGAATCTGGAGCGGATGATATAGACAAAGAGTTGGATGAAGAATAATATCAATGACATTGAAATGTATGAGTTATGAGATTGTATTATCTATTTGATATTAATTTCTTGATAGAATTATATTTGACTTATGTGGTTACCTAATTAATTCATGATGTTTTTAATTTTAATGCCATTACATAATTAATTCATGATGTAATTTTTAATGTTTAATTTTAATTCATTATGTTACAACCATTGTAGCTCTCCTAGAAATTTTCATATGATCATAATGAATAGTGTTTTGTGAAATTTCATGAAAGATGAGACATTGATTGTAGTAGTGAAATAATTGCAAAGTCATTTATATTTTTTAGACCAATCACCCTTGGCAATGTTATTTTTAGGATCATTTTCAATTTTATTACTAGGACACATAAGGTAGGATTTGATTGGCTTATCTTGGATGAACACTGTTGCTTTGTGTAATGTGAGCAAATTTCGGATGTGGTAGTGTTGCAGGAGCACCTAAACCTCATCTTCTATGCTTAATCATGTGATGATAATTAGGGAGGTCAATAGGTTGTTTTAGGCATTTCAAGAATTTTTTATTGTGAGTAAGGTCACTCAAGACCATTAGTCATGTTCTAGGTGAAGTTTTGAGTTAGGAGTTTGAGTCTTTCACTAAAGAGTTTTGTAGCCTTTTTAAGGAAAATTGGAGAATTTACATGTAAAAGGGTGCAAGGTTAGTGAAATTTCAAAAATAAGGCTATAATCAATCCAATAGCATGGTCTTAGAGGTGTCCTAGGAGTTTCAATATATTTGAAAGGTCAAAAAATTAAAACATTTCAATAGCGATGATAACAACCTTGAAATTAGTGTGTTTTATGTTTCATGTGATCATAAAAGATTAAAAAGTCAGTTGTAGAGGTGGTTGTTCAGTGGTTGAGGTGTAAAGGCCTTTAAAATGAATAAAGTGACCATTGAAAATGTTTTTGAGGGTTGAGGATTAAAAATACAAGCTCTTGACATTCCAAAATCTGTGTTTTTCTTCAAACTTTCTATATTTTTCTTGTTTTTCAGCATAGTATGGTCACATACAGCCATATTTTGATGTGAAATAAATTCCATGTCATGCATATATGTGTTAGCTTTTATTTTAATCTAATTTGTGGGCTTAAGGAATTTATTTGAGTTAGAAAGCTTCATTTCTTTGCATACAACCCGATTACCCTGTTTTTGAGGGTTTTGTAGTCCAAACATGATATAAAGGGACTCTTACACTTTTTGTGATTACTGTAGCTTGTTTAATAGGCCCCATAGATACTATTTTAATTTTAGGATGCATTAATAGGGTGTAGGATGATAAATAAAGAAGGTATAACTGCTGTCCTCAAGAGTTTTGTGAAGAAAAACATGTGAAATGAGAGGTTCAAGCTTAGGTTTCAATAAAATATGTATCGGAGATCTGATTTTATGAATTTTTATCCATGTGCACACCTAATGGGTTGTGTTTGAGTTGGTTTTGAGGTCTGGGAGGTTGTGGAAGTAGGAGATTCAATAAACCCTCATGATTTTGGCCTAAAACAAGGGTTTTTGGGTTTGGCAAGAATTTGGTCGTACAAGTGGAATATTTTTATGGATTTGAAGGTTTAGAGGCTGTTAGCTCTCAAAAATGCAGCTACGAATACCTCAAGAGGTTTCTAATCTCTTGATATGTTGTA
This sequence comes from Sequoiadendron giganteum, assembly GCA_007115665.2. Taxonomy (NCBI): domain Eukaryota; kingdom Viridiplantae; phylum Streptophyta; class Pinopsida; order Cupressales; family Cupressaceae; genus Sequoiadendron; species Sequoiadendron giganteum. The sequence continues at coordinate 101,329,752 of CM021106.1, forward strand.
GGGTAACAAACAAGGCCAAATGATTTGAAACTTCTTCTCTTCAGGTGCTACCAAACCTAGGTGGGTCTACCTTTGCAAACTGAGCAGACTTAAGTGATGTGATTTTGTCTACATAAATCTATTCACAATGGAAATATTATAGTGAATAGATATAATCTTAATAAATTGTATGAGTAATATTAGAATATATTTAGTTAATTGATGTTAAAAATAAAATGGACAAACAACTTTGCCAATTTTACTATATGTATATATAACTTTAAGTTATTTTTATTTTAACTAAAAGTACTGAAGTTACAACATACAAATTAAATGATATTTATGATTGTAATATTTATGATTAAATATATCTCTTAGAATCCTTTTTGTCCCAATTTGAAAATAATTCAATATTATAGAATACATTTTAAAAAATTTTAAGATGAAAATAGCAAGGAAAAATCAAATAGATATCTTTATGAAAGAAGTATATTGGCGCGAAATTAAATATGATTTTTATTTTAATGTAAAAACTACAAAGAATGGAAACAATTCTTTCAACACTTAAACTATTATGTAGTAGTCAATTAAACCTAAAATTAACAAAATTTATTATGAAATATACACACTATACAAGATTTCAATGGATGTTGCATTAGATGTAAATATATAATTGTCTATGTTTTTCTTCAAATGCAACATCGGATTGTCAATGGTAAAATATTACATCAATATTTTCATAGTAAGGAAAATAAAAATATCACGCGTAACCTACGATTGGTTAAAGCAAAGAACATTATTTGGAGCAAAAATAGTTAATGTGAAGTTTTTCCAAAAACTTCAACTATTTAGATTCAAAATGAGAGATATAGTCACTATGTCAAATCAAATAAGAAATTTGAGATCTCTCATTAGACAATTTGTAGAAGTCAAGGCTCTATTAGATGATGAAGATGATAAGGATATTTTGTTAAATAGTTTGAAAATACAACAATGTTATTTCTATGCTTAGTCTAATAACTTCTCAAACACAAGAAGATGTGATTTTGGCACTATTAGGAGAAGGAAAAAGAACAATGGAAAAGATTTAAAAGTTGATTCTCAACATGAGAATGTATTATACTCTTAAGGTAATAATAATTAAAAAATAAAAATGAATGTTATTATTGTAAGAAAAGGGATCACATAGTGTGGACGTATAACTTGAGCCAATGATGTTCTTGAGGGAGAACTTTAAAAAAAAAAAAATGATGTTAAATATTAGCCTACGTTGAGGATTATGTTGTGGATAAGGACCTCCTAGATAATCCTTTTGTTGAAGATTATTATTTTAAATATACTACTTGAATTGATACTTATTTGAGCCTTCATTATTAGAGGTGGAATATTTTTATCATCTTGAGTCAGCTTCTCACTCATAGTTGGGTCTTTGTATCAGAAGCATATTTTAGTTTTTCTTTCCTTTTTTATGTTGGAATAATTGAAGAATGCATATTTTGTGAAGTTTATTTTTTGAAAATCGATAGGGATCTGGTGAACTCAATATGTATTGTTGCCCAAATAGTTTGATATTGTGTGGGTCTAGGGAATTATACCCTTCCAAGGGTCATGAGACAACTTGATGGAGAAATGGATTATTATCCAATAGCTTAAGGGATTTGTGATTCAAAATTTTAGGGAGGTGGTAGTCCATGAACTCAAGAATTCAACTCGAGAGCTACACCATTCTGAAGGTTATGAGGCAACTTGATGGAGTCACACTTGGTTCATGATTTATTTTTTAAATAAAAAGATTCTAAATAATATATATTTATTTGTTTGAATCAACATGTTTTTTTGTGTGGAGTGTAAAACTTAAGGGAGGGTGTTGGAATATTAAGATTAACATTAATAAATTCACCTTACTAACTTGTTTATTTTTGTTATTAAATAATTAGTTATATTCTTGTAAGATAGTATTTCAAATGGGAAGGTATATTTGAAAGGCTTTGTAAACGCCATATTGTCATATATTCCCAAACAAGCTATATGATATAATTATTATTTTGAGTGTTTTTATGTGCAGATATAAGTTCTCTTGATTTTTTGAATATATTTTGTATGGTCTATTAGCCATGATTTCATGATAAGTTTTTCCACTTTTGACACTACTTCTTACTAACTTTTCCATCCAAATTTTGCTCTTAGACTAAATATTTCATATAGGTGCATTTTAATTTTCTTACTATCACCTTTGGCTGAACTTTTAAATTGGTTCAACCATGCAAAAAGTGTGGTTACTTTTAATTATTTCCACTTAAATGTTGGTTACAATTTTCTGATTTTCTTTCCATTTAGCTAGTCACAAGTGCAACTTGTAGACCTAAGACATTTCATTCACCGATAGCCACCCTCTCCATCAATGGACACCTATCCTTCGTTCTATCGGTGGGATGCTAGATAATGTTTTCCCAATGCACCATAGTTCCCCTGATATACTTTATGCATTCGATAATTCATGCCCATGGTTATAATTCATGGTTACTTTTGTTCACAACTTGACTCTATTATTATATCAGGAGAGCACCTTAGGAGTCAACTCGATAGAGTATTGTTACACCAATACTAGGTTGTTAGCTATTCTCATCGGGCCATCGGCGGGACTATGATGGGGGTTCTGCCGATGAAGCATTGTTAGGCCGATGGTATTGAATTTTTCCTCTCTCTCTTTTCCTTTGTATCTCTTATATTTCTCTCTCTCATGCTCTCTCTATCTCTCTCTCTCTCCCTATCTATCTAAGTTCATCTCTTTCTCTCATTCTCTATCTTTTTAGTTTCTATCTCTCTTTGTATTAGCTAATAGGCTACATATATTGTGAGATTTGAGCTTGAAACAAATCTCATGCCTGGAAACCACTATTGTGTCATTGGAAAACAAGTTTCAATTGCCATTTAATAGTAAACCATCTATAGTGTAATGGTAAAATCCTCTAAAATATCAAGTAAAAGCCTATATATACTATTATATAATAATAAATATAATTATGTTATATATAATTTAATCTAATATTTCTATTATATTAAATATGTATTATATTAATTATATTTTATATTATATAAAAATATACTTATTATTAATTATTAATTATAATACTTTTATATGTATTTAATAATTTTGTTAAAGAATAAAATATATAATTATAATTAGTCGAATAATTATATTATTTATTATGTAAAATATAGCTAATATATACTTAACTATATTGTAGAATATTGAAACCTAGCTAAATAACACCATAATTTTAAATTTAATTAACATACTCTGAAACCTGCTAAATGGTGCCATAATTTTAAATATAATTAACATACTCTAAAACCTAATGAAACCAGGTTGTAGCTCGTCAAATTGGAGAAGTGAAAGGTCAATACTAGCGTTGAGGAAGAGTTTGGAGGAGTGAAATCAAGGTCAATACCAGAGCTGAGGAAGAGTTTGGAGTTAAAACAAGGTCAATACCAGCACGGACGAAGAGTTTGGAGGAGTGAAAACAAGGTAAATACCAATGTCGAGGAAGAGGTTGAGGGCACTCAAGGAAAATCGATGACCAAGGGACAATGAGTACTGTAAGTTTGGCACCCCCATTCTCTTTAACCTGCAATGTTCATGCCTAGTTTCCAAAGATCTTCTCATACATTGGCACCCCCATTCTCATAAAATGGTATAAGATAAAGACAAAAAATAAAATAGCTTAGTCTTTCACATTTTTATTGACCAACCTAAGGTCTTGGAAAAAATCCCATAATCTACCCACATCTTGGTTGTTGGTGGGAACATGTTATTCTTTGTTGTATGACCTACCTCAAATATTATGTCCATAAAGTTGCTAAATGCATAAAACAATAAGAAAAAATTTGAAGGTACAACTAAAAAGGGGTTATTTCCTTTTGGCATCCTCCACCTCTTATATTTCAACATAGCATGGAATTACGCTTACATAACATAAACTCAAACAAATGGAAGTTTATAGGGGCAAAGGAGCCCAAGTATATGCTAGGCTAAGCTAGATCTAATGAATGGAAATAGAGGCATACAATTCTTCTTTAATACCTGGACCACAAACATATACAAGGAAAGGTATCCTCCCTTCTTGGTACTGATAACCTCCTCCACACACAACCATTAAAAATTATGAATAGAGGAATATAATCTTTGAAGAACTCAAAGTTGATTCTCTCCTACCTAATGGAATTAGTCATTTTATCCTTACAAACATTTATAGGTATTACTAGAGGCACATAGACCAATTCTTCATAATAGAAGAATTTGATCATACTTTTCCAATGATGGCATAATGAGAAAACCTTAGGTTAAATCAATAATTCATAGCTAATTTCTTTAAATCATGTCCAACCGTATAAGAGAAGACTGCTACTATGTGTACTTGGATACCATGGAGAAAGGCTCTTTGGGCTCTTTCATCAATAAAGGAATTGTTAAATTTTAACACCTAAAACTGAGAATGAAGAATCTTTGCTAGGATGGTGGCCAACTATTCTTCTCAACACCTAGATTAAAAAATATTTATCAATATCATTACTATCACAATTAAACCTATTGCTTGAGATATAGTCATATAGGTAAACAAATTGTCTTTCTGGATAGTAGAAACATTCTATACAATTCAATCCTTGCATGAGATATTGTTGAATGGGCCCAACAAACTACTCATGATACCCTTACTATTAAGTTAAAACTTTGACAAGGCATATGATTGCATCAAATGTCCTTTCATTTATAAAAGGCTCAAATGGATTTATTTTTAACTTTAAATTAATATCACAAATTCATCTCTTTGTTAATGAGTGATTGCACAATAGTGTGTTCCACTTGTGGGATGAGGCAAAAAAAATCCCAAAATTTCAAAATTACAAAATACCAGTTGAATGAAGAACCTTCATTTGAAGGTGATGTCGTCATGACCTTTGAATGAAGAACCTTCATTCAAAAATGATACCATGTCAAGACTTTCAAATGAAGGTATTTTTTATTTTAAATATTTCATGTCCAAAATTATTTATAAAAGGAACCTTTGAAGGAAGGACCTTCAAATGAAGACCTTAATTCAAAGGTCCTTCATTAGAAGATCCTTCATATGAAGGTTCCTTTAATGCCATCTCATTATAGCTCTTAGAGTTGTTAGAGATATTTTTGTTTTGAAGTAGAGATTGGATCATCAAATACTGTGACCATGACTCTACCAAGATATTCATCAAATTGATAAACCCTTACTTAACAACCACAAATTCATAAGAAAATTGCCTCTGTTAGCCCTAGGGCATCAATTCAATGCCTAGTTTCTTGATTTAATAGACCCCTAAATGCAATAAACCTCTATCATACCATGTTTCAAACCAATCAACCGAGTTATAGTTCCAAGAGAGTAGGTGCATTTGTTGGATGTCATTTCTATGTAGCCCTCAAACCCTTACATAGGCGAAATAGGGCAGTTCCTGTATTTGATTGTTTTCTCCCACAAAACAGTGATTTAGCACTTCAAAACAAATACAAATGAAAGGGAACACATATATTTATCTACACCAATGATCTCAGAGCATTTCAAGGTTGTACGAATCCATACAACATAAAAGAACTTCAAAAAAATAGTAAAACACAAAAAATTGCTTCAAGAACATGGTATTTGATATGAAATTTTGGTATCAACTCCTCCAACAATTGCAATGGGATGGGAATACAATATGATAGAATTGGGATAATAAATTCATTGTTTGAAGCATCAAACCAATATCCAAAGATGGAAGAAAGTGCTAACCCCTTAAACTGTTTTAACTTTAAGTTTGTTGGGTAACCAATTATTTTAAGTTATCAAATCCTACCATCATACATAATCAAAATGTTGTTGTGGGATGCCAAAATCTTACACATTTTTTGTATAGATTTAGCCATCCTCATAGAATAAAATAGATCATTTACTCCAAGCAAATTAATAAACTAAATCAAACATGCAATGGAGAAAATGAAATACAACCTATTCTATGGTGGATTGGTGCCCTCCATGAAGATGTGAGAGAGCCCTTTCCCAATCCTTTTCCAAGCTAAATGAGATAGAAAATGAGTTGCTATGAGCTCAAGTTGCCTATAGTTTTGATGCATTCAAAATGTGTTCTTGAAATGAGAGAAAATGGCTTGCATTTATAGGAGAAGTTGATAGAAGAGAGGCCAAAATTAGGCAATGTGGGACTAAATCCCATCCAATAGGATAAAGACACTTGTCATAATGGGATTGGTCAAAGCTTGTGCAAGTTTTGGCCAATGTGCCCATTCAAATTTGAAAAATGTCAATAAATGCATGTTGTTGAGGGTTTTGGCGGGAATAATCTTTGTCCAAAAAACTCAAAGATGAGAGTTATTGAGGGAAAATAAGTCTTTCTAATAAATCAAATAAATTGATTTATTGGTGCAAGTGGGTGGGTTAGTTAGGAGTTTAGATTTGACTCTAGTTGAGTCAAAAGATAGAGAATGATAATTATGATTAGAAGTTAATTAATTTAGATTAATTAACTTAGGGCATTTTAGGGATTTGACATTTGATTAAATCAGTTTGATTTATTAAATCAAATGAGAAGAACGTAAGGATTAAATAATTTGATTTTTTTAATGAACCTTAGGAAATTAATCAATAAATATTTTAATTGATTAATAGAAGAAATGAATGTTAATTTGTATGATGCATGATTGTTATTTTTGCATGTCTACATTTTGCCCCTCTTTGAAGCAATGTACTCGTTGCATTGGTTCAAAGAATGATGCTGCTGACATCAAAATTTAAAAAAATTCAGATTTTTCAGATGCCCCAGCGAAAATAAGTACGTTAGTACATTGCCCCCTCAAGAGATTGAGTGAAAAGATACAATTTGAGGTGGATCTCGCGACAAAGAGGTTCAAAATGGATGTATGGATGGTTAGACTATATGATAATGAAAATGAGATGTTCAGAAGATGCTTAGAATAAAAAATTTATATTATCCTAAACAACTTAAATGATTATCCAATGATGTTGTCCTATAATGATATGATGTGATTATGCAAGATGAGATGATGAATGTAGCCTGGATGCATTGTTAGCGTGAAAGAGGATAGAAGAATGAGAGGGATCAACCCTTAAATCTAAGAAGATGAAGAAGTCCAACAAGTCCTCTATTCATCGAGACTTTATTGGATATGATGATGAATGATGATGATGTGTTGCTTATCCAAGGATGGGAAAAGAGCATACCTTTCTTTATGTTTGATAACACACGTAGGTTCGATGCATCAAGGTATTAAGAACTAGGATGATGTGGCGCCTAGTGTGATGGACTTGGACTCGTCAAACAGATAGGAGTACTCTTGTTCACACTTGACAAACATAACCTTATTCAAAATGCAGTTCAGATATCATAAACATCTCGGACCAAAAAATAACAAGGCAAGCCTTTTTATGTGGTCAACAAGACACTTAAAACATCTTTCCTACAAAAAAAACAAAGTATGCATGATCAATTTATTTTACAGCAATATCCAACAAGCAAAGTAGATAAAAAGATAATGATTGTAGGCCCATTCCTTTCTCTCTAAACTTGTTTTGTTTAGGCATCATCGAGAGGTCCTTGGAATGAGCGCAAAATAAGATAAGTCAAAAAGACCAAAATAAAGTAAACAAACAAGCTAATGTTCTTTGTATCGCTAGCCAAGACTAATTACTGTGGGGTACCTGATGCTTATGTCCATCGTAGGAAAGCTTCATCCTAGGACATGTAGTGATCAGGGTTTTGGTGGGACTGATTTGGGTGATAAGCTATTGATAATTTGAGTTGACCAACTTGCTGACTTACTGACTTAGACTTGAGACTTTGACGATTAGGGAGTTCACTTTGGAACCTGCTAAACTTGCTTCTGACTGACTCACCAAAGGGTGACAATGACGATGATTTATTATGAGTGATGACAATCACGGGTGAAAGCAAGATGAAATGGGCACACCATTTTGGGTTTTTTCAAATGTTTTGAGGCTATTTTTGGAATTTTTGAGATGTTTTACAAATGTTTTTGGTATTTTCAAGATTTTACGATGAACAGACTAACTTAAAGACCTATCCTAGGGGTCTCAGGAGCTGATCCATAGATTATCCTTGCCTACGTTATACACGCAGAGACCACGTAGTTCGACTGGTGGTGGACTGACTTGATGATAATATGGACAAATGGATTGCCATTTTATTGCCTAAAGGACTGACTTAAGATGCAGACTAGATGGGCAAATGGATTGCCAATGCAACAGACACCTAAAGGACTGACCTAACCATCTCAAGGGATGATCAAAGATCAACCTTGCCTACATTCAAGCTCAGAGACGACGTAGTTCAACAAGGTGAAAGACTGACAAGACTAAATGATGAATTTTGAAGATTTTCCAATATTTCGACATGTTTTTTGATTTTTTGAATGATTTAGATGTTTTTGAATTTTTGAATGAGTTTTCTAGATTTTTTTGCAATTTTTGATGGATTTTTTGAATGTTTTTGGTTTTTTCTGATGAAATTTTGAAAAAGATCATGAGAATATACACGAATCCAATCCAATGTTGTGAGAATGTGCCCCCAGTGTGGTGCGACAGATTACTTCGATAAAGGCAGGACAAACTGACCTTCGAAATGCCAAGTAGTTCCAATGGTGGAATATAGTATAGATACCAATGCAGGCTATGGTATGGATACGAGCAAATGAGTGGAATGCAATGGAATGGATGAGTCGTGCAGATCCTGATAGATGGGGAAGGTGCTTTATTTACACTTGATGCCTACTTTCCAGGTTTTCACCAAGGTACTTTCCCAAAGTGCCACCGAAGTGGTTTTCACTAGAGGATGATTTTTTTCTTTTTACTATTTTCAATCCTTTTTTGAATTTTTTGGATTTTTTGATCTTTTGATTTTTTTGCTGTCACCGAGTTGCCTGTTTGCCAGGTTATCATCGAGGTAACCATTTTTTAAGGACCTTTTCTGATTGTTTTTGTATTTTCTAGTTCTATACCTTGCAAGATTTAGGCATAAAACTTTTTGAGGTGAGAGCTATTCAGAGGCTCGCTTGCTGGTGTTGCTAGTTGATATGCCCCTGATGTGTAACTTGTAGTGATGACAAAAGGTCCCAACCAGTTGGGCTCAAACTTTCCCTTTGTATCTAGATTTGGAAAGTTCTTTTGGTTTTCTTTTAGCACGAGGTCACCAAATTGGAATGTGTGTTGTCTGATCTTCTTGTTGTAGCTCCTTTTTAGGCGATTTTGGTACACTTGTAGATGATTAAGGGCATCCATGCACCTTTCATCTAGTAATTCCAGCTCATTGAGTCTTGTGACCCTGTATTCCTCATCTGTGATAAGGTTTTGCAATGATATCCTTAGTGATGGGAGCTCGATCTCAATGGGGAGTATGGCCTCTGATCCGTAGACCAGAGAGAATGGGGTGGCACCTATTGGCGTGTGGATGCTGGTGCGGTAGGCCCATTAGGCGGGATTTAACTAGAGATGCTAGTCACGACCAGAGTCATTGACTATTTTCTTGAGGATTTTCAAAATGGTTTTATTTGTAGCTTCTGCCTGGCCATTTCCTTGTGGATAGTATGGAGTGGAAAATGGTGTTGGATTTTGAATTTTTCACACAAATCTCGGACATCCTGATTTTTGAAGGGCGTCTCATTATCAGAGATAATGGATTGAGGAACACCGTATCACCAAATGAGGTAATTCAGGATGAACTTGGATGTTTTTTTTCCCGTGATGTAGGTTATGGGAATTGCTTTGACCCACTTTGTGAAATATTCAGTGGCGGTGATGATGAACTTATGGCCATTGGATGAGGTGGGTGATATTTTACCAATGAGATTGAGCCCCCATTGTGAAAAGGGCCAAGGTGTAACAATGGGATGCAGTTCTTGAGCTGGTGCATGAATAAGGTCTCCATGTTGTTGGCATTGCAAGCATTTTTTGACAAAATTGTGCGCCTCTTTTTCCATCGTCGGCCAGTAGTACCCTGTTCTTAGCAACTTTTTAGCCAAGTTCATACCACTTGAGTGTGACCCACACGTGCCATTGTGTACCTCAGTTAGAGCAGTCAGGGCTTCCTCAGGTTTTAAACAACGTAGCAGGGTTCCCTCGGTACTCCTACGAAAGAGGGTTTCTCCTAGGATGACGAATCGTGAAGTCCTTTTGATGAAAGTACATTTTAGGTTCGGGGTGATGTCAGTGGGGAGGATTCCTAACATTAGGTAGGTGTATATATCATGATACCAAAGATCACTGAGACCAACGAGTTCACATGTGTATTCTGACTCTAGTACCTCGAATGTGGGTATGAGAAGCTACTCTATGAGGAATTCATGTTTGGAGACGTTACGAGGGATGTCGAGTAAGGATCCAATTGTCACCATTGCATCAGCTGCTCTGTTGTTTGTCCTTGGTATCTGCTCAAAGGTAATGTCGATGAAAGATTCCTTGAGGCTTTCTGCCACCTTATTGTATGGTGCGAGCTTGTCATCCTTGGTTTGGTATTCACCGTTGACTTGGTTGATGATAAGTTGCGAGTCCCCATAGACTTTTAGTGCCATGATTTGCCATTGTGTTGCAATCTTGAGACCTATGGTCAAAGCCTCATATTCTGCTATATTGTTAGTACAAGGGAATGCTAGCTTGTATGATCTAGGTATGTAGTCTCCTTGCGGCGTGATGAAAAACACACTAGCTCCTGACCCATGTTGTGTGTGAGAGCCATCAAAGTATAACTTCCAGTGGTCTACTGCACCAAGGTTAAAAAGGGACTCATCTGGGAATTCTGATATGAGTGGGTTATCTGTGTAGAGGGGAGCTTCTGCCAGCTGATCTGCAATGACTTGTCCTTTTATGGCTTTTCCTTCTACATAATCGATATCATGTTCAGATAATATCATTACCCACTTAACCATTCTACCTATAAGCACTGCTTTTGACAATAGGTATTTTAGAGGGTCTATTTTGGCAATCAACTTGATTTGGTGCGCTAGCATGTAGTGTCTGAATTTCTGAGCCGCCAATACCAGTGCTAGGCAAGCTTTTTCTATTGATGTGTAATTGAGCTCATGTCCCACCATTGTTCTGCTGATGTAGTAGATAGCCCGCTCGGTTCCCTTTTCATCATGTTGGGCTAAAAGGGCCCCCAGGGCGGCTGTTGTTGCAGAGATATATAGGATTAATGATTTCCCCACAATTGGTGGCATCAACATAGGTGGTGTGAGTAGATATTCTTTTATTTTTCTGAATGCTTGCTCACATTTGTCATCCCATCTGAAAGCTACTCCCTTGTGAAGTAGGTGTGAATAGGCAATCTGTTTATCTTCCAATTGTGCTATGAATCTTCGGATGGACTGGAGTCTTCCTTGCAATCCTCTTAGTTGTTTTAATGTTCTTGGTGCTTTCATTTCGAGGATTGCTTTTACCTTTGTAGGGTCTACCTCTATCCCTCTCATTGAAACTATGTATCCTAACAGCTTCCCTATTTGCACCCCAAAGACACACTTCTTCGGGTTGAGTCTAACATTATATTGTTCGAGCCTGTCAAAGATAGCACTTAGAGTTGCTATATGGTCTTGTCTCTTCTTTCATTTAGCAAGTATTTCATCTACATAATCTTCGACTATTTTTTGGATCATGTCATGGAAGATTAATGTCATGGCTCTTTGGTAGGTAGCTCCTGCATTTTTCAACCCAAATGGCATTACATTCCAGCAGTAGGTGCCCCAAGGACATGTGAATGCTGTCTTGTGTTGGTCTTCTTTTGATATCATTATCTGATTGTACCCCGAGAAGCCATCCATTAGGGAAAGCATCTCATGTCCAGCCATCATATCCACTATCATGTCAATGTTGGGTAGTGGAAAGTCATCCTTGGGACATGCTTTGTTTAGGTCTCTGAAATCAGTGTATATGTGGATGCCCCCTTTCGGTTTTGAGACTAGTACGAGGTTAGATACCCATTCTGGATAGTCGATCGAGCATATGAAGCCTACATCCAGAAGTTTTTGCAGCTCAATCTTTACAAGCAAGGCTATTTGTGGGTGCATCTTCCTTAGCTTCTGTCTGACTGGTTTTGCTCTGGGGTGAATGGCCAAATGATGCACTACTACTTCAGGGTCCAGGCCTGGCATGTCTGCATAGGTCCACGCAAAATTTACCTTTCTCTCCTTTAGGAAAGCTACCAATAGTTTTTGTTCTTCTTCTAGGAGGGATTCTGCATAAAAGGTAATTTGTGGTTCTAATTCTATTGCTAAGTTGATCGGGTTGCACTGTTCTGCCAATATTGTTGACTTCTCCTGGTGTAGAGCAATAGGGGGGAGATTGAATCCTTCATCCTCTGGCGAATCAGGGAGGTTTTCGCCATTGGATGCATCCTTTATTTTTACTATTTTATGGTTAGAGAGTGCCACAGTGTGGTTTTTCACTCACTAACTTTGAGCTTATACTTGATCTTTTTCTTTTGCGACTGAAGGACTCAATCGTTTCCCCATAGTATGCTTGTGTGTCTAGAGTGATATCAAATATTTCCTTGTTATCTCCACATGGAACAGTATCCCTTAGTCCCATGAATTCGGAGAGAGCCTCATCGTTTTCGAACAAGTCTAGAATCGGCAGTCCTCATTGGTCGTGATCGATGAGTTGGGGGTACACCAAGTGGATTTGGTGGGTTTGTTGGATTGGCTCAGCAGGTGAGACACTAATCATTAGTAAGGTGGAATCTTCAAAGAGCCTAGGTAGGCCACCTATGGTGTCATCGTCGTCACTGCTACTACAAACGTCAGTTATGTCAAATGTGAAGTTATCGAGAGGTAGACCTGTGGACACGGGTAATCTAAGATTAGTTGTCGAGACCCGAGGAGAGGACCTGACTGCCCTAGGAACACTTTTGCCACGCATAGTTATACTCGGAGGGGTATAGCCGAGGCCAAGGTTTTGCGTTCTTCTTTCTACAATGATGGGCTCCAACCGTCCATCACTATTTCTTCCTAGGCTTTCATTCCTATTATAGCCCATGCTGAACATCATTTGTAACCCTCTGTTTGTTTCCTCCATAGGTAGGGTGGGAGTGGGCCTTTCATCTTGGTATAGAGTGTTTGTGATGTCCTCCTTGTCCACATTTTCCTGACTGAGATCCCCCCAACTGTGGAATCCAGAGGGTTCTATTCTAGTGCGGATAGGTGTTTGAGTCAATTGTGGTTGCCCATGTGATCTAGGAGATTGTGGTAACTCTCCTACAACAAAAGCATTTCTCTTCATTCTATAATCACCACATCCATTGTCTTGTATCATGTTCTTGATCTTGGATATGTTGGGGATGGCGGGTGTCTCTGTCGCAGAAGTGGAGGCGAGATTAGCTGGGTCTATGTATGAAGTGGATGGTCCTTCATCATTTTTAGGTACTTGAGGGATCTTGTAAAACTTGGCTTCCAAGTTTTTGCAATAGGCGAAGGGTTCGGGATCCCCATATATGGTAACCTCCTCGTTTTGATATGAGAACTTAATGCACTGATGATAGGTTGAGGCCACTGCCTTCATTCCGTGTATCCATGGGCGTCCCAGGAGGATGTTGTATGGAAAATCAAGGTCAAGAACTTGACAAGTTGTTTCCATGGTTGCTGGCCCCACTTGGATGGGGATCTTGATAGTGCCCTGAGACACTCTTTCCTGGTCATCATATGCTCTTATGGTGATACTTTTGTTCTTATTGATGGAATCATCAGCGAATCCCAATTTCTTTATAAGTTTCAGAGAACAAATATTAAGACCTGCACCACCATCTACCAGGACTCGCTTGACTTTCTTTTTATGGACTAGGAATTGGAGGTGGAGTGCGTGGTTATGAGATGGTTGCAGGGGGAAATCTTGGTCTGAAAATGTGATGAGATTCGGAGTAACGATGTTACCTACCAATGCCTAAAATTGTTCTATGTCAAGGGTGGTGGCAACGGTAGAGGAAACTAGTGCTTCATCCAGGATCTGTCTATGAGCGACAGAGATTTCAAGTAATTCCATGATGGATATTTGTGTGGGTGTTCTCTCCAGTTGGTCAATTACATTGTAATCATAGGGGACGGCCTTTGTGTTGGTAATGGGGGTCTAGGCAGGTGCCCCAACAATGGTAACTTTTCTGCCTCATGTGGTGACTCTGCAGTCATTATTGGCTCCCTTGATATTTATGGCAGTGACCAACTCATCAACACATCCGACTATCTCCTCGTATACTAGATTAGCACTAGCATACTTTTGTTTACCCTTATTATTCCCTTGGTTATTTCCTTGATTATGATTCGGCATCAGATTCATGTAGATTTTCAGGTCTTGGTTTCTGGCCAGCTGCTCGATATTGATGACCTTATCCTCGATGAGGTCTTGGATGATATTCTTGAGTCTCATGCAGTTGGTGGTGGTGTGTCCTTTAACTTTGTCGAAGTCACATAGGAGATTCGCATTGTACCATCATGGTTTGGTCATGGGCTCCATGTATTGTTCGGAGTTAGAGATTTTGATTAGGTTTTCCTTGACCAATTTCTTCATGACAGACTCAATTGATTCGCCAAGAGCTGTGAACTTCCTCTTGGGGGGAAACTTGTTGTGGGGAGGTTGTCCTCCTTGATTACCCACATTGTTGACTTTGCTGGTGGAAGGTGGTTGTGACTATTCTACTACCGCATTAGCCTACACATTGTTGTGGTTATGAGTTTGCGGTTGATGATGATTTTGGGTATTTTGCTTAGGAGCATTGATGACTACCTTAGCATCAACCATGCCATCGTTCGTGATATTTTTGTTCCTCGACCATGTTCGAGGTTTATCATTGTAGTTGTTGGACGGGAAGTTATCCTGCAGTGGAGTGAATGTAGGTGCGCCTCCTCGCGCAGTAAGGGCTTTTTCGATGTTGAGCGCCTTTGGAATTAGTCGATTGTAAGATGTGATGCACTGCATTTTTAGGTAGAATGCCAAGTTTTCATCTAGGTTGGCTATGATGGTGCAAACTTGTTGTTCCTCTGGCATGGTCCACTTACTCTGATTGGCTTTGGATTGCCATCTTTGCAAGAAGGATGCGAATAACTCTCCTCTTCTTTGTTTGAGTGTAGATAGTTCTTCTAAACTGACATCCGCACCCATATTAAAAGCATAATTTTTAAGGAAAGCCTCCATAATTTCCTCGAATGTTTTAATGCCCGTGGGTAGGCGAGAAAACCATTCCATAGTTGGACCTATCAGGCTTCGGGGGAAGAGCCGCATTAGCTACATGTCATCATATGTGACTTCCATGCAGTGCACCTGAAATTCCCTGACTTGGTTTTCAGGGTTGCCCGTCCCATTGTACTTATCAAATTTGGGGATCTCGAATCCCTTTGGAAACGGTACCATGGTGAGACTTCTATCGAATGGATAAGGGCACAAGTTGCCTGGTGTCCTTGTGGTTTTTCCTGCTTGCAAGTCCAATACCTACTGCGAAAGCAGTTTGATTTGTGTTGCGACATCCTTGCTTGGATCGGGAGCTAGGATAAATGAGTGGTGAGGTGTTGGAGGTGTTTGATGGGTGGGGAGAGTACTGGTCAGCATTTGCTGTGAGCTTGGCTATACGTTTAGGGCTTGTTGGTAAGCTTGCATTTGTGCCAACAACGCTTGTTGTTGATCTTGTTGTTGTTGTTCCAATAACGCTTGCTATTGGTCCATCTGTTGTTGTTCCCATGAAGCCTATTGTTGGTCAATCTGTTGTTGAGCTAGTAACACTTTTTGTTCGTCTAGCTATTGTTGCGCCAATAATGCTTGTTGTTTGTCGAGTTGTTGTTGTGCCAATAAAGCTTGTTGTTTAGCTTGGTGCTGTGCTTGGAAGTCTTGCAGGGCTTGTTGGTAGGCTTGTAGGTGGATTGCTTGCAATTGCGCTTGGTATTGAGCTTATGCCTATTGTTGGGCTTGAGCTTGAGCTTGGGCTTGAGCTTGCGCTTGGGCTTGAGCTTGAGCTTGTGCTTGCACTCGTGCAACTTGTGCTTGAGCTTGCGCTGCTTGTGCTTGAGCTTGAGCTTGAGCTTGTGCAGCTTGTACCTGAGCTTGAGCTTATGCTTGGGCTTGTGCTTGTGCTTGTGCTTGGGCTTGAGCTTGAGTTTGTGCTTGTGCTTATGCTTGGGCTTGTGCGGCTTGTTGTTTTTGGAGTGCCTTTTGGTGGGCAACTTGTTGTGCATTTTGCAACATAATGGAGAATGAATTGGTCATGTTGTGCTTTGGCGGTGGGATTGGTGGTGGAGCAGGAATCATGCCAACTGTCGTGGTGGATGGAGGGATTGTGGTTGTGACTGTGATTTGGGTTGTGGGCGGGGTGGTTGAGACAATTGGTCCTTGATGAGGCATGCTTTGGGAGACTTGAGGACCAATAGATGCATTAACCGTGGTGACAGGAATGGTTGTGATTTTTTGTGAGGGCAAAAGAAGCGGGTTCAAAGTGGTGGTCGGATTGCTTGCATTAGCAAAAATTTTGATGGTTAAAGGTGGAAGACCTATTCCAAGAGGCGATGTAGATGTAAAAGGAAGCAGGGGAAGGGATGATGCACCACTTTGGAAAGAGAAAGGATTGATAGCTTCTATCATTCCAAGCAAACGAACTTCCTCATGCGGTGAGGGAGTTGGTATGTTCAATTGATAAGATGGTGTAGCATGAAATGAGGATGAACTAGTGGGATTATGAAATGTGAGTGGGACGTAAGGGTGAAATGAGTTTTCCGGAATAAATGTAGGGGTGATGATTGCTCCTTCATTAGCCACAAGGCGGTGTTCTTGCAATTCTTGGAACATGGCACTCCCCTTGTTCACAATCGGGGAAGTTGGTGTGATGATTGAGGTGGCGCAAGGTACTTCTTGATTGATGTTTGACAATGGGGATGCAACTGTACTAGTGCTTGTGTTAAGATTGGGAGGGGGCATGTCCCCTCCTCTTTCTATTGAATTTATGCATTTGAACATAGCACTAGCAATTTTATGGTTTTTAGGATTTTGAATCATTTCCATGATTTCCTTTGGTGTCATCCCTATGTCTTCATTTATGTCATCCTCTTGATGACTCTCCTCTTGAGGATATTGTGATGATAAGGGAGAGTTGCTTGGGGGATTACTTGATCTTGCTAGGTTCACTTCAGTATTTAGATGACTCATGTCCATAGAAGCTGATATTTCTCTGATATTCTCCATGTCCTTCTTGTGTTGAGATCTTGTTTGGACCATAAAAATAGGGATTTGTTTGATCCAAATCCTTTAAGTCCAAAATGAGAAGAACTAGGGTAGCTAAAAGATCAAATATGGTGATGATGGTGATGGGTTAAAATGGATGGGATGAGTGAATGAAACCTTTGGAAAACTTTTTGAATGTATGTGCTAAACTTTGAAAGGGCTTTTGATTTGATTTGATTGTGATAATTTGACTAGATGCGTTAAGTCAAACAAGATTGGTTGTGAAGTTGTTTTCCCTAGGAAGTTGTGTTATCCTAAGGGAACTTGCAAAAAGTGGATGAATTGACAAAGTGTGTTATGCCAATGTTTTGGAGAGCTAATAGACTTTAAGAAGTTGTGTTATCTCAAAGAAAATTTTTTCAATGATTTGAGACTATGTTGGCTAAGTGTGTTAAGCCAAGATATGATGATGTTGATTTAGCCCTCTAAGTTTAGCGTGATGTTTGATTCTAGAGTTCTCAAAAGGTTTGATGATGAAATGAGACTTTGATTTGATGGATGAATGAATCGGAATGGCACCTTTTGATCTTGAACCTTAACCTAGATGCGACTCTCTCTACAAAACCTCAGTGTTGAAGAACATGCTTGACTTCCTATGGGAGAAATGCAAACCTTTGAAACAATTCGGGATTTTGTTGACAATAAAATGCATATAATGCTGGATTGTTCCTTAAGGCTTTTCTGTAAAAGTTATAAACCAATCTTTCCCTAAATTCAAAAAGTCTCTCAAGACACTCCTCATGAGCTGTTAGACTAAGCTTCTTGAACTTTGGCTTTGGGATTTTGATCTTGCGGGAAATCATGTTAGAAAACACATGCGTACTCCAATTTGTCTCTTTATCTTGGTTAAATGAGGTTCTTTGTATCCAAGACACTTGCTTGCTTAGGTTTTCAAACTATATGTCTAATGACCCATTCTCTTTCTCATTCCACAAGGTCCTTTGTATGGAAATCGAGGAAAATAGGGCAAAAGTTCCTTATGTTTATCCTTATTGGAAACAAATGATGGTAGAATTTGCACACTTAGAAACCTCTAGGAATGTGATTCCTAGGGAAAGAAAGAGTGGGGAAGTTCATCAATAGGTATTTGTTCCCCACAAAGTGTTTGAAATTTCAAGGTTTTTGTGTATGTTTGTTTTCCAAATGTTTTCAAGATCAAGGAATGTGTTTTTTCCAAGCACTTTCACACTCCTAGGTTGATGAGACAGTACCTTGTTAGGTTCCCACTTGGATAAATCCAGCTGCACATATCTTGTGCAAATGGCTAAATGCTTGACCACACTGGCTCCCCTCCACGGCACTCACTTATTTGGGTCAGCCAAGCATTAGTACCCATGAATCTCCCATGGCATACTTTCCATTTCCACAACAAGATTGCATGTTACATGGGGTGGCTTCAAAGGACATGACCTTTTGCACCAACAAGATAGACAAGGTTTTGGCCAATTTCTAAACAAGGGGTTCTAATTGGGGCATTCCGTTCATGGGGGATTATCCAACGTTGGCAAGAGTCCATTGTTGTCCATCTCGTTAGAATAATCCTTGTGATATTGGCCTTTGTTCCAATATCCACACTTATATACCAGTTGGAAGTCGCTTGGCTTTAGCGTGTTCCCAGTTGGGTCGTTCCCTTGGGTGATTACTTTTTCCCACAAGGCAGGCCCTCTAAGATAAACAATAGCGAGCTAACATATCCCGTCATTCACACAACCCTTGTTGAAAAAACAAAGGGGAGAACCTCTGCAATATATCGTGCTCACACTCGTATGTTTTGTTCAATTTTAAAATGCCCAAATTGAAGTGTGCAGGCAATATTTTTGACAACTTAATATCATAAAAAAAAATTTTGATTCTCAAGGTCGCTGTAAGGCACGAGAGAAGCGCATACGTCTTTTCGATGATTTTACTTTGTGAAAAATATTACAAAGTATGACAAACAATTGGTCATTTTAAGTCCAAAAAGCAGTGATGAATTCATTTTAAGCAACAAAATCCAAGTGTGAAGGTTTCCTTGTTCAATTTTAATCCCAAATTGAAATCTAGTAAGTGTCTAAGGTTCAATTTTAACCAACTTTGAAAAGATCAAGTCAATGATTGATTTTAAGCCCAAATTGAAAAGTGAGTTAGCTAAAAACAGAAAAAAGGGGTAGTAAATGGAAGCTCCAAACAAGCATTAAAAAATGCTTTTCAAGTTTCTATTTGCAAGAAAACCTCCAAGTGCACTATATTCGTCTTCATTTTCGCTTGATCACAACCTTGTTCCTTTGTTCAATTCAGATACTTGTCTTCAAATGTCCACCTTAATTTCAACCATGATGTCAACACCTATTCTATGTTGGATTGGTGCCCTCCATGAATATGTGAGAGAGCCCTTTCCCAATCCTTTTCCAAGCTAAATGAGATAGACAATGAGTTGCTATGAGCTCAAGTTGCCTGTAGTTTTGATGCATTCAAAATGTGTTCTTGAAATGAGAGAAAATGGCTTGCATTTATAGGAGAAGTTGATAGAAGAGAGGCCAAAATTAGGCAATGTGGGACTAAATCCCATCCAATAGGATAGAGACACTTGTCATAATGGGATTGGTCAAAGCTTGTGCAAGTTTTGGCCAATGTGCCCATTCAAATTTGAAAAATGTCAATAAATGCATGTTGTTGAGGGTTTTGGGGGGAATAATCTTTGTCCAAAAAAGTCAAAGATGAGAGTTATTGAGGGAAAATAAGTCTTTTTAATAAATCAAATAAATTGATTTATTGGTGCAAGTGGGTGGGTTAGTTAGGAGTTTAGATTTGACTCTAGTTGAGTCAAAAGCTAGAGAATGATAATTATGATTAGAAGTTAATTAATTTAGATTAATTAACTTAGGGGATTTTAGGGATTTGACATTTGATTAAATCAGTTTGATTTATTAAATCAAATGAGAAGAACATAAGGATTAAATAATTTGATTTATTTAATGAACCTTAGGAAATTAATCAATAAATATTTTAATTGATTAATAGAAGAAATGAATGTTAATTTGTATGATGCATGATTGTTATTTTTGCATGTCTACAGTTGTTATTTCAAATGAGTATGAGCACTAAATTTCACTATTTTAAGATGTTGAAACCTTTTCATAGATAACTAGAACATTGATGCAACAACTCATCCTACCTTAAAACATACCAAAAGTATCCTAGAAATTAGACATAGGAAGATTTAAGATGACTTAAACATTTTTTATTTCCAAAGCATAAACTTATGATGTTTTAACTAGGCCTAGTACACACTGCCTCCCCACTAACCACTTAGACATATGGAAATTAAATGTAAATTTGTGGCTATTTTTAGTCATGTAGGTGTCTAATAAACCACTTGGTGGTGTTTCCCTTCAAGTTTATTTACTTGAATGAAGAGAAAAAGTCCTTTGATTACAATTAGAGAATACATTTGAGGCCTTGGTTGTGTAACTGGTGGACGATAGTAACATTTAACACTTGTTATAAAGTTTGGGAGTTAAAACATTAAGTAGATTTGATTTGTGATGGACACATTTGGATGGTAGTAACAATAACTTGAAATCTATCAAGAATTGATTATCTTATAACCTATCAAATTCTAGCAATGAAATGATAGATTAATCAAAATGTCACCTTGGGATCACATCACCATGAAAGAAATTCATCCAACATCCTTATGAGTGTAGGTACCACCAAATAGGTATTTGTTAGATCTATCTTCCTTGAGCAAGGGAAATTTAGGAAGAGAAGAGCAAAGCGAGACATGTAGTAGGTCTAAAAGAGGGAGATCAATAAGAGGTCAAAAGACTAGAAGAAAATTCCATAAACACATGGAATTTTCTCTTGCTAAATGGGGGTCATGATCTTATGATGATGAGAGCATAGGTGACATTGAGGTGCCCTTGAGGTACAAACATCTACAAAAATAATGGGTACCCAAGGAACTTCCTACAATAAACATTGATTTTTATGTCAACGAGAGGATATATCGCATAGCACCATCGTCATTACATGGTTTGGGCCTATTTTGCATGGATGGCATAAAGGTCTATTATGAAAAAGTTACTGAATTGATGTAGTATGTCAGACCCTATTATAGTTACAAATATTGGATGCAGTTGGTTCGATATACATGAAGTATGTGTAGGTATGCATTGTCAGCAAATTATATACAACTAAAAGATAAGGATTAAAATAAAGGAGTGGCTATGTACATTGACGGAAGGCCAAAAGCATCAGGGAATATTGCAGGGTTTATAAATAGTACACAACCTGGGTAAACAAATAAGAAACCCAATTGCATATTCGAGGCATGCGAGGGAAACTATGTATTTGTATGTGCGATAAAATCAATAACTGCAAGGGAAGAGTTTCTAATTGATTACAATTTGAATCGCTTAGATACAAACATAGTTACTATGGGGTGTTGCATACTTTATACCATTTTACCCAACCTCCAATTAATGACTCCAATATACCATTTTATTATTATGTTGTTTTTCGTAAGTCTATTGGTTTCATTTCGGTAATATTTTTTTATATTTATTTTATTTCACAACGGGACATTGATCATAAGGGGAAGGCTTTGACCTAGAGCTCAGATCACAATGCATCTTCAGGTGCTTCTATCTGACAGGTTTACCTCATTGTAATTGTACAAATTAGATATGAGCAAAATGTTTTATTATTATGTTTTTTTCATAAGTTTATTGGGTAAATTTTGATAATGTTTTAAATATTCTTGTCGCAGTCAACTTATCAGGGAAAGGCACCAACACTAGCAGAGGAGAGAATCCATAGGGAGGTGCAATCACTATTATGCGATGATGAAATTTAATATTCCACAAACCCTATGGATATGATGAGGAAGAACCCAAAAAATGCAATGAAGAAATCCTTCAGTTGATATTCATAGTGCCTCAAACAAATGAGATAAGAGAAAGGGTTAAAATATTGACTAAGAGAGCACAAAACTTGCAAGTAAGTTGTAATGAGATATTTAATTATAACATAAGTTCATTCATGGTTTTATATTTTATACTCTTTTATGTCATGAACTAAAATATGTGTTTTTTTATAGGATTATTTGCATCCTCATAATGTTGTTGGCCATGATTAGTGTATTGCAGGTGTTGCCAAGGGAGTAGGGATTGGTACAAGTGTCGATCCTGATCTTCTTATGCATACATCACATCATTTGACCCCATCATCCATGCCTATATTGTCAAGTAAAATTTTGGCAACACATTTCATGCAGGCATCCGATATTGCACTCTCTAGTAGCGAACACATGCCAGAACATGCGTCAGGACATGTACCTAGGGATGTAGAGGCCACTAGTACTAGTGATTTTTTCGTAGCATTTCCTGGATCTTCCCGTATTACTAGTATAGGAACATTGTCGATCATATTTTTGCTGACCAAGGATTTCGTTCCCATAAAGATAGAGAAGGTCCCAGGTACTTTAAAATATTTTAATTATTATTATATATAATCCAATTGAAATTTACTTATTGATCACTCTTTTTAGACTAATGATCCCATCATCATTTTGCAGAAAATGATGTTTTTTTATAAACATCTAAGTGATATTACATTTGAGCTCTTTGGGCCCACCATACGTACATGGTGGAATGCCCAATATCAAGATTTAGAAGATGAGCTCAATAATTGTTTAGCTGTGTTGTTCAGTGATAAAACATTCAACTAAACCAAGGTCCTTAAGAAATTTGGTACGTATCTAAAGTATGTGAGGGACCAATATAGGTCACATTTAGAGAAGAACAAAAAGTATGAGCGTCCTCCCATGATTCCAGAGAGGGAGTGGAAGGACCTTGAATCAAATGGAAAGGAGAAGGCTGAAAAGAAAAAAGGAAAGACACCACTGGGCCAAGGAAGGTATGTGATACTATCAACAATGTAATTATATACTAATTACTATTTATTTTTATATAATCTAACATATTTCAAACTTTTCATAGGTTACCCGACACATCGAAGGCAACAAAGGCAAGACTAGAAAAAAACGGACATCACAAACTTAGCTCTGGTGGTTATATAAAATTAGATGCACAAATTGTAAGTATCAATAAATGAAATATTGCATCCAAATAATAAATTGTAAACAATTTTGGTTTTATCACACCATAGAAGCAAAATTCATGATCTTATGCCAAAATGTAGGGCTCTGAATTCAACAGAGTGCCCATAGAAGAGGACCTGAAGATTGCATTCGAGCAAGGCTATGGAGCCCTGGATAAATGCCTAAGAGTCTTGACTGGGAAAACATAATCTTCCATTGCATCCGACATGCAGGTAAATAAAATCAATAAATTTTATTTAAAATTGAATACTTGTGCAATCTATTCAATATTAATTTCCACCATAAAGTAATTATGTGCCTATTTGTTTTAAATAGACAAGCAATGATAATAATGCACATCACATTGGAATGAAGCCTGGTGAGGGTGGAGCACAGCCTGTAGATGAAGGTCATGGTGTGCATCTCAATACTGGATGTATTCATGTGCTATACAAAACACAGTATGGATTAATACAATTAAACATCGTTAATTGCATTTGGTGTATTAATTAATGTAACCTTTCATGTTTCAAATTTAGAGCATGTAGAGCGTGATCAACATGTTGAGCATGATCAGGCTAGACAAGATCAAGAACATGATGTAGCTCCATTAGGTAAAAAGGACCACTCTAATTTTCTTTTAACCATATTTAATTGCAACTGGTGTATTAATTAATGTAACCTTTAATATTTCAACTCCAGATCAAGATTTAGAGAGTGTTCAACATGTTGAGCATGAGGCTATAAAACAAGATCAAGAACATGATGTGGCCCCATTAGGTAAAGAGTAGCACTCTAATATTCTTTTAAATAATGAAATACTTGTAACAATAATAATAAAACATATCAATTTAACATTTATTTTCTATTGTGGCAGACCCCCCCTTGCAGCAGTGTCCACGTTGTGAGTACACGACTAGGGATACATTAAGATCATGAGGAGAGCTCAAAACAACTAAAGGGGGGATAGATGATATAGAAAATGATACTCCACTTTAGCTTTTTTTAGCTGCAAAAAAGAAACAAAAAAAAAATAATTACAATCATATTATGACAACCATAATTTTTATAATATGTAAAAAATGAAAGAATGAATTTTATATGTTATTAATGGATGAATGAATTAATGTTATATGTCATTAATGGATGAATGAATGAATGCGAATATGTTAATGAATGAATGTTATATGTTATTAATGCAAGATGAATGAATGAATGTTATATGTTATTAATGGATGAATGAATGATTAATGTTAAATGATTGGGTAATGGGGAATTGAGAGTGATGTGAGGGGGGAGGGGCCAAATGATCTTCCACCTTCGCATGGTTGGATCTGTTAAGTAGAGAATATTAAACTATTATTGAAACAAAGAGAAGCTAAATAAGGTAATGCACTTTTAAATATAAGAAATACATCGTTTGAAGCATCAAACCAATATGCAAAAATGAAAGAAAGTGCTAAATTTTCACTATGAACATTGTGTTGTGTGTGGATTTGGTTTCAAAGCTCTATTTATTTTGTTTTTAGTGCTAACATAACTCTAAAATTTGACAGCTCTAAAGGGTTTAGAGTCTTGATTGAGATAGATACACAGATATTTGGATCTTGTTGTTGATGGGAGGCTTCCACTTAACCATGAAATTTCGTACCATCTACAGGTATGCAAAAATTTCTCTACTTACATTCATTCAACTTATTGTAATAAAGTATCTAACAAAAATCTCCTTTTCATTATACTTAGATGGATTTTCATGCCTTGTTACAATGAACATTTTTTAGAACAGGTAAGAAGGATGCTGGCAGGAGTTAAGGAATTTGGATCTACACCTGCCAATTGCATAGTTTACTTCATTCATCCAACATATTACCAATGTGTTTCATGATTGTTGGAATCATATCCTATAATTACAAAACTAGTAAAATTAAAATATGTAAGTTTCAAATATGGCATTACATATCTTTCTATGAATTTTTGAAAGAAAATATCAAAATGGAGAAGTATTAAGAAAATAATCTGCCTAATTTCTAAGAGATTAGGGATTTTTTTTGTAGAGTTATCTTGAATATATTTAAGACAAAAGTAACTTATAGATATTGAAGCAGAATATCGATAGTCTAAAATCACCAATCAACACATCTTAATCTCAATTCAAGAGAACTAGGTCCACTATCCATTAGCTAGTAAAACAAATAAAATCAATTCATAAGATTATTTTGTTGTAATAGGGTTGACTAGTTGCTTGTTTCCTTTTGATTTTCAGGAAGTCATCAATATACACTTGGTTTTCCTGTCTTCTCTTGCATTATGGCCAGAGAGTTTTTGTAGAAGGCATCAAAGGAACCTTCAAGATTGACAATGGCAATGAGTACAAGGTCAGTATAACTTAATGTTAATTGGGTATGATTTTATTTGTTCAAGACCAATTTAGATTCATTTTTTTCTCACACTACTTTTATTTACATTTATGTTTTGCTAATATCCGTTTTCCTTTACATTCATATTCTTCTATACATATTGTGTTTACAATAATGTTTTCCTTAATTTAATCTAGGGGAGAGGACACAGTACCTGAGTATGTTTCAATAGTTGTGATAGTAGTAGTTTATATAGTGCCCAACCCTAATTATTTGATTCTTCTTACTGATCCAATTAATACTTTCTAGTTACTATGATTAATTATAAGTATTTAATCTTTATGTGATTGTGGTAAACTTAGATTTTTGGGCTTGTCTTACAGGTGCTTGTTTAGATGGGTGAGGATTTTTTCTTGTGCTAAAAATATTTGTATTTGTTAATGCTAAACTTACATAGCTGAATCAAGGGGTAAAGGTTGTCCTCTTCAAATGGAATAAGAAGGAGATTCATAAGTGGAAGATCAGTTCCATCTGTAAGTTTTGTGTGTAGCTACATTGTATGGAATTATTTTTCTTGGGTATTACTTAAATTTAAAATTTTGATTGTCTGGTAAAAGTCATGTTTCCATAGAGGGTTTGGAGGCTTTATCTCATAATTCAGATTGCTTGTGTCACTATGTTTTTCTATTAAATATGATATGTATCTCAAGGAGGATATGGATCTAGTTCTTCATACCATCAACTTAATGAAGATGAGCCTCAATGTCATGCTATTAGGATTTACTATGAAGGTAATCCAATGTTTTTCATTGCAGCTTGAGGCCATATTGCAGTGCTTTCTCTAGGAAGCCCGCATGATCCCCATCAGGTATCTTCTTTTTTTCGTCTCTAAATTTCTTAGAAGAAATCAACAAGAAGTTTGTCTAAATGTGGCTCTTTGTTTACAAATTGATATCTCTTTTGGCAGCAATGGATCAAAGTGGATTCATGGGGTCTTAAAGAGAAGGCTCTCAAACATGGAGATCAAAAGTGGGACTAGGTAAAAATGTTCATAATCATGCTCATATTGTTCTATTGACTATCTAAGAGTTAAGTATCCAGGATAACATTTTGTATTTTTCTATTGAATTTCCACAGTGAGAATAATTTTGGGTTTGCAATCCTATTTTTTAGTACACTGGCTAAGTATTCAAGATGCACTATAGGTAATTTTTCTCACCAAATGCCTCATTTTCCACAAAATTAGATTCTAGTGTGTAGTTTAATATATTTTAACTTTTTTGGAAAAAATGGCATAGACATTATATTATATTATTATAATTATTATGAAATATTACAAAACCTGATTCAAAATGCATAACAAAAGGAAAGAATCAAGAAGAAAACCTCCGGTTGTAGCATATTTAAATACAAAACTGACCAAATCGTTCCATTAGTGGAACTCAAAAATACAAACCAAAACAGGCACCCATTGCATAGGTTTTCATCATGACGATCACAAAATGACTTCAAGTCGACAACACTCCTTTTATCTAGGTGGCCACCCAAAGTGAACTACAATCCAAAACCCATACAAACATTTAATCTTATATGATAGCCATTACCACTTTGAGTGACACTTTGGCCTTGACCTTCTTTAAGGTCCTGGTGTTGTCACTTTGTCCATTCAATAGGAAGGTCATCATTTTATTAGGGGTACATCCCTAAGTGTCCTACCGATGATGTTCACTCACTCTGATAAGGCTTTCAGGTACATTGCTTGTGTAATTCTGGTGAATCAATAAGGGAATCTACAATATTCCTACCAAGCTCCCGAAAAGATGTCTGATCAAAGCTCTATTTGATCTATACCATTCCATGTTGCCAATATTTCATGACATATGTCATCTTTCACTAGCTTAGTATGTTGTCTGATCAACCTCATTTACTTTTAAATATTTCCACTAAAATTGGTTCAACCATGCAAAAAGTGTGGTTACTTTTAATTATTTCCACTTAAATGTTGGTTAAAATTTTCTAATTTTCTTTCCATTTAGCTAGTCACAATTGCAACTTGTAGACCTAAGAAATTTGATTCATCGATAGCGACCCTCTCCACCGATGGACACCTATCCTTTGTTTTATCCGTGGGACACCAGATAATGTTTCCCTGATGCACCATAGTTCCACGGATATACTTTATGCATTTGATAATTCATGACCATGGTTATAATTCATGGTTAATTTTGTTGACAACTTGACTCTATTGGTATATCGGGAGAGCACCTTAGCAGTTAGCCCGATAGAGTATTGTAACACGGATACTAGGTTGTGAGCTACTTTCATCAAGCCATCTACGGAACTATGATGGGGGTCCCGCTGATGAGGCATTGTTAGGCCAATAGTATTGAATTTAGGTTAGGCTGAGGAGTGAAAACAAGGTCAATACCATCGATTAACTTTTAAATCGAACGGATACAAGTTCATTCTTTGACCTAATACACATGTGCCTTTTAAAAGGCTTATAGAGGCACAAAATTTGTTTGGGCCATGATTAGATTTAATCGTGTGGCCCAAAACAATTTTCGAGCCTTAATAAGCCTTTGAAAAGGAACATGCATATTAGGTCATAGAATCAATTCACATCCATCCGATTAAAAAGCTAATCAATGGAGATAGATAAAAGCGCTATTCAAGGTTAAAGGATCCCTAAAATTAAATAGTAATTTATTATTAGTGGCGATAAAAATTCACCGGAGGTAATTCATTTGAATAAATAGTTTTTTTTTTTAAAATTGCATTGTTTCATGGAAGTTTTGACAAACCTCCAAAAATGTTCGACGAATTTGCAATATGTTCGATGAAAATTTCATCGTAATGACTTGCCTCTTTTATTGCACTTTTGTCAAACTTTCAAAAAACCTCCAAAAGCATTCAACAAATTTGCAATATGTCCGACGAGACTTTCGTCATAATGACTTGCCTATTTCGTCGCAAGTTCGGCAAACTTCTTTTGTTGTTCTGGTGCTTTGGAAAAGGCATGCCACTTGTGTTCTAGCTACAGTTCGTCACGAGATCGACAAAATGTTAGTCAATATTATGATGAACACCCGGGCCCTTTTCTGTGGTGGCAACCAACAAAGCTGAGTCATGATTTCGACGTTTTAAAGCTAGTCAAGAGAGTGACAAAAAATTAGTGATGAAAATTATTTCAGTGGTTCGTCAATATTCGAACAATATATTGTCGATATTCCAGCAAACGGTCATTGCAAATTGGAGTCAAATACAGTAGTGACTTGAATCACTAAAAAGTGGCATATATGTTTTGAATTTTGAAATTATGTGAACTAGTAAAATATGTATTTTTTAGTATATTTTATGTTTGTATTTTAAAATTTATATATATATATATATAAATTTACTAGTTTTTAATAAATTAACACTATAATTTAGTTGTTGATAAAATGCTAAAAAATGAAGTTTCATGGGGAATCAAACTTTTTATTTTTATTTTTATTTTATTTATATTTTTTGTGTATATTTATATCTTGAAACTTTAGTGCATGGATATATTTTTTCCAATTTTGATAAATATATATTTTTAAATAAATATTAAAATGTGTGTGAATAAAAAAATAGTTGTTTCCATTAGATTTTCAACTTTCATATTAAATATTTATCTAAAATAGAAAAAAAATTATACCATCTTGAAATAAATTCTTTTATCTAGTACATCATATTTTTTTAATATTTTTTTAATAATTTTTATTATTTTCATTCACATGGTAATCAACCTAATATTTTGTGTTGATAACCTTCTTTTAGTATAAATAAAAGATAAAATATAAATAATAATTAAACTATTAAAATATATATATTTTTGAAAACTAAACTTATAGATCTACAAAAGGGTATTTTTATATTTTTTTAAAATGTTATTTACATTAGTAGGATTTATTGAAACATCATGTTTTTCAAATAAATTTTTTTTTTTTGGTAAATTGGACTCAAAGTGGTGCTCTCTATATTTTTAGCCAATAATTTCAGTTGAAAAAGATGTGGAAGTATCTAACTTAGCTAGAATGAATATTACTAGATCATATGTTTGACAAAAAAATATTTTTAGTTAGAAATACTTAAATTTAGTTGTGTTAATAAGCTGGCTGAAAGTGTGACACAACTTTGTGCTTTTACCCCCAAACATTCCTTTTTTTGTCCTTTGATCTTCTTTGTTTTGTTCTTCTATATTTTGAAAGTATGGATGTGTTTGGTGGTGTAGTCATTAATGTTGTCATTGATGTCAACACAATTCATGTTGTATATAGATGGTATTTGTATAGTTGAGATATTGAAGAACTGCTTATAGTACATGGAGCTATATTTATGAAGTTGTAGTTGTGTTTTTCCCAAGTGCTTTTGAGAAAATTTGAGAAATAATGAAACTAGGGATGAAATGTGTTTTGAGTGTGCTCTGGTATTGTGCTCTACATTTTCTCTATGTTGATCCTATTCCTACGTGGATTTGTAAGTATGTTCATAAGATTTAATGGATCATATATACTGACTTTTAGTTTCTGAGTTGATGGCGAGTAGAAGATGTGTTCACTGATGCGTGAACAAGTTTGGTAGAAATATTTATTTGTGGAATGGGAGAAATGTTTTGGCTCCACAGTCTTCTGATATTTGGTTTCAGATCTTGCGGATCTAGAAGATGAATCTTTCTGATGGTCTCTATGTTCTGAAATTTTTTCTTATTGTTTGGCACTCCAAAAGACCTACTCCAGAGCTTCAATGTTTTGTTCATTGGTCTGGTTGGATTGATGAAGAGCTCTTCGTGAATGATTTTTTTTGTAATTTTTGTGGATGTATCTAAGGTGTTCTCAGAGATGGTAAAATATCTGGCGAAGTGTTTTGAGTGATCCACGTGTCATTATCTTGCTAGAGACTCATGTACTTCAAAGATCATTGGTGTTTTCATTAGGTTTGGCTGACTTGGTGTCTACAAGTTACATTAATTTTTTGCATCATTTGAATAAAGTGTGTGATTGATCCAAGATGTTGTTTAGGTCCTAAATTAAATATGTAATTTGTTCTTTCTCATTCTTATCCACTGTAGGAAGGTTGAGTAGCCGACCTAGTTTGAATTTGTAAATGAAATTGTATAGCCAACCTTGGAGAATGTTACTAAGGTTGAATATGGTATAAAAGAAAATCAAGTTGTAGTGAATTTCATATACATCCATCCACAAATCAAGAAAGTGACTAAAGTGTGCAAATAAGTGTTAAAAGCATAGAGTGGAAGAGAAAATTAAGACAACAGTACTTTGAGGTTTTAGATTCTTGAAAGTAGTGAGCTGATGGCATCTGCAATCTTTTGATCAGGTTGTGAATGTGTGGAACTCTAGTGGTGGATATTCATTTATCTCTTTTTGTTTTATGTAGGTAGTGAGCCTCATTTCTAGATAATGAGTCATTTGAAGGTAGTGAGCCCTTGCATCTGGGTAGTGATCCTTCTGTATCTAGGCAGTGAGTCCTCTGATAGTGGGCCTTTGTATCTGGTATTGCATTACTACTATATTGTGAGTTAATCCTCACCATGATTTTTCCCTCATTGGATTTTCCATGTAAATCTGGTGTCTGGTGTTTTCTTTCTATTATCTACATTTCATGTTTACACTTAATAACAAATTGAAGTTAAAGAGAAAATATTAAGTTTAAAAGTAAATTTATTTAATAAAAATGATTCACCCTCTCTCTTAATTGTCTTGTGCATTTCAAAAATTGGTATCAAAGCTTTGGTTCCTCGGTGAAAAGCTTAACCGCTTGAGGTAGATCAGATGGCGCACAAGTTGCATATTCCTATTTTTGATGGAGCTTATTATAGTGACTGGAAAGAACATATGAGAAGTTATCTTTTTTCACTTAATTTCAATACATGGAAATTTGTGGAGTCAAAGTATGTGATACCGACAGCTGGTCTTTCCTCTGCTGATGAGATTTTAGCCTTTGAAGAGAATGCAAGAGCAAGGTATGCTATCTTCAATAATTTATCTAAAACATAAAGAACAAAATTTATTTCTTTAGCTACTGCTCATGAAGTATGGACAAATTTGAAAGACATTTATGAAGGGAATGATAAAGTAAAGTTGTGAAGGAAACTAACAACTAAGCAAAAATTTGAAAACTTGAGAATGGAAGAGGGAGAAGACATGAAAGCTATTATCAAAGATTTGAACTTATAGCAACATAGATCAAGAATCAAGGTGGTACCATGTCAGATGGAGATATAATTGAGAAAGTCTTAATGACCTTTCAGCTAGACAATTACAGTGATAAATTATCTACTCTTGAAGAACAATATGATCCAAAGACATTTACTAAAGAGAATCTATTTTGTGTCTTGGCTGATTTCGAGATGAGAAAATTTGCAAGAGATAAGGAGAAGATGGAAAGAACCTTTAAAGAAATGACGATCGAAGATGACTTGGATGATGATGATTTAGAAGATCTGGAAGAAAATTTCACAAGGATATTGAAGAAAGGTCCTGGTAAATACAAAGGTAAGTTTCCCTTTAAGTGAGTTAGTTGTGGAAATATTGGTCATTATGTATCAAGATTTCCTAATAGAGCTACACAAAAGAAGAATAAGGATAGTAATAACAATCACAAGAATAAAAACGATAGGAAGTTCAATAAATTATACTACATATGTCAAAGAAGATGTAGGAATTTTTTATGATGAATCTGACTTTGAGGAAGATAAAGATGAATGTTTGTTCCTAGCCCTAGAAAATAAAGTTGTATCTACTAACCATGAGAGATATGCAAAGGAATCTGGTCCGAAAATCTAGAAGGATGAAACAAAAGGAACTATGGTTACTACTTTTCATGCCAGATAGGATGAAGACTTTTCGGTAATTGAAAGTGGGTGTTCAAATCATATGATTGGAGATAAGAGTAAGTTTATTGAACTTAAGAAGTATGATGGAGGTATAGTCATTTTTGGAGATGACTCTAGTGCTAAGATTGCTTGTAAAGGAACAATTAGTTTTAATAGAAAAAATAATATTGATGATGTTTACTATGTGAAGGGTTTAAGGAATGATCTTTTAAGTGTTTGAAAAATGTGCAGAAAAGGTTTTAAGCTTCTATTTTAGGATAGCATGTGTGAGATCAAGAAAGAATCTGGGACTGTGGTAGCAACTGGAAGAAGAACTCATCAAAAAATCTATCAACTTAAGGGTGGAGATGATTAGTGTTTTTTTTCTCAGATCAATGAGAGTTGGCTCTAGCACTGGAGAGGATGGGATATGTAAATTTTGATAATCTGATCAGGATCAATTCTAGGGAATTTATCAAAGATTTTCCTAGAATCACAAATCCTTCAAATTCAATCTGTAGAAGTTGTCAAATGCGAAAAAAAATAAGGAACAATTTCAAAGCAAAGGATCAATCATCTACTAGAATGCTAGAATTAATCCATACAGACCTTTGTGGTCCTACAAGAATAGGAAGCATAAACGGTGATATGTACTTTACGATCTTAATTGATGATTACTCTAGGATGACATGGGTTACATTTCTTAGAAAGAAGGCTTAGGCTCTTGATAGATTCAAAGTTTTTAAGGAAAGAGTAAAAAATGAGGTAAATCTGAAAATAAAATGCTTAAGATCTAATAGAGGTGGAGAATTTACATTTGGCAAGTTCACTACATTCTATGAAGAGCATAGCATAAAAAGACATTATTTTACTCCTAGAATCCCTCAACAGAATGGAGTTCTAGATAGAAAGAATCAGACTGTTCAAGAGGCTGCCAAAACTATTATGAAAGAAGCATATTTTCCTAATGTGTATTGGAGAGAAGCAATCCACACTGTTGTTTACATTCTTAATAGAGTTCATATCAGAGGTAACCACACCAAGAACCCTTATGAACTATCGACTGTTAAGACTCCTACTATTAAATACTTTAAGGTATTTGGAATTAGATGTTACATTAGAAGGGATGATAAAAATATTGGAAAGTTTGATGCTATATGTGATGAATAAATTTTCCTTGGATATTCGAACAACAACAAAGCTTATAGATGTTTTAGTAAGAGACTGAGAAAAATAATTGAAATCTCTAATGTAAAGGTTGATAAAGCTATGTATAGACCAGTGGAAATAAATGAATTTGAACCTAATGATCCAATCTGTGTGCAAATACAAGAAGAAGAAAAGGAAGAGAAAGAACAAAGTGATGAAAAAGAAGATATTCTGGAACTTGCACCTAAGACTCCTAAATATGTTCAGAGAAACCATCCAGAGGAACAGATAATTGGAGACAAAAGTGAAGGAGTGAAGACAAGAAAAAAAGTGGTTGAGGTAAACTTTTGTTTACTTTCTAAAATAGAACCTAAGACTATGAATGGAGCATGCAATGATGACAGCTAGGTTAGAGAAATGAAAGATGAACTACAATAGATAGAGAAGAACGAGACATGGGAACTAGTCCCTAGACCTTCAAACAAGAATGTAATTGGTTCAAAATGGGTATTTAGAAACAAGTTGAATGAAGATGGTGAAGTAGTAAGGAATAAAGCATGGCTTGTATGTGAATAATATTCACAATTTGAAGGAATAGATTTTGAAGAAACTTTTGCACTTGTAGAAGCAATAGAGGCCATTCGGATGTTCTTGGCATTTTTAGGTCATAAAGACTTCAAAGTATATCAGGTGGATGTCAAGTCTACATTTTTGAATGGAGAACTAGAAGAAGAAGTGTATATGGAGCAACTAAAAGGTTTTCAACTATTTAACAAACCGGACATGGTTTGTAAATGGGTAAGTGCAGAAATATGGGTTGCCATTTTGTGGCCAAATTTTTTTAAAAGTTTTGAAAGCTCATAACACGTTCGCATTATGCCTTGGTGTGCCAAGCTTGAGGCTCGGCCACAACGAGCCCATAAAATGAACACATTATAATTTGAGAACATTATAACGTGGGCATGTTATAATGCACTTGTGTTATGACCTATTAAAATAAAATAAAAAATCGAATTCATTGTTGCTTGTGACTATTTTTTTTCTTGCCCATGGAAAAAACCCCAACATTCCATGGTCTCATTCTAGGAGGAGCTATTTTTCAAAATTATTCATCAACAGTTGTTGTTTCATCGCCAGTATTTTTCCATGTCGAGGAGGAGGTTTGAGAGGTAAGGATTGTTTTTTTTTGTTTTGAAAATTTTAGTTTTAGGTTGTTTTTTATTTTTATTTTTTTGAATTTGTAGGAGATGTTAATCAACCTACAAACCCTCCTCAAAATATTGAAAAATCACATTAACAACAAGAGGAGAAAAATCCTCAACAAGCACAACAAGAACAAGAACAACAAAATCCTCAAGTTAATCAACCACAACCTCAATCTCCTCCACCAATCCCTCAACATCCCCCTGGCACTCAACAAAACTTAATGAGTGAAATTGAGAACAATAAAAAGGAAATTAAGGATTTAATCAGGAGGTTGAACGATCCAAATGGTTCAACCATAGAAAGAATGACCGTAGAAACTTCACTTAAAGAAACATGTTAAAACATGTAGATTTAATCAACAAATAATCAACTAGTTGGTAGGATATGAGGCAGCGACTAGAGCTTATTACCAAGATAAATTATCATATAAAGATGTAAAAGATTTAAAAATTACAAAAGGTGATTTATGCTCATTATTCATTGACCCACGGTCAAATGTAAATCTTACACTCAATGCAAAGAGGTTTCCTATTCATTGGTGCCACCACCAATAGATTAGGAACTTTTTTTGAGATAGGTGTTACATGGTTTTTGGTTACCCACCATGCAACAATTGTGAAGTCCAACAGTATTTCATTAGGAAAATATATTGTGAGTTCATCTTGAACAAAATATAAAATTATTTTGATATGAGGGACTTCCAGGGGAGAGGTGGGGGGTTTGATCAAGATAGACTTGGTGCACAGTCATATCCTACGTGACAAAGGAGATGACCTCTCGCTAGGACACCTCATGAGCACATCGTTATCCCTTCAATCACAAAGGAGAGTGCCAACATAGAGAATTTGTAGGCCATCAAATATTTGACCTAGAGTGTCATCCAGCATGCCAACCCTATTCTACAATGCCATCCAAGGGAATCTTCAAGTGGTGGGCTTCAATCCCATTTGTGTCAGTCTTGTGGGATGACTTATTCATATGACCCCACCGACACTCGAGAGGCTACTACGTAGGATCTGTCTGTAGCTATGGAGATGGTGATGGTAGCTAACATTTTGCATGAGGCCTATGGAATTGATACTCAGGTAAAATTTAGCATGTTCATTAAATTTAATTTATTAAATTTTGATTTTGAAATGCAAGATTAACCAATTTAGTTTTATGATTTTAATATAATTGTAGGGTCATAGTGTTGATACTAGATACAACGGCCCTACACTTGCTTATTTCTCAACTGCACCTATCGTTGAGGTATGTAACTACTAAACAATTATAAATTAATTACATGTTAATAACATTGTTTTATGAATGGTATTTTAATATGTGATTTGGGATGTTGAATAGGCTAATATTGGAGGTTTCGAGGGAACACCTCCTAGTGCCAGTGGATTTAGTCAAGCCTTCACATAGGTAATAGAATAAAGAGTTTAACTAATGAATTGTACTTAATAGATTTGTGTACATAGTTTATATTCATATCACTGATTATGTTGCATTGTAAATCTTTCAAACTGAAAGCATTACTTCATATTCCATAACTAATAACTAGATATTGATAGATAAAAAAATTCAACTATAATGTAGTTGTTTAGAAATTCAACATAAGTAGTGATGCAATTACTTCACATAACATAAGTAATAAGTAGGAGTAGCTTCCAATTGCATTTGCTTGTCATGGTATTCCATGAGACCAATTTTTATTGAGGCATCTTTTCAAACAGTTCACTTTCTTGTCTATGCTATGGATGCTTGAGATTAATATATGAAAGAATAATAGTAAGAAATAG
Organism: Sequoiadendron giganteum; assembly: GCA_007115665.2. Classification (NCBI taxonomy): domain Eukaryota; kingdom Viridiplantae; phylum Streptophyta; class Pinopsida; order Cupressales; family Cupressaceae; genus Sequoiadendron; species Sequoiadendron giganteum. Next base: position 101,366,474 of record CM021106.1, read on the forward strand.
CATAGAGAAGGCAACAAGTTGTTTGAAAAAATGCCTCAAAGAAATGTGGTCTTATGGTGATGTCCATCACCATGAGACCCAATTTCTTTGAGGCACTTTTTCAAATAGCTCACCGTCTCTTCTATGCTACCACATGTTCCATACATGTCTACCAAAGCATTTTATCAAATAGTTGATTTCCTTGTTGCTATGGCTGAAATCTTAAAAAATGTGCTTTCCAAAAAACTATGGATGCTTGGAAGAAATATATCAAAGCATAATAGTAAGCAATAACATAGACAACGCAGTTAGTAGTTTGAAAAAATGCCTCGAAGAAATGCGGTCTCATGGTGATGGAATTCCATTCCATCACCATGAGACCACATTTCTTTGAGGCATTACTTCAAAGAGCTCACCACCTTTTCTATGATACCACATTTTCCATACATGTGTACCAAAGAATTTTATCAAACTACTCACTTCCTTGCTGCTATGGCTAAAAGCCTAAAATAGGTGCTTTCCAACAAACTATGGATGGTTGGAAAAATTTCTATCAAAACATAATATTAAGCAATAATACCATAGAGAAGGCAATGAACTGTTTGAAAAAATGCCTGAAAGAAATATGGTCTTATGGTGATGGAATTCCATGACATGCATTTTTTTGTAATGGAATTCCATCACCATGAGACCCCATTTCTTTGAGGCATTTTTTGAAATAGTTCACTGCCTTCTCTATGCCACCATAGTTATCATACATGTCTACAAAAGAATTTTATCAAACAGTTCATTCACTTTCTGCTATGGGTAAAAGCCTAAAAAAATGTACTTTTGAACAAGATATGGATCTAGGGCAAATAGTAAGAACGATAGTCTTAAAAATATATAGTTTAATAAGTACTCAAAATTTTGTTCATTATCTCATACTTTATAAGTCATGGCATGGATCTCTATTGTAGTTTTCGTGATTGAATAATTTTTTGTTTTATTTTCATTTGTTGCAAGCAGAAACACCTCTGAATGTTTAGAGGGCAATGGAGATCAGTGTTTTATCTGCTATACAATCCTTGATGGCTCTAATAAGGGAGGTATGAGGAAAATTACTAAATTTCAATTTACATTCATTGTTATAGATGTTAGTTAGTGAAAAATCAAACAATTATTTATTCATAGTTTAATTTCTATTTTGATGGTTTATATAGGGCTTCAACATGCCTCAACATGGGCATTTGAATATTTCCCTCATGGAGAGTGATCATGAGATGGCGGTAAGTGATTATTTTGTTAAATATATCATTTTTTTAAATGTATTTTCTATATATTAATTTCTTTACTTCTTATTGTAATAGAGAAGACTTGACCAAGAACTAAACCCTAGGAGGAGCACCAAGAGCACTCCTCAATCACAGCATAAATGAGTGATAAATTTATCGCCATTTGATCAATAAGAAAAGGGCAAGATTTTATTTCGAGGGGGTGGAGAGAAATGACTTATGATTCCAGAGCCCTTTGTTGTATACATATATGGCATTTTTGTACATATTTTGTATTGGATATATTTGACATTGTATGCCTATATGGCATTCTCATAAGCCTATATGGCTATTTTGTACCTATATTTTATACTTATATCAACATATATTGATGTATGCCTACATGGATATTTGGTTAATACAAATTGTTTTTATCGGTGGTGTCAGTATTTGTGTTATAAATCCATGGTTCAATAGATATGAGTTACGTGTATTCAAGTGTATACCTTAAAACTAACATCTATACTTTGTGACTTACGTGTATTCCAATGTATACTTTGCAACTTACGTGTTTTCATGCATATACCTTGTATTGATGCATATATTGTGCATTAATTTGTGTATACTATGTATTCATGTGTATACTTGAAGGCTTACATGTTTTTGAGTACTTGTGCTTCCCTTATTCACATGTACATGCTTGACTTATTCACATGTATACTTATTAATTGGTTAGCGCTTGCATTGATCATTGTTGTCCTTCATGATTTGTCTTGAATATTAATTGATTAATGCTAAAAAAAATTATTAGTCGATGCTAAAAAACTTCAATATTTCTAGGAATACTAGTAGAGTTACAAATTCCAAAATTGCACAAATTGAAAAGAAAAGATTAAATATAAATAAATGCACTAATTATTAAATTGATAATTGATTAAGAATGAGTATAAAATATATCAAGAGATGAGCCTTCTAGAATGGCAACTTCCAACTAGAAATTAGGCAAAGCATTCCCAATACTTTGAAAATAATAATCCACCAAAAATTACAACGGGAGAGAAGTGATGCAGAGCAGGGAGGCCTTCAATTACCAATCACAAATTTAATTAATTTCAACAAGCTTTCAATCTCCAAACCCCTAACTAGGGTGATTCCATTCACAACTTCACTATTTTCCATGTATGTCTGCAAACCTAGTTTCTTCGACCTATCTCACAACTCCACTCTTAAACCCATTAACCAATTATATACTCAGACACCCTTTAAGGCATACCAAAACATATCTCAAAATCTCATATAACTCTTGTGGAACAAATCCCTCAAACTAATGCTTCTACATTGTTCCCTTAAGCCATATACACCTAATTTACAAAGCAACTCTCCTCTAAACAATCTTCCAACCTCAAATACCTATGGAAAGTCATTTACCAATCTATAAAACCACCAAATCTACATCTTTTAGCCAGTGAACCACTCACTAAGTCCTCTTTATATAAAACCCTCATTTTTAGAAAGTTACAAAGGGGTTTACTTAAATTCCCACTTCCCAACTTCTATACACTTCACCAATGCATCAAACATGCTTCAAATGGCCTATGCATGCTTAATTTATCCCCAAAATTTTCTGATCCAAGAGTTTTCCTCACCTACCCACCTTTAACCATCAAATTTCACTCAAAAGATTCAAATTTGACAACTAGGGGATCATGCCCAAACCCCCAAATGACCTATCTTGCTCCCAAAACCATTCAATCAACTAAATCCTACCATATTATGCCCAATCCACTCAGCTATAGGAGTTACAGTTAGTGGAATGGGCCATAATCACATTTTTTATGTTTTCAAAACTTGAAAATTGGAGTTTCAAACCCGCCTATAGGGAAAACTCAATAAGATTCTACAATCCCAATGGGAATTCCTCAAACTCAGTCCAAATGATAGATAGGACACTAAAAACAGAAATTGAGTAGAATACATACCTTGAGGTTCACATGGGGATGATGGTGTACCTTCTTCATCAAATCCGAATCATAATGTACTCTCAACTTGAGATACACTGGATGGTGTCCAACCATATTCACTTGCAATAGATGGTGTCCCTCCATATTCACTTGCAATAGATGGTGTCCCTCCATATTCACTTGTGCTTGATGGTGTCCCTTCATATTCACTTGCCATAGAGGGTGTGTCTCCAACTATGGTATTTGAATCTTTCTTACCAAAATGCTTTCGCATTTGTGCCTTTTGTGCTGCCAATGCCTATTCTCTTTTTGACGATTGAGGTTCCTCTTCATTTGGCTTGTTTTTGTCAATCATATCCAATTTTTTCTTTTCATGATATGCCACCACCCATTCTCTATCCTTTGCTTTGAATGTTTCTTACTCTTGGTCTATTAGTTTATTCCCTTTTTCATTTCTTTGGTATGATAGATAATTTTACCTGTAGCATGGTAATGAGATGAAAATTAGTTCCTAAAAAAAATTATCCATTCAAATAAATGAACTATATGTCATTCAATGCTTCAAAAAAAAACTTACAATCATCCTCTAGAAGAGTATTTCTAGTATAGACAAAGGTCACATGAGTTTTTTTTACGGAATGCATTAAAGAAATGTGGTAATGTGACATGCCATGATTGCAAGATACACTAAAAATGGAAGCATGGAGAAGCCATGTGGTGCAGGGGAACCTAGCTAAGTTGCAATTTTGGTTTTGTGATAGGTCATTAGGTGTCTTATGTCTTTTTTGTCATGAATAAGGTTTGAAACCCTATTTTGAAGGGTTGTGGTCGCTTAAAATAAGAAATTGACTCATTCCACCTATTTTCAATGCTACCACTTAGTGGAATGAGTCCAAAATGGTAGGAATAGATGATTCAATGAGATTTACGAGTAGGGGAGGCCTTGAAAGTGATTTTGTTTGATCCCTTAGATGGCATTACTTTGTTTTTTGATCAAATTTGGTGGTTAGAGGGTGGTTATAGGCGAAACACTTAGGGGCAGCAACTTTTGAAGGTTGATTAAGTTTTTGTAGAAAATTTCCAAAGTGTTTGAAGTGTTGTCAAATTTAAAATAGTTTTAGAAGGCATATTTCCAATAAACCCTCCCTAAAACAAGCAAAATTGAGGGTTTCATGGTTGGGTGAGTTAGTGGGTCTTCCTCTTATAAAAAATAGTGGATCTTGAAGTTTTACAACCTGGTACATTACAACCTTGTACATGACTGTCCAAAGGAATTTTGGGTGGGTAATAACTTTAAAGGGGCGTTCATTTGTAAAAGTGACCTAATTGAAGGTCTAGGACAATGTAGAAGCACCTGTTTGAGGGTTTTGTTCCTAAAGAGTTGTATGAGTTTCTGTGATATGTTGTGTAAGGACGTAAATGGTGTCTAAACATGTATTAGATGTATATGTAGGAGTCTGAGCAGGGAATAAGATTTGGTGAGGTTTTGATTGCTGCCCCCATTGATTTTTCAGAGTTTTTCCTTTGAAAGTAATGGCTCCAAGTTGAAATTCATTTTAAATGCACTCAAGAATGTTGGAGATCAGTTCACAAAGTGTTTGTAGATTTTTTACAAAGTGTTTGCAGCTTTGGAAGAGCAGGGGAGGTGAAGTTGAGTGTTTGGGCATGATGCCGTAGTTGACAATATTATACATTTGAGTGAAAATTGGTGGTTATGAGAAGGAAAGTGTAGTAAACACTTGGGGCAGAAAACTTATAAGGTTGTTTAAGCTTGTGTAGGTCATTTGGAGCATGTTTAATGCTTTGGAAAGCTGAGATAGGGCGTGGGAATAGGACTTTCAATAAACCCTCCCTAATTTTACTAAAAATGAAGGTTTTGTGAAAAGAGCACTCTATGAATGGTTCATTGGCCGAAGGTTATAGATTTGGTGGTTTTAGAGGTTAGTTAATGAATTTCCATAGGAATTTTGGGTTTGTAAGTTGTTTAGAGAGGCGATTCTTTGTTATATTGGCCTATTTGGCCAAGTTGGGATAGCGTAGAACCATGAATTTTAGAGATTTCATCCAAAAAAGTTATATGAATTGTTGAGATATGTTTGTGTTTTCCTTAAAGGATATCTTAAAATCTATTTAGTTATTGGGTTCAATGAGTACACGTTAGGGTAGATTTGGTCAAGAAACTAGGCCAATAGACCTACAAGTGAAATTGGGTGAATTTGTGAAGAATTGTTGAGATAAGTTTTTAAAGGTTGCAAAGTTGTCTCTAAGGATTTAAATTGTGATTAACTGAATATTTTGGAACCTGTATTGCATCAGTTGAAAAGGTAGGGGTGGTGTATGCCTCATAGAAATGGGTTCTCCATCATCTATGCATAGGTTTTCCAGTGTTAATGTTCAAAGGTCATACGATGATATGCCATTACATGAGCAGAGTAATCTTCAAGGAAATCCCAACCTGAAGATGGAATGCATCAAACCCATCCCAATTGTTACCAGGTGCATGTCTCAGTTGAAAGGCCGAGCTGCAATTCCAGAGGAGGCAGTGCATGACAAGGAGAAGAGGTCTACAAACTTTGAGCAGAGACCAAAGGCCAAGTTGTGGTACGGTCAGAGCTCTCTAGGGAGGAAGAATTTTCCCATTGACATCTTTGATAGTTCCAGTGATGGTGATACAGAGACAGATTCCGGTTATGGCCAATTCCTTATGGCTCTAACAGGGATGGTTGGTGTGAACAAAGATGTCCTCATAGTTTCTCAAATATCTGTAATGGCACCATGTGAAGTTGTTGATTCTGATGTTGAGAGGTGTGCTGAAAAAGAGGACGGAGTAGTTTTTTCTCCTCCTCCTATGGTGAAAACACAAAGTGGTTGCATGTACCATGGACCTAGTGTTGGTTTAGTTTCTGGTTGATGGTGTTGCTATTTTGGTTTCAAGTTTTGTAATGCTGGCCATTTTTGAGTTTCGACGTGGATATGCACAACAAGGCCTTAATGACATTTTGCTACGAGTGTGGTGACACCGAATGGTTGTGTGGGTTGTTTCAAATTTTGATTCCCTTGTTTGGTAAATGATTACATCTAACCATCTAGGAATTTTGAAATGCAGATGAAATTTTGTGAAATGTAACCGTAATGAGCTCAATGCTTCTCGCTCTCTTATGCTATAAAAAATATTTCAAGGCTCATTGTAGGGGTCAGAATTTTGAGTCCAAAAGGTCTAGGTAGGGTACATAAAATGGATACAAATGCAAAATTGTTGATGAATCTGCTAGTAAATTGTCTTGGGTATGGGTTATGTATGAAATAGTCTTAAATAGTTTTATGCAAATGACTGATATTGAAATAAATCTATAAAATTAAAGTATGTGCTCTCCTATGTACAATTGTTGCAGGCTATAAATGAAAATATCAAGTATTGTTTCATTTATCTTCAATGGTTCAGTTGAATGTATGATTTTGTTTCTTGTCTTAACTCAAAGAGTTAATTAGAATACTTTGAAGAGAATCATAGGTCTATGAGAATTTGTTAAGGATTTGGTAAAAAATAATACTTTAAATGTTGTGAGTTTTTGTGATGTAATGCATTGTGAAAATAGTCCATTCATTTCAGAGTTCAATGTTATGTGTATGATAGAGTATTTCATGCTTGACTCCTTTTGCCCATTTTGATAAGGCACTAGCTTATTTGTTAGGAATTCTCGTAATCTAATAAATCAGAAAATGCCTAGCTGTGGATTCAAAGTTAGAACACTACTTAATTGAATCTTTTTCATTCTAAGATGCAAGTCTCATATATGCTTGTGTTCCTAGCAAATATGTGGTTATTTGTGTAAAGGTCGGCCAAACCTTTGATAAGTAATGTATGTTTGCAATTAGTACGGACAAATCTATGTGTTGAAGGGTTCTTGAGGCCTTGAATATCAAATGAACACAATAAGGAACACCCTCCTTGGTCCCACGGAGCCTGAAGAGTAGGGGTAAATGCCTGAGAAGCTTTACCGATTGTGTTCGCCGCTAGCTTTTGTGATTCTTGAGCATAGAAGTTGGCTACCTCTTATAGAGTTTCAAAGCTCAGTTCAAAAAAACACCAACACCTCTCAAAACATGAGGATGGAGATTCTAATGTAGTCACATCAGAGTTCTGTTCGCTGTCCAGAGATGCTAGAGCAGAGTTTGTTGGCTAATGCTAATGTAGCGACAAAATAGACTTTGTAATGTTTCATAAAGCAAAGAAAATGATTTTTAACAATTGTGAGAAAGTTCATTTCAAGTGGGCCTCGTCCTTTCTATAAGATGAAGAAGACAGATAGGATGAAATGTGGGATTCCACGTGAATTTCGGATAAAATGGTTAAAATCAAAATGCTTTTTTTGAACCCAAGATCAAATAAACTTATAAGGGAAAATCATTAAAACAAGGGAGATTTGTGTGTTGAATATGTCAGCTTTTGCTTTCCTAGGGAGGGAACGTGGATCTTTCGCTGGCGCATAGTACTCTGCAGAGTAGTTCACGTGCCCTGACTATACTCACACATTTTGCATGCGAACAGTAGAATCGTCCACGAGCCTTTACCATGTTTCCACATTTTGCATGCATGTTGAATGTGGAGAACACGAGGAAGGTTTTTAGGCGGATGATGGACTTTTAGCGGGGAAGAATGGGAACTCTAGAGGGAATTTATTTTGTGCACTCCCTGCAATCCGCATATTCCATGAGGCCAAATCTTCTCTGGAAGGCACTCTGTGAAATAGTTGACGTACCCTGTCAATGCTTCCACATTTGCATATACGGCTTACGTGGGGAAAACACTGGGAGGTGAGTGAAATGAAGTTTTATAAGGGAATATGAAACTAGCTTATGAATAGCGCATTAAAGTGAGAAGGAAATGTTTTTTTCTGTAATGACACCATGAAGCTTAGTATCTACCAATTGAAGGGATAATATACTGATGTAACTTCTAATTTTTGTTTTGTTTATTGAAAATACATTAGTCATATTATATCAGATAGATATGCAGAGTGTGGATCCAACTGCACATCACAAAATGCAAACAAGATTAATCTGTCCATTGATGAGAAATGGTGGCATAAGACCTCTTAATCTTAAGTGAGTTCACAATAGTATAATTTAATTAACTAAATCTGAGGATAGCAGAATAGTGTAACATAGGTCTATAAATTTATTGCCCAAAAACATAGGCCTATTAGATTTCAACAAGCTCAATAAACAGCAAATATCAATAGTTATATTAAACCTCGATCTTAGGGAATCCAGGCTTAGCTTGAGTATTGCTTAATCTGTATTTTGGAAACTTGAGCTATTCAATCCTTGAGCTGAAAATAGATGCATATCCTCATGTTACTACTTTATAAAGAATTTAAGACACAAATATTGGAGGGCCAAGACACCTTTAAAAAATAAATCTACCATTTACTATTTATCCTGGTTCGAGTTTTACTGGTTTCTCAATATTTTCTCTTTCATTTTTCGTAAAACCCTGTTGGTAGCTGGTGATTCCCAATCTTCTAAATTCACTAACTGCTAGTAACTCCTTTTGTTTAAGAGTAGAGTTGATTGGTTGTATTTTATTTAATCTCTGCCAAATTATGATAATTGCTTTAATATTAAGAAATATCAAGACCATTTTTTTTAAATATGAAATCATGAACTTTTTGAACTGTTGACACAGTTAGTTGCCCATTGATCAGTCCTATTTCGCTAAACCTTATTTTTCTTTCGAATTCATTTATGAGGATCTTGGTATTAATATTGATATCCAGAAGTATACTAAACCGTTGTTCAATGGGAAGTTGTGATAATGTGTAATATACTAAAGTTTTATTTCGGAATACTTTGTAAACCGTAGAAGAGGGCAACCATTTTTATATCATGTGTATGAGTTGAGGATATCATCAATAGCGCCTTGGAAGTTAAACTCTAATATGGAAGAGACACAACTGTTAGTATTGATGTGTAAATGATTTGTGCAAACTCTTAATTGCCCTAGGTTTATTGTCTTGACGTTTAAACCTATTTAAACAATTAAAATCATAGGCTTCAGTGGTACAAATAAATGGTCAAACCTGTTTGGAAAGGGATTACATTGGGAAACTATTCTTGTAGTCATCTATTTTTTCATAACATATTTTGCATTTAAAATATATATAAGTTTTACCATAGTGAATTATTATTATTTTATTTATAATGAAAAGATTCTTGGTATAACTGGTCTAGAAAACCTTGTGAATGAGTAAGAACGTTGTAGTATTGTGATTAATAGTTAATGGACATCATTCTTTAACTTATTCAATGTTGAATCATAAGTATATCATTTCATTGATTATAGCATGATACACATAGGGGTTGTTAATGATATGAAAGATCCTTTCCATTGCACTTTTCAATCATTTCATTATAGATAGTGACTTGACAGATAAGTGTATAGGTCTTATGATAGGTCCAATCCACTTCTTTTGATGTATTTAATATAAATAATGACGCCTAGGACAAAATCTACATATATGATGATACAATTGTTTCATTGAGAAAATGATGAACACCCTCTTTGCAATTGCTTTCAGCTAGATTAAAGATTATCTCAAGAGCCACTTGGCTACAAATTTATTGGAGAGTGACAAAATGGTTGATCATAGATTTAATCTAATGTTTAGGAGGTGTATGTGTGGTTTTGTGGATGTGTATGATGATTGATTTCTAAAATGTAATGATCCAATTATAAAAACTATGAAAATGCAATAGTTTGTTATGACTTTTGATAAACTTGTTGCAAAAAGACAAAATTCAGATCCTGAAATGCAGAGGGAAGACATAGAGATTAAATTGGTGTAAAACTTGTTGGTCTAGGGTGCAATACACCCTAGACTATCCTATTTTTTGGAAACTAAAGACATAGGCCTGAGGCCCCTAGTCTATAGCTTATGTCTTCCAAGAGTTGCTGTCAGAACTTCATTTGTTGATGAGAAAATGCAAATTCCATGAGTTGACAACTTTTAGGGTTGGAGTGCATGAATGCACAAATAGTCTTCAATAATTCTTCAACTCACTTCAGATCTATAACTTGCACACATGAGAAGAGGGGAAGGGTTGTGCCATATAGGAGCTTGCCTAAGTCAAACTCCATGTTGGTATTCATACCTTCACAATGGAAAATTATGATATAAAAAAGAGCTTAAATCCTTGGTTGGATAAAGGCTAATAATAAACAAGTAATGAATTGACAACTTGTTGCAATTCACCACTCATATATGATCTCCTTGATGGACTAAAGTCCAATTCATCACCTTTAAGGATCAATTGTGGCTTAGCTTGAATTGATTTGAAGACCTACAAATGTTAGTACTCATAAAGAAAAAAATGCAAAACATATGATAAACTTATATAACACATGGCATGATGTTTGAATCATGAAATGCTATAATAATCTTGATAAATTTTTTTATCTTGACTAGTCTTGAATGATGTTTAAGACACTTGGTTTGCTCAATTTAATTCATTAGGATTGAAATGGTGAAAAAGACTAGGTATTTATATGCGATTCTTCTAATTTCCAAAAAATAAAATACTGATAACTGACAATTCAAATTGGAAATTTAAATAATAAGTAACTGACAATGACATTTAAATTTGGAGCCAAATTCGGTGGTCTAGGGTATAGTACATCCTAGACTAGATCCACCATTTTCACGGATTAAAAGTGTTGAGGGGAAATACTAAATGCATAGTTAGATTTTCCATTTTTTATTTTTCAAATTTTTTTATAAAAATCATTAATTAATGCATAAATAGGTCCAAGCATATAGTGAGGAGCTAAACCTAGTTTGAAATTGTCAAGGGTGATAATTTTTAATTCTATAATGGTACATAGGTGCATGGATAGAGTTGATATGGATGAGAATTGTGTTGATCCATTTTATGAAAAATTAGTAGATTTATTTATATAGTAAAAGGACCCCCTCATTATTTATCCCTCACTATCTATACTATGCAGTGATTGAATTGAACTATTGCCAAATTAGTTGTAAATTAGACCTAGATGACAATTATTATTTTTAGATAGCCCAATTTATGTTGAAATCCTTGTAAGAAAACTATGAAGCCTCTTATCTCAATATGTAGGCAAGGCCATTTTGGATGAGCCCCTGAGGCCTAAGTCTATACCCTAGGTCTTGTCCTTTCCAGGATAATTTAAAATTATTATGATGGAGGGACTAATGTTGAAATCTAATTTTCAGAAAATATCTTACACGTATAGATTATTGGGAAACGTTGACTTGCTACTAACGTACCGAGATAGTGCAAAGAAAACTATGATGAGAAAACATCATTTAACTATCCATTTCTTGTTTAAGCTGGTTGAATTACATAGTAGTATCCTATGGTTAAGTTAAAGAGATGTATTTGTTGGATTCTAATATTCAGATACCTAGTGAATAAAAGAATAATTATTATGTAATGATGGAATAAAAAAATATAATAAGTGTAGCATAGAAAATTGTACTCCCTTGTAGGTCATAGTAGAATTTCATGCTTTGTTTAGACCTATTTTAGTGACCTTACATTTATGTAGTTTATACCTTTCTAAATAGGCCCCAATTCCCTTGATTATGCATCCCAAGGCATATTTTTATCATTTTTTGACATTGAAACAGTAATTGAACAAATTCAACCTATCATTAAATTTCCCTGAAACAAGTGTGTCCTACAAGTTTAGGTGAGGACACATTCACCCATGTACGAATGGGTCCCCTGACTTAGCTAGGACCCAAATTTTAATAGCTTGTTTGTGACATTTTAACATTAAAAATTCAAATTTTAATTGTTGGCTATCAAGATCTAATCTTCAGGAAATTAGAGAAATGCCTATAAAATCCTTATTTTTTCATTAATTCAAAAACTAGAACATAAGGAGTATTCAAGAAAGCAAAATTCAAAGGCTTGGAGCGACAGTACTTGAGATTGTAGGTCTTGAAGCTCATTTACAGATTTGATCAAGCATTTTCACATCATTGAAGGTTGATGCCTATAGAAGAACATGTTGGATTCTAGGATTGGGAGATACATTTTTGCCACTTCTCTCTACGTAATGAATTTGTTCATATTATTATCATCTCCAAGCTTCATTCTACTAGCAGTCTAAAACAAAGTATCATTGTGTTTTAGATTTATTTGGGGTGTTTTGACTTCTCCCTATGTGGATATTATCATTGTCATATAGGAAACACACTCTAATACACTTGAGTAGGGTTTCTTTGCATATTAGCTCATAACAACCTTAGACACACATAGGGTTGGAGCTCACACACTATATTTGATCAGATCTTTATCTTTTAAAAAAAATTAATTACCAGATTCGGGGATTGACTGACAATAACCCCCATACAAATAAACAAAAAAAATATTTTGTATATTTATTATAGGTTAAGATCCAAAGACAAAGATTTGCAGGTATAGGAAAGAAGTGCAAATAGATGACTACATGATTATATATTGATGTTTTGGAAAGTATCACAAAGACCCATTCTCGTATGGGTGAACCAGTCCCTCTATTTATACTAGAATGAATTTATTTTTATAAGTACATGCCCTCTAATATCTCCTAGATATGCTTGCAAAGTGTTGTTACAATTGGATTATCTTCATGAATCTACATTTTATATATTATGCCATATAGTTCAATTAGTTTCATTATTTTAATCATTTTAAATCATTCTTAATCATTCTAAGACCCTATAGAATCCACTAAGCCAAGTCTCATTGAGGTTTAAAGTCAATCTCTTGGCCTTCATGGTTTGCATTCTAATGAAATTTGGGAAGAGACCCCTTGAATCCTAGGTTCTTTACATTTAGGACATAGGGTCACCCTTTTCCCAACATTTCATCTTCATGAACTTGAGATTTGACATCATAACTTTCTAATTTGGTAATCTTCCAAACCTTAGATCTAGATTTTGTATCGTTGTGTTTTGCATTTTTCATTTAGGGTTATATATTACATGTTTGCATCATTAAAATTCATAAAAATCCAAAATATTGTACATTTTGCATCATAGTTTGTATTAGTGTGTCTTTCAATTATTTAGATCAAAATTTTATTCAAAATTGCATAAAAAATTGTTACTTTTGTTTATACATTGTCATACATGTGCACTTACATTTCATCAGAAAATTCAAGAAAATAGTTATTGTAGAATCAGTTTGCTACCAGAAAAAATAATCATAAATAGTAACTTAGACACTCAAGTTTTTATTTTTCATAAGCATGTACAAAGACCCATTCACCCATGGGTGAACCAGTCCTTGTCTAGGTGCTTTTTCATATTTTTTCACACATTTTTGTTTCTTTATTCGAACTCTATTTTTGTTGGTAAATCTTTGTTTTGAAATTTTTTATATTTCTTTGCATGTTAAATGAAGTTGTTCATTTGCATGGATTGAAAACATTTTTCTTTTAAATAATTAAAATTTTTAGATCTATAAAATGATTTTTTATATTCTCTGAATAATTACATAGTCTTGATAGATTAGTTCTCCTTTTTCAAGCATTCAAAACCTTTGAGTATTCCAACACATTTAATAAACCAACCTTAAGGCGTACATTACAAATTAATGATTAAACTTGGATGAATCATAGTCATCTAGTCGTGTTAGATCTCTATCTACAAGTTCATATATCCCTCAAGGCCTTTAGGAGTAATGACATTGATATGTTAGATGAGGCCCTTGAGGAATTCATCTCATCAAAATCATCCACTAAGGCTTGTATCAACACAACACAACATTGAATGGTCAATGCAATTACACCTCAACTCATTATTTACCCACCTTCACAACAACCCCAAGTCTAAACCAAACCTGTGCTTATCTTAGGATCGCCTCAAAAAAAACAAAAAACCTCAAGGACATACCTTACGTTTCACAAAATAACTCAATAGAAACCATGTGTTGTAGAAACCAAGTTATAACACCATTGCTCATACATATAAAAAAAGAAACAATAAGCAACTAATACAATTTCAAGCTATCCCTACATCAATACCACTTCCATAACCAATCTTTCCCAGTGCCCCTCGCTTACATTTGCATAGTGTGAAGGTGTATGATCTTGTGGAAAAAATCTGCAATACTCCTGTTAAGATTTATTTATGGGATATAAATCAAACATCATCAACTTATCATGGCATGCTTCAAAATGATTTACAAAAATTTTTGGTTCCACCTAGTACAAAACCAAATGATGTAGCAACCCTAATTCAAAGTATGATCTTAGTTAATGTGGATATTGTCTTTCATCAAAGTGAGTTGTACTCATTGGAAAAATGAAAATAAAAGTATGCTTTGATGATAGTGGCTATCATTAACAAGTTTGGGATTAAGAATATTCTTCTAGATAATGGTTTAGTGCTCAAAATTTGCAGTGTCAATCATTTGCATAAAATTGGAGTAGACAAGAATAAGATTCAACTAGATTATTTGTTTATATGTGGTTTCGATAATGTGGGAAAAAAATCACTTGGTCTAATAACATTACCTGTTAAAGCCCTCATGACTAGAGGAGATGAGAGAACAAATGGAGAGAGCACAAAAGGGTAAAATGTAGAGGGAATTAGGTTGCAAGGGAACTCTAAGAAAAGAGAGAGATGTTTAAGGAGAATGGTGAAGAGGTATCTATAGACAGGAGAATGCAAGAAGACCACAAACTCTTGCAAGAATATTTTTCTAGATCTTTCTATGGTGTGGGAGTATGGAGGCATGACATAGTCTCACAGAATGCAAATATTGTAGGATACTCCCAAAAGGGATTTGTTCAAAAGGTTTTTGAAACCTTGAGAATATTGCAATTGGTAGGAAAAGAGCTAATTTCCAGAAGATTTGAAAACATCCTTCTTGTCTGGAACAAAATGTGAAGCATATAAGGGAAGCTACGAGCAGTTTCAAGTATAATCGTAAGGCTGGATAAACCTGTTGTACTCATAATTAAGAATATTGTAATAATTTATCTTTAATTTTTCCTCATTCTTAGTCATAGGCCAGTTTTCAGGTAAGTATATATTGATTTTTGTTCAAAAGTGGTAACTAAATTACTAGATGAGATTGAGAAGATCCTAGCAATCTTGCTAAACAAATGCTTTTCTTTAAAAATTGAAGTAATTAAATGTAGGCTCTATTAATAGACTAGATGAGTATAGATTATAAATCATAACAATGCTCATGTAATGACTATAATGTATTTCCTATTGTCATTAATTAAGTTTTGGTATCAAATTATATAAGTGGGATTTGATATGGTGCGTAATTATTCTTGCTGTGGGAGCTCTATTTTATCTTGTGTTCAATTTCATGAATTTGGGAAACATTACCCCTTTTGATAAGGGATAAACTAGTAAGAAATATCACAAATTTAAGAAATTATGGACAATTATCTAAACTATGATTTATCCCTATGTAAGAACACTAACTCCATAAATGATTAAATCATGACCTATTTTTAGGTTGATGGACTTCTCTAAACATATTTTTAGTGTTTCAAGTTGATACACTTGGTGATCCCCTTTATATTGTGGGCAAAGGTCTTATATGATTTCATAATGTTTATTAACCTATTATGTACTAGAACCTTGCTATGGAAACAATCACGTGAATGAAGTATAATATACCTATAAGTAACCACAATATAATCACATACTAAATGAAAGGAAACTAGGATATGTGCAGTATCATCATGGAAAAAATAGGTCCTTAAGTGGCAATAAAATTCAGAAAAATCAAAGTTAGGCAACTTGACGTAAAAATTTGAATAAGTTATCTATATTATTTCAAAAATATGTAAGAATAGAATCTATAGAAAATTGAATGGAGTTTCTAAATACTAGGTTTATTTAAAAAAATAAAAAATCTATTCGGTGAAAATTTGAAATTTCAATGGAGTAGTACTTAAATTTCAGGGAAAAAATAAGAAGTGGGTGTCTGTTTGACCACCCTAACCATAATAAAATGATAATATTTTTTTATAATATTTTAGATATAAGTAGAGGACTCATGTCCTAATGTGATGCATACTTTTTTGTAATTTGTTTCCAAGTAAATAATTAATTATGAATTTTTTACTAAAATTTTTGAAAAATATAAAAAACTTGTATGTTTGACTACCTTAACTTGGTCAAAAATTCATGAAATTCATTTTTTTTTTTAATCCTATAGAATATGAAGCATAGAATGTGATGCATGTTTCAGATTCAAAAAATATGATACCATTTGAAAACTATAGATGTTTTTCAATCAACCTATCAGCCAAGACTTTAGTCATAATTCGAATAAAAAATGAATAATAATTATTTACTAAGTTCAAAGTAAAGCATAATTTATATTGGTGGAAAGATGAGAATCTCATTTAAAAACCCTTTTCGTTTCATCAATTTTGGGTAAAAAAAATTCGTTAGCCACATGGGCCATCATTTCACTTACATATCACTAGTTTTTGGCCCATCATGATCCTGCACATACCCACTATTATTAATTTGACAATATCATTGAGACTTAGATGATAGATAATCCCTATGTAACCATGTTGAGAAATATATAATGATACCTTACTATTTACCAATGATTCCCTATTTAGTATAAATAGAAAGTGTAAATAAATAATCCAATTTATGAATTTAATTATTATAGGAATATGAGGTTTCACCATATTCTAAGGAAAATTAAAAGATTAAGAATATTATTAGGTAAGATATTATTGGTTGTATAGTTTCATATATCGATCCAATGGATATAGTGTTGCCAAATTTCTTAACTAGGATTTTAATCCCCACCAAAAGTAGTCTCTTATATGCTCTCTAAAGTTTAAATACTTCTAGATTGTAAAGAAAATAATTTAAATGGGGATTTTGGACCAGTGATAAATTTAGGAAACCTCCCTCAAAAAAAGATATAAAATCCTGGTGAATCTTTCATTTTTTTAAGAAAAATTATTAAAATCTATTGGCGAATCTTTCCTTTTTTTGAAAAAATATTAATTTTATTGGTGACTATTTTACATCACTAAAATTTTGTAGAAAATTTTGGTGAATCTTGAAAAATAATAAGAAAATGAATTAATTATGATAGTGAATGCATCCAATCTAAAAATAAGTCTCATGGAAAAGTAGGGGCTCGAGGGTCAAAATTAATGATGGGTTTAAGGTGTAGACATAATATTTACTTGCCACTGGGTATGCGCAGGATCATGATGGGCCAAAAAGTGGTGATATTTAAGTGATATGATGGCCCATGTGGCTGACGAAATTTTTTAACCCAAAATTGATGAAACGAAAAGGGTTTTTAAAGGAGATTCTCAAGTTTACACCAATATAAATTATGCTTTACTTTGAATTTAATAAATTATTATTATCTATTTTCTATTTGAATTATGACTAAATTCCTAATTAATAGGTTGATTGAAAAACATCTATATATTTCAAACAGTATCACATTTTTTGAATCTAAAATATGAGTCACACTCTATGTTTCATATGCTATAGGATTAAAAAAAGTAAAATTGAATTTCATGAAATTTTGACCAAGTTAAGGTGGTCAGACATATGAGTTTTTTTATTTTTTTAAATTTGGAATAAAAAATTCATAATTAATTATTTAATTGGAAACAAATTACAAAAAAATATGCATCACATCAGTACATGATTCCTCTACATATATCTATTTATTTAAAAAAAAATATTATCATTTTAATACGGTTAGGGTGGTCAGACAAACATCTACTTCTTATTTTTTCCCTTAAATTTAAGTACTACTGCATTGAAATTTAAAATTTTCACCAAAATAGATTTATTTTTCTTGTAAATAAACCTAGTCGTTTAGAAACTAAATTCAATTTCCTACAAATTCTATTCTTACATATTTTTTAAATAATATAGATAACTTATTCAAATTTTTACGTCAAGTTGCCTAACTCAAATTTTTTGAATTTTATTGCCACTTAAGGGCCTATTTTTCCATGATGATCCTCCACATACCCCACCATTGTATTTTGCAAGGTAATGTACCCATGATCTGTAATTATCATGGGGCTCAAAATTTATTTTAGATCATTTATCTAACAACCCTCACTGTACTCTATGAGGTAAACTGTACCCACAATCTATAATGCTCATGGAACCCAAAATTGTGGGCCCCATGAGCATTATAGATCGTGGGTACATTTTAACTCATGGAACACAACAAGGGCCATCACATTATATTATAAATCAATGTTGGAAACTAAAGATTAGAAATATGGCCCTAAAGCAACTAATAATTATGATCTACTATTCGAAAATTAATATAGATTTCTACTATAATTTATAAAATGTAGGCAAATCTAATCTAATAATGTATCGAATATTGTGGAAAATATTTGAGTTAAATTTTTTAATAAAATAATTTATTTGGTGATTTAAATAAGACTATAAGATTTTTTTTTTTAAATGTGGTGATTCAAATCATGTTATAACTCAAACTATTAGCCAATTTTGGATTTTGAAATTTCAAATATTGGCCAATTGGTGAATATTAGCCACTAAAAATATCAATATTTTGGACCCATTGAATATGCATCCATGACCATTCTTAGGAATAGCACTACTTTAATAATTATGGGCTATTGACCATATTTTGTAATATGGGGTAATTAGTATATTTTTTGATGGAACCCCTAAAATGCTTCATGTTCCATCTTAAAATTCTTCAAATTTTTCATCAAATCCATCTCTCTAGGATTAGGGTTTCTTTACTATCATTAACTTAGGGTTCTATGTCACTTGGAACCTACATTATTAATCCTGATGCTTACATCCTTTCCAATGTTCTAATTGATCAATTGACCTCTTATCACCGGTGCCTGGTCATTTAAGTTACATCTTGAGTCATTTGAGCTTGTAAAGTTACCGACCCCTTATGCCTAGGTCTGAAACAAATTTTATTTTATAAGGTTGTCTGACTGAAATTTTTTGACCTTTACATCCTTTAAAATAAATTGGTTTAACTCTTCCAAGGCCTTTTCATACATCATCCTAGGCATTCCACTCTTTAAAACAACTTATGCACATGTGCTAGTTTGTCCCACTTAAGTCCCATCGACTGCTTTTTCTCATCGCTTATTGTTGATAGCTTTGTGAATTTATGACTCACATTAGTGATGTGGGATAAGTAGTATTTATTTTATTTCATGCATCCTAGATAGGTTATGGATCTTGAGTTTTGTATTAGTGATGCGTGATGCATGTGCTCTTCTCATTATCATTGATTTATCCTTTGTCACTAATTGCTTGATCATTTTGTGTTGTGAAATAGTGATGTGTGATGACCTTTACACTCTTTATATTTGCATCCATCGCTCATCGTGGATTGGTTGTGAACTTTGAGTTTTAAAGTAGCGATGAGCGATGTGGTTGGGTGTTTTAGTTTTCCATCACTAGTTTGAATTTCTCTTGTGAGAGGTGTTTATTGTGCCCTTGATTTTTAAGCAGGTGCATGTGGCTCGATCTTGTTCCATCACTACCTTTCCTTTGTCATTGATGTGACCTAGAATATATAGCATGAATCAATGATGTGCGATGTAAGAAAGGGATTTATCAAAAGGTGTATTTTGATCCTACTCTTGATATTTTAATCGCATTGAATGCTCGCATCATTTATTGAACTCCAAGGAAGAAGTGAAAATCTACAATGAGTGATGATATGTTGGGGGAATATTCTCTTCAATGCTACTTATTGGTGCTTCATTGATTTAATTGAAGGGGTGCGGGCCTGAGTGGTGATGCATGACGATAGTTAGATTAGAGATGACTAATGTAGTTAAATGAAGACATGGAAAATTTCTAAGGAAGCTTAATCATTTTTGAGGCACAAGTTGTAAAGCTGGGAATGATTCTTAAAGAATTCCATTGATTTTATTTTAAATACAAAGGGGTCGAGGGCCTAGATTTGAAGCTGAGTGGCTAGTTGTTAGCTCACTCACATGAAGCTATCTTCAATCATTAATGGCTAAAAGCTCCAAATTTTTCTACTTAATGTGGATCATCTACTATTTTAGCTCACCTTTTTTAATAAGCTAGATTTGAGAGATTGTTCTAGAGCCAAGGAAAAGGCATGTGAGTTTGGATTTTTTTTAATTGTAGAGGCATTGAAGTAATTGTCCCTAGTACATTGGTTTTTATAAGTGCCCTATTAGAAATGCATTACTTGTCTTGCTCAAATTCCTAGCATAGTGGATGTTTTAATTATCTACAATTATCACTTGGGCTAGTAGAAATTGTTTGGCTTTGTATGTTTCTTTTTTGTAATTTCAATCTAGGAGCTTGAACCAGTAAGGTTTTCTTGCAATTAAATTTCCTTGTTCTCGTTTTGTCCTTTGTGAGAATGAGTAAACCCAGTGTGTCTACCAACTTGGTCAGAAAAAACAGGAGACTCAGTCTACTTGAAACTAAACTTGGCATACTAGGAGCTCATGTAACACCAAAGGAGGAGAAGGAAGATCGCAAGAAAACTAAGAATGGTGTTGTCGTTAAAAGAACTTATAATTTGAGGAGCCATTTTTTTTTAGAAGAATTGGTCAAGTTTAGAAAGGGAAAATTTGTTAAGCCTATGAGGGAAGTAAAGAAGAAAATAAGTATCACAAGGCTTATGACTCTTACATGGAAAAACATCACTCTCCCATTGAGATTTCAGATAGTCGTTTGGGCAATGGAGAAGATTATGATATTGCTATCAGGATTTAACTGTGTAGTTTTCGAGTCAAACTCATTGACCCATGTTTCATGAGTAGTGGTTCACAATAACTCATCTCTCATGATAATGAATGGTCCACTTAGCACTCATTGCATCTAGGTGACGCTCATAGAGGTGAAGCATTGGTTTGTCCCGGGAGGTCACCCATCCTAGTACTACTCCAGTTCAAGCACGCTTAACCACAGAGTTTCCCCCAAGGTTAAGCCCACTTAGCTTGTTACCCCATTTGTAAAACCTTCAACAAGTGTTGTTCCTTATGAACGATTCATTATATAGCCCCTTTTGCTCATCAATTGATAAGTAGGAGGTTTCTTCCACAGCGTGTCAAGTTATGATATTGCTATCAGGATTCAACCATGTAGTTTTTGAGTCAAACTCATTGACCCATGTTTCATGAGTAGTGGTTCACAAGAACCCATCTCTCATAATAATGAATAGTCCACTTAGCACTCATTGCATCTAGGTGATGCTCACAAAGGTGAAGCATTGGTCCGTCCTGGGAGGTCACCCATCCCAGTACTGCTATAGCTAAAGCACGCTTAACCACTGAGTTTCCCCCAAAGTTAAGCCCACTTAGCTTATTACCATTCATTATCATGAGAGATGGGTTCTTGTGAACCACTACTCATGAAACATGGGTCAATGAGTTTTACTCGAAAACTACACAGTTGAATCCTGATAGCAATATCATAATTTGACATGTTGTGGAAGAAACCTCCTACTTATCAATGGAGAAGATACTTATTTAGAGTATGGTCTTTACCTCCTCACTCTAGTGCCACATGAGGATTCTGATGAGGGAGGAGTAGTTTCTTCTCTATTTTCAGCACAAACTCGGATAGGGCAAGCATACTCTGATGCTGATGAAAGAGAGTAGTGCAACACTTCTATTTTTTTTCCAATGACACCAGTGCCACGACAACGAACTTTTCCTTTTCAAAAAGCATATAGTTTTTTGTATTTGGTACTAACTTGGATATCTTTTTAGCTGGTGTGATGAAGAGGTGTTGGACTTCATTGCTTCGATGCAAAGTATACCTTTTCTAGTTAATATGTGAGGTTTTCTTGGGGTGCTGATGGAGAATCTCCTTTGATCGACATGGATGAAGAGTTCTGGGAGCTGCCACAATAACAACTAATGCCTTTTGGAAGGTGGGTTGGTCTTCTTCAACAAAATGTATATATTTTTTGTCTTTTTCTTTCCCCAATTTTGAAATGATTAAATGTAACCATGCGGGGAATCTATGAAATTAACTATCAAAATGCAAATGTAATTGTAATTGTAATTTCAACATGTTTCTTGTCGCTCCCATATCTTTATAAATGGGATTTTTGGGCCGGTTACAGGGATGGTTGGTTGGTTGTTTTGGAATTGGTCACACAAAAATTATAAGGATACTAAACATTTTAGTGTGAAGTCTTAGGTTCAAGTTTTCTAATATGTATATGAATTTCTAATAGTAATGCTGGAAAATATAGAACAAAATAGTACAAGTTTGACATAATTTCCTCTCCTATGTACTAGTTTTATAAGCTATGAATAATATAATCAAGGGTTATCTTATTTTTCTCTGTTGATTTCAAATAGATGTATGGTTTCATTCTTGCTTATTAATTCAACTAATTAATGTAAATGCCTAAATAAAGTTAAGGGTTTATATTAAATTGAGTGGTAGGATGCTAGTATGAAGTAAGGGTTGAGATATAATGTTGAAATACTATAATGTAGTATTTTCAAAGCTTTAAATAATGTCATGTGTGAAAATTGCTCAAGTTATATGGGTGTTAGAATAGACTTCGTTCCAAGCATGGGACATGGGTCTAAATGAGATAATCATATTGTATTGCATTGTATTGATTAATTCAACAACTAACCATTCATTCAATAAAATTCTTTGAAATTGATTACAATTATGTTAAGCATTACCATTCTCACTCTCCTAATGTGAACTTTTGTGAAGAAGCAACCAACTTATTTTATGTGTTATGTTAGTTTAGCCTCCATGTGAGAATTAACTGTGTTGAAATGTGGTTGATCAAATGAAAGAAGAATATCATATGAACATAATGAGGATTACCCTCTTGGTTATCACAGAGCCCAACTTGTAGAAGTAAGGCCTCAAAATCCTTACTTTTTTGTTGGCCAATCCTTGTAGGAGTTGAGAAAATATAAATTCACAAACCCCAAAGATCACTTGCATGCAAATAACCTGTCACAAAAGAAGAGATGGAGACAAACAAGCAAGGGTTCTCTGAAAACTAAAAATGTATATATCAGAGAGAATGAGAGAATGAATTAATATGAAATACAATGGGATCAATCCTTATAAAAAGGAGATCAGGCAAACCCTAATAAAACCCTAATAGGAAAAACCCTAAAAGAAGCTCTAATAGGAAAACATTTAATAATTAATATAATTATTAAATGTCACTTTATGCAAACTAACATGAAATATTAAGAAGGGAATAAAGGTAACTTAATCAACATAATTATGCTAAAACCTTTACTCTAACACCCCCCCTTAAGATGAGCAACAGTGCAGCTACAAACAAGTGCAAGTAAGCAAGGATAACTACAATGCAAGAGGGAAAATATGGGTCTTGGCAACTAGGCCAGATCAGGTACCCAAATACAACCAAATCTCTGTAAAGTGGAGAAATAGAGAAAACCTCATGGGAAAAAGCTCTACTCCAAAAAGAGATGTAGAAAGCCAAGAAGAACATCACTGAAGTAGAAAAAGTTGCAAACAACTGTCGAAAGATGACTACTATGGTGTTGAAGAACCTCCGCTGAAGATAGGATGATCATGATCAAGAAGACAACAATCTACATGAGTGGCCCATATGACACTACTCGAATCAGATGGCAAACAAAGGCAAACACCTAGAACGAAGATACATATGGCACAAGCCAATAGTCTTAAACATTAATAAACTAAGAATGGAAGATTCCTTCCAAGGTGAAACCAAGAAAGAATTAGCACGAATAGTATAATACCCCCTAATAATTTTGAATTGGGAGAGCCTAAAAAATCCACTGAAATGATGTAAAACACTTTGCAGTGCATGAAGAAAAAGATACAACATCTGAAAGTGCACAAGAAAGCACCTCCAACTAAAAAAGTGGTGTGCAAAAAAAATCACACATGCATGAGGCTGGAATCATATGGATCCACTGTCATCGTGGAGGGACACTCATCGGACAAAGGTGTGATGGCAAATAAAGACAAACTAGACAACCCCCCATGACACTTTATAATAACAATGAGAGTACAAAATATGGCATAACCTTATGTGAAAAATCCCCAAAAAATGCATGTACAATAGTGTGGCACTTTATCTCAGTGCATTTACATAAAAGAAATTGCTTACAAATGATGCTCAAAATGTCAAAAAAGGACAAAAGCTGGAAATAAATGAAGGACAGCCAAAAAATGACTGTAGAATGCACCAACATAAAAAAAAAAAAAAGTAATGAAACCCACACCACTAGAAAGATGAGAAAACCAGCTTTCTGACGATATCTCGTTTGCCAAAAAATGATATCATATGCCCAAGTTACGACCTCTAGAAGAAAACAACTCCAAAGATGAAAAAAGCCAGCGTTGGATTAAATTTTATGGTCATACGGTCATCGTAGCAAAAATACTGGCTTAAATTTGATGGCCAAACAACTGTCACCACAAATAACATCATAAAAAAATAACATTGAATTTTTATTTTTTTTTTAAATCTTAAAAAAAATAAAAAAACGGTGGCCTATACCACCTTCGGCGGTACTGATAGACCGACGGTTGACACTAAGGCCGTCGGCCATCGGCAGTACGCCGATCGGCGTACTGTGGGCCCATAGGCCTGTGTATGCAGGCACTTATGGGTACCCTATACTAGGGCTGGCACGCCCTTAAACTGTGAAAAAATTTTAAAAAAAACTTTTTTTTTTTTGATAAAAAAAACAAAAAAAACCTTTACAAATGAAAAAAAAAACATTTAAAAAATATTTCGATGAAAATTCCAAAATAAAAAAAAAAATTACCAAGAATTTTTCTGCGATCCACGCGCAAACGACGATCGTACCTGCAAAAAAATTTTGCCCCAAAATTCGACTTTGTCCAAAATGGAAGAATGAACAGTCAATTTAGGCGTTTTGGACCGCTTCAGACGCAATGGCAAGGTCCGTTTTGGCTGAAAATGCTTTGAAATTGCAGGTATGCCCTGAATCAAAAAAACAAACCTAAACCCTTGAAGCTCCAAAAATCTTCAAAACAAAAACAAGAAGCAGTAGGTCAGGAGCTCTGATACCATGTAGGAGTTAAGAAAATACAACTTCACAAACCCCAAAGATCACCTGCATGCAAATAACCTATCACAAAAGAAGAGATGGAGACAAACAAGCAAGGGTTCTCTGAAAACTGAAAATGTATATATCAGAGAGAATGAGAGAATGAATTGATATGAAATACAATGGGATCAATCCTTATAAAAATGAGATCATGCAAACCCTAATAAAACCCTAATAGGAAAAACCCTAAAAGAAGCCCTAATAGGAAAAAAATTTAATAATTAATATAATTATTAAATGTCACTTTATGCAAACTAACGTGAGATCTTAAGCAGGGAATAAAGTTAACTTAATCAACATAATTAAGTTAAAACCTTTACTCTAACAATCCTTACCCTTACCAATCATTTTATTTCGGTAGATTCATAGGTAAGTGGTAAGATCAAGTTTGGTTCTAAAAAATCTAACCAACAAAAATGGAAACTCTGTTGGGGAATGTTCTAGGATTATCCATTTAAAAATATTCAATCAATTTTTTGATCTATAGTTTTGGGTTAGAATGATCCAAGAACCTGCATACTTGAAGGAGATTTTTCCAAAAAAATTGGTGTATTCTTGAAGCCTAGCGCTCTGCTGCTTGAGAGAACTCAGAAAACTTTAGATCTTTGAAGAAGCTTTCTGCTACTTGAAGATCTTTTCCTCTTCCAAAGAGGTGGTGACTCTTCATAGTTTTCTTAATTGTCCCAAGAGTTGGTTGTATAAGTTCTTAGGTATTTTTCTATTGCAATATTTTTGTATGAAGGTTTTTAACAAAGGTTCTAGTTAATACTATCGATTATCTAGTTCTCTGGGGTATTAGTAAAAAGGGAAATGAGAAAGTAGGATATTCTAAAAAGGATATTGAGAAGAAACTAGTTGTAGAGGGAATAAACTATTATTTTAAAAATATATGGTTGTCCTAGTTCTCCCTCTACAAGTTGTAATGTCATGCCTAAAACACATCTATGTCCTCAAAGAAGGGTTTTCACTAGTGAAAGATATGACCCTCTGGATTTTAGTAAAATCTAGGGTTACACACATCCTATCACAAGAAGAATTAATGGATGCTTGCATAAGTTTAGAGGAGGTTTTGAAGAGTTGGCATCAAGAAATGTACAAGGTTTTCTAGATTTTATGGAAGACTATCAAATAATAGAAGGGGATTCCATCATGATTTTTTTTGTAAAATTTATAATATACTATTGAATGTTGGTTTTCTAGTTTGCCAATGCATTCCATATGTTCATGGAAAGAGCTTGAGATACATTTCATGGATTAGTTTGGTGAAGTGAGTAATGAATGTGCATCCAACAAGAGAAATCTTCATAGCCAAGAGGAATTTGAAGATAAATCTAAAAATAAGGTTGAACCCATGTCATTTATTGATGCGTTGTCTGATATAGAAAGATTGGAGGATGAACCCATCTATTATTTTCATGAAATTTCTTCTTGATATACTATAATTAGAAAGACCTGATGAATCATTTTGCATTGATTTGTTCTTTGAGAATTGTAAGCCACATCTAAGTACCATGCCAACTGATTGGAAGCCCCCTAACCTTAAGTGTTTATATCAATAGATTTCAATGATTGAAGAAATGAAAGAGAAATATGGAAGTCATCTATTTACTAGACTATTTGATGGTACATTTTCTAGGCTTCATCAACAAGATATATATTGTATGGCAGAGGACAAGGATAATGCATCATTTAGTGGTGAGGTTTTGTTTCTGAATAACCCATGGAGAAAATGTATGCAAAAGAAGAGTGCATCCATATTTGGTCATAATGAAGTGAATGAAGTGTTGGAAGGTTTTTTTATTTTCTATGAGAATAAAAAAATAGAGAGCCAATTCCCTATGTCAAAAGAAGGCTGAAATGATGTGGATGACACTAAAAGTATTTTCTCCTTTATGGACTTTGAATATATAGTTGAAGATTATGTTGATTCTGAAGTTTTATGTCTTCATGGTGGCAACATTAGTGTTGCAGATGTAAATTTGCAACCAGCTGAAACACATTCTTGTCTAGATAATCAAAGACATTATAATTATTTTTGCATCCCTAGTGACTGATTCCTCTCAAGAGGAAGAGGTAGAATTGATTTCCTTAAGTGAGAAGTGTTTAAATAACTATGATGACAATATTTTTGAAATATCACAAATGCATGGTGATGTTATGAAAACCTATGATATTCTTGAGTGCTCCTTGAATGGTCATCTCAGTTCATATTGTATCGAGGGTATAATATTTTTTGAGCCTTGTATGGAAAGGTTAGATGCTGAAAACTAGGGTGAATTGGACATCATATTTTCTAACAATAAACGCAATGGAACTCCAAGTTCTCTTGGACAAGAGAATGATGATGGATATGATCTGAATATCTAATTTGAAGAAGAAATGTGTGATTAGCAGTGTAATGGTACAATTGGTCATGTCAATTCTGCAAGTGAACGTAGCATTGATGAAAAATTTCATGGTAATGAGATAGAGGAGCCTATTGATTTGAGGAATTCTTCTGAGAATATCAACATATCAGATGAAAATGAGAGAGTATGCAATGATTCTTAGTTAGAACAATCATTTTTATGAAGTTGCAATGAAGAAACAAATGATGATTTTTAGTTTGGCAATGAAGAATGTGATCATGTTGATTGTTGCAGCAGTATGAGAAAGGAAGGGGATATGTATGCAAGAGATTCATTGGATGAATTATTTCAGGTAGTTGGCTATGAGGAGCATGCATATGTTTTTTATGTAAGTTATGAACAAGGAACTCCTTTTTTGTTTGATGCTTTACCTTCTTCTACTCCTTTTGTTGGTTTTGAAGTTATCCCTAAATGTTTGCACAAGGTTAGCATTGATGTAGCTATATATGAAATTGCAAATGAAAATAAAAATGCTAATATAGCTAATGATGCTCTTTATGATGAGTTTGCACTTGAATAATTTGATTGTTTCAATCAAATAAATGCATATGATGACCTTTGTTTTGGATCTACAACTCATAGTCCTTCTCATGAGTAGTATGCTTCATATTTTCATGTTGGTGCAGTAGGAGGTAATATTGAGTGTGATAATATTTGCAATAGTGAATGTGTTTTGAACACTCACTATGATGAATTTGTTGCAAATGATGGTTTTGTGTCATATGAGTTTTCACTTGAAGCTCTCTTGTGTGATAATATAATGAGTGCTAACAATATTGTCTATTATCTTGAAGTAGGAAACATTGTTTGGGATGTTGATATTTCATCGGAATGCCATGATTTGAATGAAGATAAGGAACTTGTGGATGTTGATAAGTCTTGTTTTCAAAACCTTGAGGCATATGATAATGTGACTGGGATGTGTTGTTGAGATGAAGATAAACTTACCTATGGTGCAATTCAGTTGAAGGAGTTACAAATGTGTGAACATTCACTGTCTACCACACAAGAGGATTTCACACTATTTCTTATACATGATCAAAAAATGAAGAGAGTTTTAGTGATTTGGCCTATGTGATTTGGTTGTCATATGATAGGAAAGCTAAATAAGGAGAAAGTTTTCACTTATACAAAGGCAGCCTGAAACTTGTTTCTACAAAAAAGATGTCACTCATGTTGTTGTAGTGTGAAAGGGGCAATTATGGGTTGAGGGAGATCATATCTTTTAATAGATTGTTGTTTGATAGAGGAAAATATTGACTTCCCTTTTTCATTTGGTTGCCTGGTGCCACCAAGTGAAGTTAAAATTTGAAATAAAAAGACTTTGTTGCCCAAAAATTTTGGCACTTGGTCTTCTCTTGCATGAGATCTAAAATATCACCATGCATATAAGAGGCATGCATCCCCATTTGGAGCCATTGATGGAAACCTTAAAATGCTTCATGTTCCATCTTAAAATTTTGCAAAATTTTCGTCAAATCCATCTCTCTGGGCTTAGGGTTTTATATCACCTAGAACCTACATTACTAACTCTTAGGCTTACATCCTTTCCAATGTTCTAATTGATCATTGACCTCTTATCACTAGTGCCTGGTCATTTAAGTTACATCTTGAGTCATTTGATCCTTTCAAGTTACCGACCCCTTGTGCCTAGTTCTGAAATATATTTTATTTTACAAGGTCATCTAATCAACCTTGTTTGGCCATTCCCCACTTTAAAAAAACTTATGAGCATGCACCAATTTGTCCCACTTAAGTCTCATTGATCGCTTTTTCTCATCGCTTATCACATATATATTTGTGAATGCATGAATCACATTAGCGATGTGTGATGACTAGTATTTCTTTTGTTTCGCACATCATGGATAGGTTATGGATCTTGATTTTTGTATTAGTGATGTGTGTTGCATGTATTCTTCTCATTATAGCTAATTTTTCCTTTTTCGCTAATTGATTGAAGGTTTTGTGTTGTGAAATAGCGATGGGCAATGACCTTTGCACTCTTTGTATTTTCTTCCATCGCTCATTGTGTATTGTTTGTGAACTTTGAGTTTTAAAGTAGCAATGAGTGATGTGGTTCGGTGTTCTATTTTTCTATCACTAATTTGAATTGCTCTTGTGAGTAGTGTTTCTTGTTACTTCAAATTTTAAGTAGGTGCATGTGGCCCGATCTGGTTACATCACTACCTTTCCTTTGTCGCAGATGTGACCTCAAAAATAAATTATGAATCAATGATGCATAGTGTAAGAAAGGGATTTTTCAAAAGATGTATTTCGATCCTAGAGTTGATATTTTCATCGTGTCGAATGCTCACATCATTGATTGAACTCTGGGGAAGCAATGAAGATAGCCGATGAGTGATGATATGTTGGGGGGATATTCTCTTCCTAGTTCTTGGTGCTTCACTAATTTAATTGAAGGGGTATGGGCCAAAGTGGCGATGCATGATGACTATCAGATTAGAGATAACTAGTGTAGTTAAATGAAGACTTTGAAACATTTTGAGGAAGCTTTGTCATTTTTGAGGCACAAATTGTAAAGCTTGGAGTGATGCTTAAATAATTCCATTGATTTTGTTTTAAATCTGAAGGGATCGAAGGCCCAAATTCAAAATTGAGCAACTAGTTGTCATCTCGCTTGCACAAAGCTCTCTTTGATCATTAATGGCTACACACTCCTAATTTTTCTACTTAATGTAGATCATTTTTTATTTTATCTTACCTTTTGAAATAATCTAGATTTGAGAGATTGGTTGGGAACCAAGGAAAAGGCATGTGATTTTGGTTTTTTTACTGTAGAGGTGTTGAATTAATTGTACAAGGTAAGTTGGTTTTTATAAGTGCCCTATTCCAATTATGCATTAATTGGCTTGTTCAAATTCCTAAGATAGTGGAGGTTTTAATTATTTGTAATTGTCACTTGGGTTCGTAGAAATTGTCTGGATATGTTGGTTTCTTTTTTACAATTTCAATGTGGGAGCTTGAACTAGTAAGGTTTTATTGCAATTGATTTTCCTTGTTTTCATTATCTCCAGCTTGGTTGGAAGGTCTAGGAGACTCAGTTGGCTTATGTCCCATTATGACACACTTGAAACTAAACTTGGCATAATAGGATCTCCTATAACACCAAAGGAGGAGAAAAAATCCCATAAGAAAACTAAGAAGGGTGCTATCAAAAGTACCTATAATTTGAGGAGCCAAGTTGTTTCAGAAGAATTGTTCAAGATTACAAAGGGAAAATCTGTTAAGCCTTTAATGGAAGTAAATAAGAAAAATAAGTATCACAAGGCTTATGAATTGCATGGGAAGACATCACTCTCCCATTGAGATTTAAGATAGGCCTATGGGTGATAGAGAAGATACTAATCTAGAGTATGGCCATTACCCACTCACCTTGGTGCCACATGAGGATTCTGATAAGGGAGTAGTGGCTTCTCTAGTTCCAATACAAACTTGGAGTGGATGGGCATATTGTGATATTGAAGAAGCAGAGTGGCACCTCAGTTCCATTTTTGTTTTCGATGACACCAATGTCATGACAACCAATTTTTCCTTTTTAGCAAGCATAGGGTTTTTCATCTTTGGTGTTGACATGGATATATTTTTGGTTGGTGTGATGGAGAGGTATTGGACTCTATTTCTTCAATGGAAAGTATTCTTTTTCTAGTTAATATGTGAGTTTTTTATTGGGGTGATGAGAGAGAATATTATTTGATCAACATGGATGAAAAGTTTTGGGAGTTGCTGCAACAACAACTGATGTATTTTGGAAGGCTAGATGGTCTTCTTCAACAAACTTTGTGGAGTTTTTGTCTTTTTCTTTCCCCTATTCTAAAATTATTAAATGTAACCACCTCAGGAATCTTTGAATTAAGTTTAAATTAACTGTCAAATACAAATTTAATTCTAATTTTAATTTCGGGCTCATGCTTTTTGCTCCCATATCTTTATAAATGGGATTTTTGGGCTGGTTATAGGGATGGTTGGTTGGTCGGTTCTTCTGGAATAGTTCACATAGAAAATTATAAAGGATACTAATAATTTTAATGTCAAGTATCAGGTTCGAGTCTACTAATATGTATATGAATTTTTTATAGTAATACTTTAAAATATAGAAAAGAATAATGCAATTTTGACACCATTTTCTCTCCTATGTACTAGTTTTATAGGCTATGAATAATATAATTAAGGGTTATCTTAAGTATTTATCTCTATTTCTTTCCAATAGATGTATGGTTTCATTCTTCCGTATTAATTCAAATAAACTTAATGATACCTTAAGTTAGTGTTGTAATATGTATTCTACTTATTCACATTAGGTTTAGGGCCCTATTAATTGAAATGGACTTAATTGTGCCCTATTTTTAGTGTTGTAGAGTGTACCTTTTTATACTTTCACATGTATTTAGGGCTCTCTTAATTAATTGAGCTTAATTTTCCTTTATTGGCCCCTTTAATTGAAATCCAAGCCCAATTAATTGCATTTTACGAAGAGGAAATCTGACATTCATTACTGCCTTAACATAACACTTTACATTAAGTAATGTGTGTCCTAGATGAGTGTCCTAGGACCCAATACCCCATGGTAAAATGGGTCC
Organism: Sequoiadendron giganteum; assembly: GCA_007115665.2. Taxonomy (NCBI): domain Eukaryota; kingdom Viridiplantae; phylum Streptophyta; class Pinopsida; order Cupressales; family Cupressaceae; genus Sequoiadendron; species Sequoiadendron giganteum. The sequence continues at coordinate 101,398,799 of CM021106.1, forward strand.
TGACTTAGACCTAGGACCCTAATTTAATTTTTCTTTTTATGGTATTTTAAAGTTTTCAAATCTATATTTCAATGTCGGCTTGTGATATTTGAATTTTCGGAAATTAAGGATAAATTACAATAAATAGAAGGTTATTCTATCAAATCAACATTATATTTTGGAGAGATCAATTATAAGAGCCATGGTTATTGTCAAGACCATTCAAGAGAATATTTATTCACCATTTTTTACAACAATCGAGATCCATTCATCATGTCAAAGCTATGTGGATTCATGCATGATTTTGGAGCTAACATTGTGATGTAGTTTTCATGATGCAATCAAGCATTCAAAGTATAATTTCAATAAAAGATTCAAATTCAAGATCCACATCCATTGAGGCCATTTCATGCAAGATCAACATCAATATTTTAGTCCTTGAAAGGTTGATTCAAGGGTTTGGTGATTGGTGACATTGAATTGTTCATTCATCATTCCTTATATACTATTTTATTGCATTTAAAGGTTTAATTACCAAAATAGAGTTTGACCAAGGAAAACCCTCATTCACCAAAAACAAAAAATATTCCCCTCTTTATGTGTTGTAGATTTGCAGGTTGATGAAAATTTGAAGATCTCAAAGTTGAAAAATTGCAAAGTTTCATTTTTTTGTGACCCTTTTTGTGATCTCACAGAAACTCAGATCCCTGATTTATTTATGAATTTTTGATAGTGAAAATCGTGAATCTGGAAGTACAGATACAAGAGAAATCACCTAGAAATAAATTCTGGAGAGCCCTACCTTGGACCAATTCACGATAGGGAAAATGAGTCCTCAAACAACTTCTAAAAATACTATTTTATGAGAGGTATACAACATTTATCTCTTCCAGATTCTCTAGAAAGTTTGTAGGTTGCGTCATTTTTATGCTTAATCTTGTGAATCCAGGTTATAGAGTGAATTTTGGAGTTAATTTTCTATTTTTTAATCTTTCTCCCCAAAGAGCTATTTGACCTTGACCCCCGTCCTAACACATAAAGGGAAATTACAAGATTCCTCAAAGGATTCACTCACCAAAGGGTTGAAAGTGGATTTGGACTTGAGGGATCTCATTTTCTGAATGAAATACAAGAATAGGTAGGTTTATTCACTTCACTTTCCCATTTCTATTGATATTAAGTTTTGTGAAACATACCAAATTTAGTATAAAACCCTATGTGTTTGAACCCTATTCCATTTTTCTATGTTTCATATCCACTAGTGGCATAAGATTTGTGTGTAATTATCATGCTATTAGCCATCATTAAGAGAAGTGTCTAGGACCTTAACCCTGATCTTGATATTAAATTTCCATATTGTGAAGAGTTTCTAGTAGGCTTAGTCTTAAGAGAAATATGATGTAGGATATTATGATGCCATTATTTTTAAATAATATTAATTGGATATAGTTATTACTTGAATATTTGAACCTAGGATTAGTATCAATGTTTCCTTTAATACTTGTAAATATTGCAAAGATATCAAGATGCATGTGATTATGGACAATTTAAGAAATTCTAGTGTAATGGAAATATGGGTCATATGTTTCTTACATGTCATTTATCCTCCTAACTTAATGAAATAAAATTAAGATATGATATATAATTCTAGAATGGTATTTGGGTAGTGGGATAAATTATTTATATCACTGCAAAATAACTATTGACCCCTTGAATACAAGAACCATAATATTGAATCTAGTATGTAAATCTCAAATGGACGTACTTTCTGAAGGGTTTGTAAGACCTAAGGAAAGTTCATGTTGATTTATAAGCTCAAGCCCCATATTGATAAGACAAACCTAAGGAAATTTATGTTGGTTTACAAATAATAATGGGTTGAGTTTAATTCAAGACCTTGTTATCCTTAAAGGGAAGTGCTATAGTATGGGTTTTTTGAATTGTATACTTACTTATGCTCTAATAAATATTATTAAGAATTAATAATTTAAGATAATCATTAACAAAACCTTGATTTTGGAAAATCAATTTATATGTATCGTTGAGAGTCTTTTCAAGGAGAACTATGTGTGACTTTGATCTATTGGGAAGCGGGTACATAGGCGGTCCTTGGGAAAAGGATGTCCCTATGACCTCAAATCAAAAAGGAGAAGGGTTAAGGGAGATAAATCTAGGGTTGGGGTTCTTCCAAAAAGGTAAAAAATTGTTTTCTATGCTTGGGAGATAGAACAACAATATTCTTCACTCTCATTCAAGGAAAACCCTAGATATTTTAATCTAAATGTAGAAAGGGGGGAAGAGACCTTGCAATAGGGTTGTCCCAGGGTCTGATTATACAATAAAGAGGGGTTCACCACCAAGCTAAAGTCTGGAAAGGCTAATGAAATTTAAAACCCAATGCAATGCCAGATTTCACTAGATGACCTAGAAAAGCATGTAAATCAAAATAGAAAGTTGAGAGATGAAAGGAATGCACCTGGAAATATTAAGAGGACTTGATGAAGACTTGAAATTTTTAAAATACTAAAATTAATGCCTACTAGGACTCATATGCCATTTTGGGTGATTTAGTCATAGGTAAGGGTATCTAGGAAAGAACAAAAATTTGGCAAAGATATGATTGAAACTCCTAAAATATGCAAATTTTCCTATACTGGGACTCATAAGATAGAAGTGGCATATGAGACTAGTTAGGGTTTTCTAGAAATTCAAAGTATGATTATTCTCTTCAATGTATGCTATTTCCTCTCCACTTCATTTCTGTGTATGAATCTCTGATTTGCAACTTGTAGATTTCTTTTAATTATCTCCAATGAAAGGTGACAACTTTCACAACTTTGGACACTTTGAAAAATTTCTCCAAACTTACTCTTCAATATTTCTTTAATCTAGATCTTCTAATCACACCCTAAAGAGAGGGAAAAAAATTGTTTTGTTAGGGGAAAGGGGTTTTCCTTTGTCAAACCATGTTTTGGTAACCAAACCTTGCAATGAAATCAAATAAAATAAAGGAATGATGAATGAATAAAATTTAATGTTTCAAGTCACCAAACCCTAGAAATAAAGTGTTGCAAAGATGTATGAAGTGGCTCCAATAGATGTAGACCTTGACTCTTGATTGAATGTGATAGATCTTGAATTGAATGTTAGCTTGAATCATAAAACTCTACATAAAAAATATTAGCTCAAAAACTAACATGATGCATGATGACTTTGACATGATGCTTCATGCTTGAATAATTCTCTAGATCACTTGATAATCAGATCTTGAAGACTCTTGAATGCTTTTGTAAACTCATAAACTTATATTTACACTTGTTTATGCCATATTTCTTGAAATTATAACACTACAAGCCAACATCAGATCTAGGAGAATAATATCCCACCGATAATTTTGAATTATATTTCATTTTGGGCCACATAAGACTCATACACCATAAGTGGCATATGAGTTCCATTAGGCTTAACTATGGGACACATTTTAAAAAATTCTTAGAATGGTGTGAAATCCAGATCAAGGCCCTAAAAACTATGTGGGACTCATATGCCCAAGGTGGTGTATGAGTCCCATATCACTAAATTTGGGCCACACAACCTAAAAAATCCTTAATTATGATTGGATGTTGATATATGTCAGGATTATCCTCAAAAAGATGCATCAATTAAGGCTTGTGAATGCAAAATAAGGCCAAATAAGGCATAAAGAAGCCTAGTTATTTATGAAAACCCTAGAAAAGTATGAAAGTGTGGTACAACAATTTAAAAAACCTTAAGTTACAATTAAGTTCATTTAGCTCACAGGGCCCAAGACATAATGTGAATGTGTCAAACACATAACAACACTAAATCAAGGCAACATTATACTCAATTTAACAAGGAGGGCCCAAACAAGTAAGGAAAATTAGAGGGATACTTTTTTCATTGCCACATTTATCCCCCACTTTAGTGAGAGGATGAACTTGCTTCAAATTCACCCTAAAGTAGACAAACTCGCATCAAGAGGGGTCCAAATGCACCAATGCATGTAGATAGGATGGCAATGATGAAGACGGGTGATCAATCCTCTAGGATCAAGATCCTATGGAAAGCCAACATAGACACAAAAGAAAACACATGAAAATAATATAAAGAGAGATAACTAGTAATAAGCATGCACTGCCAAAGAAAAAGAGAAAATAAAAAAAATAAAAAAAAGGGGGGTGGATCAAGCTTCAACTATTTTTCCATCACAATGTGGATCAGATCTAGGTTTTTTGTCCGAAAAATGCGTGCTCACTTTGAGGTAACAAAACTTTAGGCTTTCCACTAGGTGAGTAATCCAAGAGGGTGAGACACATACACATGCAAGTGGCTCTGGGGAAGTCATGCCTAAGATCGTTTTCCCATCCAACAAGAAAAAATTTATACCTTTTGATAACTTTAATAAGGCGCCATGCAACAATGAACATTGAGCTTATGAGGAAAGAAAATATTTGTATGCTTGGAACTCATGAAAAAATAAGATGTCTCCAAAGGCACTCAAAGTGTATTATGCAAGCTGGCCATATAACCAGAATTTTGTAAATGCAAAAATAATGTAAAGAATGTTCAAAGGAGTCTTTCTTAGTTCATGTGAGGTCTTAACTTTAGGGAACGTTGTGCCTAATGTCTCGAAGAGAGGACCAATCAAAGAATAAAAGATTCAATACGTAGGGGGTGCAATGTGTAACATCAAGCCACTAAGAGGAATGCAATATTCTTAGAGAGATCATGCTCTTGAAGGACATAACACCTAATTTAACCACAAAGAGAGAGACACATTCCATGAAGTAAGAAGACTACATATGAAACATGAAATTAAAAAGAATAATGCCAATGTATGGCCCCACTTTAAAGAAATTTCTATACACTATGCTATTAGAAATTACTTTAAAGTAGCAAATGATAAATGCTAACAATAATGAAGACATGAGAGCTAACTTGGAAACCCTATGCCAAGTCATATGTTTCCAAATAAAGCTACGTCGTGAAAAGAACAAGGGGTTGGCCCCAAAATGAAGCTCCTAACACATGAAGGATCTATTGATTTTGGGTCAATATGTTCTTGCTACAATCTTTTTAGAGAGCTCAGAACTATCATCATTCCAAAAATATGCATAGAACTAGAAGAATGACACAAAGAGAGTGAAAAAAAAAAGAAAAACCTTTCAGGTCAACATGGAAGAGACATGAATGTGTTGACACCTTGCATCATCCCAAAAAGGAAATTGGAAGACAAAAGAAAATATTAAAAAAAAAATTGATATATTTATCACATAGAAAATAATGTAGGTATAAATAGAGGAATGTTACAAAGAGAGAAGGATACATCAAACAAAACATCACGAGGGATCACATTATGCACAATTAATAACACAAAAGGAATAGAAACAATGTAAAATACTAGTAAGGTACATGAAATTCAACCTATGAGCAAGTTGTCTACATCCCAATTGTGTTCATTGTATATAGAAGGCAAACAACTCTCCAAAGGGACAACGACAAATGCACTACTAAGAAAAGGCTATCTAATTCTTGCCCCCACTTAGTGCAAGACAAGAATGAGCTTAGGTAGATTATGGGAAGGGAATTATTTCATTTAAAAAAATATGTGCAATTAATGTAAAGCATGTAATAGTGAGAATGTTAAGATCCTACAACCATCACATGGAAAGGAGCGAAAGGGACCCACTTTAAGGGACTATTTATGTGATATCAAAATTCCTAAATATTAGTTTTAAATCATGACACTCATCGGGACTATTTCCATGAACTCTATAATATCAATAATTTGATGTGTTTGTATTCTTAGTATTTGGAGATAGATCTTATCTTATAGGTGGTAATGTAAGTAGTACTTGGTTTAAAAGTATTTCTAAAGTTCTTTTAGTAGAAGTTGGTGGACAAGGGAGTTTTAGTTTCTTTAATTTATAAGACCTTCATCGCTTGCTAGATTCACCAACTTCTCCAGTTGAATTTTGAGGATGGGGACCTAAGACGATCCTCTCATCCTTATCATCAATATAAATCATGGGTTTTTCTTTAGGAAGGACATTCATATCGAGAGGAGGATATTGATATCCAAACCCTTTAGTATTTTCAATTGGTATTTTCTCTAAGAGTTGATGAATTTCATGTTCGCTTTTTCTATCACATCCTTATTTACTTACTATTGTGAATCCTTTTCCATATGTCTCTTCTAGGCTGATGGGAGTGTTTGTCACTTTATTAATATAGAATGCTTGAGTGTTTTCTTCATAAGAGGAACTAGGTTCACCTACTCTAGGGAACTTAGGTTCAACTCATGTCTTAGTTCTAGGATGTAAGTAACCAAACATCTTAGCTGGCGGTATTATAAAGGGTGTTGGTTGTTTCATGGATGGATAAAAGGATGCATTATTTTAAAGGTTGTTAAGGCATTCATTTAAGAATTTATTTATTTTTTCATCATCTTCTCCAATGATGTCAACATCACGAGGAGGACATGCATTGGGAGTTGAATGAGCATGAGTAAGTTCAATTTCATGAGGTTCATTTCCAAAAGAACAACTTGACACATCCAATAATGATTTCAAAGATATCCAAAGCTTACCAAAGCACATATCCATGATGAAATGTAAATAATATTTCATATTCTAAATAAGGTAATTACACTATGCAACAATCTAAAATGAAATGCAATTAATCAATGCACAAGATGAACTAATTTAAACTAGGTGCAATGAATTGAATGAAATGGAAAGTCTATAAAATGAAAAATAAAGTTGTCAACAAAAAACAAAAGCTCAAAAATAGGGTTGGGTGATCCCACAATAGTGGTTTGCAATTTTTGGCCAAACTGGACACTGAAATTATTATTCTTAACTAAATCTTCACATTTAGGTACCTATAGCGGCTAAACCCTAAGGAATTTGAAGATGATGCAAACTAGAGTCTCATTAAATTTTTTCTATAGATTCTAAAAATATTTTTTTCAAAATTTTTGGAATAAGATTGCACTTCTTTTTCCATCTCCCACAAAAACTAGTGTTTTTCAGAAAACAACATTTTTAAAAAGTGTCTCTCACCGTATACAACATAAATTTTTTTGTATGAAGTATAAAATTATAATTTTTTTGAATTTAGATTTGTAACTATGATATCTAGCACTCTCATTTGGTCTCATAATTTATTATTGAATATTTTTTCCTTAATAGAGTTTCAAAGTCAAACCAATTGCAATTCATATATTCGTGAACTGTATACAACATAACTTTTTTTGTATGTATCAAAATTCAATTTTATTTTTTTTAATGGATCAAGGACATCAATACCCAGCACGAAAAAATATTTTTGATAAAATTATTTTTGATAATCTTCTATTTTTCCACATGTACAAAACACAGAGCTTGATTTTTTTGTGAAAAACCTATGTTTAATAAAACTCAAAAAACACATACATAATAAAACCAAAAAATATTAAAATTATATTCATGGGATAGCTCATTTTGAGGAATACCATAATAATTTGAAATAAATTTTAAATGAATTCATTTGATCCCCAAAAAGTTAAATCAAAAGTGATTTTTTATCAGTATTTTGATAGGTGTAAAGGAGACTCATTTATAGTTATGGTTTAAAAATAGCGAGGTTCTATCCAAGGGGGTTTGATCCAATGTGGTTTGAGAAAATCCTCCTTAATTGGAATCTTCAAAAGGGAACTTTTAAAGGCTTAAATAATTATATTTTCTAAAAATATGTGATTTCATAAAAAATCAGTTCCTCTCAGAAATTGTAAACTAGCTTTGTGGGATCACTCGGTTATGAATTTTGGAAAGTGCAGTTTAAAATCTGCACTGGGACTAAATCACCTAGAGGAGCATATGAGTCCTTGTGAGGGTTTTTTGCATAATTTTTAGAAATATTTAAGTTAATTTTATGCTTTCTAGTTTGAACAATTTGTAGAATAAATACAAATGCATATTTGAGATGATATTCAATAATGTAAGATGCAAAAATGCAACTTATATGCACTTTCACTAATGTGAGATTTGGAAACCCTAGATGCAAATTAACTAGTGCAAACCCTAATGCAAAGTTAATGAAAGCTAGATCTAGGATGATAATGCACTTAAAATTAGAATTATTATGTTATAAATGTAGGTTCACCAAAATGAAAGGTGGAAATTTTTTTGCTTCTATGCTTAGGAGATAGAACAACAATCTTCTTCACTCTCATTCAAGGAAAACCCTAGAGATCTCAATTTAAATGTAGCAAGGGGGGATAAAATATTGCAGTAGGGCTGCCCTAGGGTCTGATTATAAAATAAATAGGGGTTCACCACAAAACTAAGGCTTGGAAAGACTAATGAAATTCAAGACCTAATGCATAAACCTAATGTAATGTAAGATTTCACTAGATGACCTAAAAAGGCATGTAAATCAAAAAGAAAGTTGAGAGATGAAAGGAATGCACTTGGAAACCTGAAGAGGAGTGGATGAAGACTTTAAATGCTAAAAAAATTAAAATTAAATCTTGATAGGACTCATACACTAGTCTAGGAAATTTAGTCCTAGATTAGGGTTTTTGGGTAGGAACAAAAATCTAGTAGAGATATGATTGAAACTCCTGAAATGTTGAAATTTTCCTATACTAAAACTCATACACTAGAAGTGGTGTATCAATCCAATTAGGGTTTTTTGGAAATTCAAAGTCTCATTCTAATCTTCAATGTCTTCTCTCTCTTATCCACTTGATTTCTAGGTTTGAATGTCTCATTTGCAACTTGGAGATGTATTTTAATTATCTCCAATGCAAGGTGAAAAATTTCACAACTTTGGACACTTTTAAAAATTTCTCTAAACTTTCTCTTCAATGTGTCTTCAACCTAGATCTGCAAATCACAGACTAAATAGAGGGAATTTTATTTGTTTTATTAGTGGAAAGGGGTTTTCCTTTTTTAAACCTCATTTTGGTAATCAAACCTTGTAATGAAATCAAATAAGATAAAGGAATGATGAATGAACAAAGTGCAATGTTGTAACTCACCAAACCCTAGAAATAAAGTGCTAAAACATGTATGAAGTGGCTCCAATGGATGTAGATCTTGAATTGAATTCTAGCTTGAATCATAACACCTTACATCACAATTCTTAGCTAAAAAAATAACGTGATGCATGATGACTTTGAAATGATGCTTGATGCTTGAATAATGCTCTAAATCACTTGATAATAATCTCTTGAAGGCTCTTGAATTCTCTTGTAAACTCTTGTAAATTCTTGAATACTTCCTTGATCAAAATGTTGGTATAATGCATGAATACTTGAAAGCTTGGGATGAAAATGAGTGAAATCAACTTGTATTTATACTTGTTTATTCCAAATTTCCTCAAGTTACAACACTAAATCCAACATTAGATCTAGGAGAATAAAATCTCACCAAGAATTTGAATTAAATTTAATTTTGGGCTTCACGGGACTCATATAGTAGAAGTGGCATATGAGTCTCATTAAACTTAACTATGGGATACATTTTCAAAAATACTTAGAATGATGTGAAATCTAGATCGGGGCCCGAAAATTTGTGGGAATCATGCACCCAAGGTGGTGTATGAGTCTCAGATCACTAAATCTTAGCCACATAACCTAAAAACACTAAAATTATGATTGGTTGTTGATTTATGTCAAGATTGTCCTTGAAAAGATGCAAAATAAGACATAATGAAGCCCAGTTATTTATGAAAACCCTAGAAAAGTGTGAAAGTGTTGAACAACAATTTACAACACCTTAAATAAGGTAAAATTAAGTTCATTTAGCTCACAAGGGCCCAAGACCTAATGTGAATATGTCAAACACATTACAACACTCAATCAAGGAACATTATGCTCAATTTAACAAGGAGGGCCCGAAAAAGAAAGGAAAAGTGTAGGGATACTTTTTCCATTGCCATAGTTCCTATATGGTTAAATATTTCCTCCTATGTAAGCTTTAGTTTGAAATTGAATGGGTACCAAATGGGTGTGATCAAGCTGAGGTAATTTAATAACTTATATTTAATACATTGTATGCTTCTAAATAATAATTAAAATGGAGTAATAGATTTAACAACGTTATAATTGGTATTTGAATCTATGTAAATTCTATCTCATGTTTGTTCCATGTAACTTGTATGTGTTATGAAAATTGAATCTATATCTAGAGGTCTCTATGTATATCCATGTGTATCTATTGATTGTGATTGTGATTCATGTTATGTATGACCCACCCAAGAGTGAACCTCTAGGATATTTAAGTAGTGACATGCAGTCATTTGACTAATCCAATGATTGATGCCTAGGCTACTTCTAGGACTAGCCAACATTCACCTAGTTTATGGAGGTGAAGGTTGTTATGGGCTAACCTGGTTATGATTATGATATGGTGACAGTTGCACAATAGGGACCCATCCATGTAGATAATGCTAATCTGGGCTAATTGTTGTATCAAGGGGGTTCACTAGCTATCACTAAGGGTACGAAAGTGACCGATACGAAGTGTTGCACAATATTGTGAAGAAGATATCTAACATTATCACAAAGTTCACAAGGTGGTATATGTTAGGAGCTACTTCTTCTTGGGTGGATAGATTTTTTGTCAATTTCCTATAGGTGATTGAAGTCTTAATCCACTTGGTTATGGTAGGTTCACTACTTGAGGAAAGCCTTTGGATGGTAGAAGGACCCATGGTATTGTATGGGATGCACCAAATCACCTTCCTAGTTGTCAGATTATATACTTGACCTTATGGGGTTGAGGATAGAATTATGGTGTAGTATGGGCATCACCGAGTCCTCTTCCCATTTGTCCAATGTTGTAGAAGATGAGAGGAAATAATAGGGCCCATGGTGTAGTGCATGGTTCACTAATATTCATTATATCTAGGTGTGGCAATGGAAATAGTACTCCCTAACTTTGAGGAATGAAGCACAAGGGTTTAGATTCATATTTAACACTTGCTACACTAAAGGACACCTTAGAGATCTCAATACAATGAATAATGGAGGAAGAGGTCTAACAATACCACATCCTATGGTATGTTTAGAGATTAATGAGGGGTTCAAAACCAAGCTAGGGCCTGGAAAAATGTATGAAATGTAAGATCTTTTTGGGAATAGGTGCCTCAACTTTTGGCTTGGACCTCTTTAAAGACTTGGTGAATTTATCACCTTTCTCAGTCTTTACCTCTCTACTGCTGAGAGATTTTATAAGAGGCATAGTATGGCGGTTTACCACCTTACCATGGTCCTCTGTCGATCTATCCATATTTGGGTGGTGTTACCATCATACTACGGGGTCTCTGTCTCGAGCTAGTGGTAGCACGGTTGACGGGCATAGTCAGTGTGAAGCCTTACCTACCTACTGCGGAGAATGTTCGTTGGTGGTGTGATGGCCACTATGAACGAAGATAGTTAAAACAATTTTTCTTACCACCAAACCACGATTGCCTTTTGGCCATGTTACGATGGCACGGTAAGCCTTAGTGGTCAAAGATAACAGTTACCTCCTTACCGCAGAGGTCTTGCAGTCTAGGTGCGGTAGCATGGTGGAGCTTGACAATCGGTTCAAGCGGTTACCGCCATACCGTGGGAGGATTTTCTTAGCCTCATGATTGGGTGGTGGCACCTCCATACTGTAGAAGGTTGATTAGAGCTTGGTGGTGATGTGGTGTAAAGCAATGGGCTTGTAGAAAAACCACTACCTTGATACCGCAAGGGTGTTTGGATGGACCTGCGATTGGGTAGTGGCACCACCATATCGTGAAGGTTTGTCAACCTTGGAGCGGTACTGCAGTGTCACCGCCATACCATGGTAGCCTCTTTGTCTTGGCAAGGTAGCATGGTAAGAGGTGTTTGTAACTTGTGTTGACCAATCTAACTTGACTGGAACTGGTGAACAAGTAGAGAGGCGATGCATGGCAAGAAATCGATATTTGATTGGTCAAAGTCTGGAGCAGTGGAAGCAGTAAATTCAAGATGTGTTTTGATTGATGACAGGATTTGATTAAGGCAAGGAGATTTAATGCGTGGGCGGCCTGATGCATGATTGCAAGGTAGATCAGTCAAAAGATTGGATTGCTTGATTGGGTGAACAGTGCATCATTAAGGTCTATGATTGGTTGGAATGATTAATGTGATTCATGACTTGTATAGTTGATTACATCGATATAAGTCATGAAGGGTGATGGTAAGAGGTAGAGACATAGTAGATAATTGTATTCATTGTATACTAAAAGAAGTATTGTAACAGTGAGTGCATGAAAACTCAAGTCTATTGTTGTGAGCTAACTATAAAAGAGTCAGGACTATGAGCTTCATTTGTAATTTATTTTATTGTAATACAAAGTGTCTTCTCTTGGTGTGGTGGGTTTTTTTCCAAAATTGTTTTCCCACATAAATCTGGTGTTATTTGTGATTTCCTTTTTTTGTTACTCTTGTTGCCCTGTATGTGTTCATCTTAGTTGTTTGAAGAATCTTTAAAATTGGTCTTTTTCACTTCTCCTCTATTGTTTTAGCATTAGGAAAGTGATTCCGCACCTCTGCTTTTCCTTTCAAGTGGTTTCAAAGCCTGGCTAGTTGTGTTATCCTTGTTAGTATGGATGGTTTTTGTGCCAATACTATTCCAGTAGGAGTCTTGCAATGTTAGAATTTAGCTCTATTTGAGATGGCAAGTACATCAGGTAGAGTAGAGATTGAAAAATTCAATGGTGGAAACTTTGAGTCTTGGAAACTCAAAATAGAAGACTTACTTGTGGATAGTGACCTCTGGGTTGATGTGTTTGGAAATATGCCATAGGATATGAAGCAAGAAGAATGAGACCTTGTAGATACAAAAGTGAGAGGTCTGGTAGAACTTAGCCTGGTTGATTTTGTACTCCTAAACGCCCACGAAGAGAAGTTTGCAGCTTCATTTTGGAAGAAGCTTGGTGATATTTATCAGGGAAAGTCTCTGGTAAATAATTTATTCTTGAGTAAGAATTTGCACTCCTTGAAGATGGAAGAATGTGCATCTATTGCAGACCATCTGAACTCATTTAATATGAGTGTTTCTCAATTGGTGTGTGCAGGTGTGAAGATTGAGGAGGATCACTGCATGCTCCTGTTATGTTTGTTACCTAACACTTCGGATCATCTTGTAATGGCTATTGGAAGTATAACCATTACTTTCAAGATGGAAGACATTGTTGCCTCACTATTGTTTGAAGAGATGCGGAGGAAGTCTTTAGAGATGGCCAAAGAGGCCCTTATTGTTAGAGGTAGATCGAAGGAGAAAGGAAAGAAGAAGGACAAGAATTCCAAATGAAAATAGGAAGGAAGATAAAAGTCTCCTGGTAAAAGGTCCAAGGTGAAATGTTGGAACTGTAGGCAGATTGGTCATATCTTAAAGGATTGTAAGGAGAAGAAGAAAAAGAAGAGTAACACTTTAGACAATGACTCTTCTCAAAGTGATGCAGATGCCTTCATTGCAGCCTTGGCAGCTTAGGCATTAGATGATGTCTGGCTGGTTGACTCTAATGCATCCTTTCACATGATGTCTCAAAGAGAATGGTTCACTAAGTACTAGAAGTATGATGGTAGAAAGGTGTACTTGGCAAGTGATTCAACATTGGAGATTTTTGGTGGTGGAAGAGTCAAAATATAGTTCCCTAACGGAAGAATCAAAGTGATTGGTGGTGTACTTCACATACTAGGTTTGGCTCGTAACTTAATTTCTATCATTAAGTTGAATGATGATGGTGTAGAAGTTTCTTTCTTGAATAAAGGATGTAAGATTGCTAGAGGTGCAATGGTGTTGGCTAAGGGTGTACATACTGGAACTCTGTAGAAGTTGGATGCACATCCTGTTCAATGCAACAACGCCTCTCTAAAGTCAAGAAAAGTTGTCACTGTATAGGAAGATGAAGATGCTTCTCTAGCTACAAATTCTTTGGAGGTGAAACTCCCAGTAGAGAAGACCATGTCGTGGCATCATAGACTCGGTCACATGGGTGAGAAAGGTTTAAAAAACATGAAAAATAAAAATCTCCTTGAAGGTCTTGATGATTGTAACCTTGAGTTAAATTTTTGCGAACATTGTATTTATGGAAAACAACAGCACGTTTCTTTGTATTTGAGTCCTCATAAATATTCTAGTGTACTGGATTATGTTCATTCTGACGTGTTTGGTCCAGTGAATGTTCCTTCATTATCAAAGTCTAGATATTATGTTTCATTTATTGATGACTATTCAAGAAGGGAATTTATATACTTTCTTAAGAGTAAATGAGAAGTGTTTAGCTGGTTTAAAGAATTTAAAACTTTGGTAGAGAATCAAATTGGGAAGAAAATTAAATGCTTAAGGATGGATAATGGTGCTATGTTTTGTTCTATAGAATTTGAAAGGTACTACAAAGACCATGGGATTAAAAGGCATAAAACTACACCTTATACTCCATAGAAAAATAGAGTTGATGAAAGGTTTAATAGAACATTAATGGAGATAGCGAGAAGTATATTGAGCAGTACTGGTCGGGAGCAGAAGTTATGGGCTTAGGTTATGGCTACAACATGTTACCTGGTAAATTGTTCACCTTTTTCTCCTCTAGTTGACAAGACACCTTTGGAAGCGTGGTCTGGTAAGAATCCCTCTCTGAGACATATTCGTGTCTTTGGCTAAGAGGCATATGTATATGTGCCCAATGAGAGAAGATAAAATTTGGAGAAATTTTTTGTTAAATGTATCCTGATACTGAGAAGGTTTTGTGCAATAGAAGTGTAATATTTCATGACATGAAACCTTCAACAGTTGGTCCACAACTAGAGACAAGTAAAAGAGAAAAGAAGAATGATGTAGTTCAGTTTCCTCAAACTCCAAAAAAAGAGGAACTACATGGTGTACCTAAAACTGAGGAGAGTTCAAGAAGCTCTGAGAGTTCCGAAGATGAAGAACCACAACCTTAACCAGTAAGAAGGTCTACACATGAAAAACAACAACCGAATAGGTATGTTTTCTCTATGTTAGATTTGAATTGTTCCTATGCTAAGTTGATTACTAGCACTGATGAGCCTAGGATTGTAAAAGAAGCTATTAGCATGTCTAATTCAAATTCCTAATTGGAAGCCATGAATGAAGAAATGGAATCGTTGAAGAAAAATGAATCCTGGGATTTGGTACCTGTTCCTGAAGGGTAAAAGCCTCTCAGCTGTAAATGGATATTCAAGAAGAATACTAGTCTAGATAGAAGTGTAGAAAAGAATAAGGCAAGCTTGGTTGTAAAGGGATTTTCCTAGATAAAGGGAATTGATTATGGAGAAATTTTTTCCCCTATAGGAAAGATGACATCTATCTGATTTATGTTTTCATCGGTAGTAACATATGACTTAGAGATTGAGCAGATGGATGTGAAGATAGTGTTTCTCCATGGAGATTTGGAAGTAGAAATTTATATGTCCCAGCCTGAGCACTTTGTTGGAAAAGGTAAGCAAAGTCTACTCTGCAAATTAAAGAAATCTCTATATGGTTTGAAGTAGTCTCCTAGAATGTAGTACCAGAAATTTGACACTTTGTTGTCTATGGGATTTGTGAGATCAAAATCTGATGATTGTCTTTATTAGAAATCTGAAAATGGTCATGTGCTTTTTATTACCCTATACATGGATGAAATGTTGTTCATAGGAAATAGTAAGTATATGATTTCTAATTTTAATTCTCAGTTGTCTGTAAATTTCAAAATGAAAGATCTAGGTGCAGCAAGGTATATTCTAGGGATGGGGATAACTAGGGACATAATGAGTAGAAAGCTTTGGGTCTACCAGAGTAAGTATGTTAACACAGTTCTTGAGAAATTTTGTGAGGATGATTGCAAGAAGCTAGTCGTTCCAGTTATGTAGGGAATGAAGCTATTTGTTTAAGACTTTCCTAAATTTTCTACTAAGATGGAGGACATGACCAGGGTGCCTTATCCAAGTGTTGTTGGTAGTCTAATGTATGCAATGGTATGTACAAGGCTAAATATTACTCAAGTAGTTGGAGTTCTCAGCCATTTTATGGAAAATCTATGAAGATCACATTGGGATGCTATGAAGAGAGTGTTCAAATATTTGAAGGGGACTTCAATTTTTTTTTTGTGTTACCATGGTAGTTCAATTGCATCAGAAAGAACACTCAAAATTTGTGGATATGTGGATTCTAATTGGGTGGGGACATTGACAGTAGAAGATCCACTAGTGGATACACTTTCATGTTAAATGGTGGTGCAGTCAGTTGGATGGGCAAGCGATAGGATGTACTCACTTTATCCAATACGGAAGCAACTTGGCTAAGTCAATTGTGGTTTGACATTGGTTTTAATGCAGGGCAGATTACAATTTGTTGTGATAGTTAGAGTGCCATTTGTTTGGCAAAGAACCTGACTTTCCATGCTAGGACAAAGCACATTGATGTGTAGTATCAATTTGTTAGAGACATGGTGGAGGATGGAAAGGTCTATTTGGAAAAGGTTGACACTTTGAACAATGTTGTAGATGCATTAACAAAGCTAGTGACCACATAAAATTTTAGATTATTCACATACTCAATGGGCCTTGAGGCCTATGATCGTCAGTAATTTTTTTGAAGTCTAGAGGAAGCCAGGAAGTCTTGGTCAAGTGGGAGCCTGTTGGGAATAGGTCCCTCAACTTATGGCTTGGACCTCTAAAAAGACTTGGAAAATTTATCACCTTTCTTAGCCTTTACCTATCTACCGTTGAGAGCTTTTCTAAGAGGCACGATATGGCGGTTTATAGCCTTACCACCGGTCTTTGCCGATCTATTCGCGATTGGGTGGTGTTACTGCCATACCAAGGGGTCTTCATCTTGAGCTATCAGTAGCATGATTGATGGCCACAATTAGTGTGAAGCCTTACCACCCTACTACAAAGAATGTTTGTTGGTGGCGTGGTGGCCATGGTGAATGAAGATAGTTAAGCGAAGTTCACTTACTACCACACTGGGATGGCCTTTCGGCCATGTCGTGGTGGAATGGTAAGCCTTGGTGGTCAAATATAAGGGTTACCTCCTTACTGCTAAGGTCTTGCAGTCGGGGCATGGTAGCACGGTGGAGCTTGATGGTCGGTTCAGGTGGCTACCTCCATATCATGGGAGACTTCGCTTAGCCTCAGGTTGGGTGGTAGCACTGCCATACCGCAGAAGGTCGATTTGAGCTTGGTGGTGACATAGTGTAAAGTGATGGGCTTTCAGACAAGCCACTACCTTGATACTGTAAGGGTGTTTGGATGGACTTGTGGTTGGGCGGTGGCACCGCCATACTACACGGGTCTATCAACCTTGGAGTAGTACCATGGTGTCACTTCCATACCATGGTGGGGTCTTTGGCTTGACGAGGTAGCATGGTAAGAGGTTTTTGTCACTTGTGTTGATCAGTCTGACTTGACAAGAAGAGGTGAACAAGTAGAGAGGCGATCTATGGCAAGAAATCAACATTTGATTGGTCGAAGTCTAGAGAAGTGTAAGCAGTAAATGCAAGACATATTTTGACTAATGACAGGATCTGATTAAGGCAAGGAGAGTTAATGCCTAGGTGGCCCGATGCCTGATTGCAGGGCAGATTGGTTAGAAAATCGGATTGCTTGATTGGGTGAACGATGCATCACTAAGGCCTGAAATTGGTTGGAATGATTAATGCGGTGTATGACTTGTATAGTCTATTACATTGATATAAGTCACAAAGGGTAATAGTGTGAGGTAGATAGCGAATAGAGAATTGTATTCATTGTATACTAAAAGAAGTATTCTAACAGTGAGTGCATGATAACTCAAGTCTGTTGTTGTGAGCTAACTATCAGAGAGTGAGGACTGTGAGATTTTTTTGTAATTTATTTTACTGTAATACAAAGTGGCTTCTCTTGGTGTGGTGGGTTTTTTTCCCGAAAGGGTTTTCCCACATAAATTTGGAGTTATTTGTGATTTCCTTTTTCTATTACTCTTGTTACCCTGTATGTGTTCATCTCAATTGTTTTAAAAAGCTTTAAAACTAGTCTTTTACACTTCTCCTCTATTGTGTTAGCATTAGGAAAGTGATTCTACATCTTTGTTTTTCCTTTCAGATCTAATGATTGAACTCAATGATGTAAGAAACTTCACTAAATGAACTATAAATGCAAATAAATTAGAACATCAAATAGGAAATGTATAGAGGAGCATTTCGAAACCTAAGAGAGCTTGAATGGAGACCTAAAATATTGAATAACCTAAAATTTAGGCCTATTGGGAGTCATATGCCACTTTGGGCATATATGTCCCAGATCAAGGTTTCTGTGTAGGAATTGGTTTATAGAAAAAGGATATCTGAAACTTTAGAAATATGAAAAATGACCTAAACTAGGACAAATACACTAAGTTGGGAATATGATTCTAGTTAGTGTTTTTTGGAACTTCAAAGTCTAAAATTTATTTAACGTCTACTCTTTGTGTTCCACTTTTTTTTCTGATTTGAAACCTCGATTTTGGATCTGTAGATGACGTATTAGTGAAGATTACAACCCTGCAAATGAGGAGACAATTCTAGCAACTTTCTCCAAGCTTGTAACCTAATCTTCAATGATCATTCATGGTCCAAGACACCTAGATCTGCAATCACACATGTAAAGAGGAGAAAAAATTGTTGATTGTTAGTGAATAGGGGTTTTCCTTGGTCAAACCCCATTTAGGTAATTAATTCAAATGATGAAATGATGAAAAAATGATGTGAAACATGAAACATAGGACATGAAACATGAATAATGATACCTTTAATGATGCTTTGTAAAGGATGTCTTGTAAAGGATGTCTTGTAAATCTACAACTCAACATGAAACGGCCATGAAGGATGTGGATTTTCATCCTAACAATAGGTGTAAAAAAATTTTTGATCTTGGATCTTCAATGCTACATCAGAACATTATCTCAATAACATGTTTGATACTTGATAACCTTGACATGATGATGGATCTTGGATTTATGAAATAATTGATGGAGAATTTTACCCTTGAATGCTTTAAAATTGACCTTGAATGCTCTCTTGGAGATCATGTGAAGTCTTGGGATGCCTAACTCTTGAGTGCTTGACTTGATATCATGAAATGTTTATTGAAATAATCATTTCAGACCTCATTTATATAGTCAGTCCATCTAATATCTTGTTAATTAGATCCCACAAGCTGACATACATTAAATTGAAACTTAAAACCCATTTTTTCTTGCTCAAAACCTTAGAAATAGGCCAAATGGGACTCATATGCCACCTATGGCATATGGGTACCACTTGGATGGGACTCATATGCCCGAGGTGGTGTATGGGTCCCATAGAGCCTATTTGAAGAGAGAGAATGTCAAGGAGTGAAGAAATTAAGTTTATATGTTGATCTTGTTAGGATTTTGATTGAAATATGCCTTGGGACGTAGAATATAGGGTCTTAGGGGCATATTAATGATTATATTAAGGTCATAAATGAAAGACGTCCCAAATTCCAATATGAAAGTGTAAATAAATACACTTTACACCATTAAATTAAGGAAAAATTGGGTCTATTTAGTTTAAAAGTGCCCTAAATCCCATATGAATGTGTACAACACTAGATTAGGTCCATTTAGTTTACGAGCCTCCTAAATTTAATGTGACGGTGTAAATAAATACACCTTACAATGTTAAATTAGGAAAAAATAATGTTTGCATTATTGAATATCCAAGATACTAAGAGGCCTGGGTGAATCCATATCTTCTTTAACTTATTGAACAAATACCATCCAACTAATCAAATGCATATGCTAGATAAGATACACAAAAGCATTAACAAAACATGAAGAAACACAACATAGGAACACCAATATTTTTACATGAAAAACCCATAATGGGAAAAACTAGGGTGAGAATTGACTCACAATATAATATAACCGGTTATAAGATATTACAAAAGGTGGCTCATTTCCAGGACTCACTATCCAAAAGAGAGGCTCACCGCCTACAAGTGATACAATAAAAAAATGAATTTTAGTTAGAAAATGAACTGATGAAATTACACCTCAGAGTGTTGATTCAATTTCTTTGAAGCTCAAGAAATTTTCATACTATAATATCAATATTATCTCCTTTCACATCCACACACAATCTACCAACACTCGCATACACAAAGAACTCATACTCATCAATCTCCAAACTATCCTATATATATATGTCTGATTTTTTTGACAAGAATCACTTTGGTTGGCTTTAGGTAAATACAAAACTTCTCAAAAACAATTCAAGCATGTAGCATGCTACACCATGTCTACATCGATCACTCAAACAAAATTTAATCCATTACAACTTCACCCTGTTATTAGGTAGGCCAAAGAGAGACCTAATAAAAAAATTGTAAACAAAATGATCTCAACTTTGCATATGAGCACTTGTACGCACGAGATTTTGTCCATGCATGTTATCATCGATCAATTTTTTTTCACCCAAAACTGTGAGTAACTACAATCACCAAAGGGGGAATGCAGACCAAAGTACTCTAGAGGACTAATCTACATTATTGGTTCAGAATACCAGATCAACATGACTTGAACTTGCAGTTGCAACTCATATATCACGGTGACATCAATGACAACAAAAATATATATCAAGAGATGTGTTCTTCTTCATTCTTCCAATAATCTCCACCTTTTTCATTGATTGCAACATATGCCTACAGAATTTACAGACTTTCTATGTACTGAGCATACTCCATTTCCCTTTCTCTCTCCCCCTTTGACATCGAGGACAAAGGGTGACCAAAAAAGAAATGAAAATAAATATGTACACATGGTCGAGAATGTACAGAGAATCAAAATACTGAACTCCCCTTGAGGAGTTTAACCCAAACAATGTGAAAACCATAAAATATTTACCTAGAGGAGGGAGCACTTTGAAGTTCCTAAAGAATTCCTTGCTAGGAAATTTTACCACTCTCCCAACTCTATTTAGCAGATATCAACATTTTGTTCAAAGACTCTAATGCAATAAAACTTTCTTCAGGCTCATCCGAAGTATCCAGGGTCAAATTGATCTTATCTAATTTCTAAGCATTAGCTATCAGAGCGTACTCCATCCTTACACTATCACCAAGCAGAGCAAGATTTCTAATTATTTCTTCCTTCTACTTTTGTAACATGAAAATTTTATCTTTATGAGTAGATATGGCATTCCAAGTGGACCTATCTCTATCCTTAGATGTGTTGTATGTGTTGGAAACAACTGTCAACTAGGACTCAATGGATTCCATAAGATATTTTATGCTCTATGTGGCATCAAGCCAACTTATGCAATAGGAAAACAAAAAAATTTCTTCAAATTCATAGGCCTTTATAGATTCAAGGCTATTTTCAACATTGGAGTGTGCTAGAGCACATTTTTCATGGAGGACCAATAGCCTCTTCTTAGCCAATTTCTCTTCAACATCCCATTTTGTTTTCTCACCACGTTTGGTGGCATACTCCTTGAAGGAGTCCAATATAAGTTTCAAGTTTTCTACTAGAGTGAGATGTTTCTACTGATGTACCAGGTGTGACTTCCTGCAAAGTGTTAATGGAATCACTAATAATCCAATCGTTGTTGTACTTGTGATGTTTATGATCTAGTCACCTGGTGTATGTGTCATTCCTACTCAAGAATTATGTATACATGATCTTTGAGATTATGGTATTATATGCCCATTGTGTATATTATGAATGTTTTTACACACTAATGGTTGGTAATTTTATGTATGGACTCAACATTTGATGAAAAATTTATTATCATTATTATAATTGGCTAAGTTGATAGCTTACATATAGTTAATTAATAGTCATAGGTTAAAAGTGAGATCAAATATCTTATGCAAATGGAGAGAATCAAGTCCCTCCAACATTATGAGGTGAACTATGAAGCCTCTAATTCCCACAAGGGAATACATAGGCAGGTTGACCATTAACCCTCAAGGTTTAGGTATGGGTCTAAGAATGACCCTAGTTGTATGAGCTTAACACTTTTGAGTGTAAACACATAAGTGGTAAATTGATTTGTTATCATCATAGTGAATTAAGAACTTTTGTAATTAGCAGTTTAACTTTTGATGATAGATTCTTGTTTAATTTATCTGGTAATTGATGTTAATTGAACTAAGAAGATAAAAAATTTAGGTACCCAAGGGGTGGATTTTACATTGGTATCAGAGCAACCAAGTTCAAACACTAGGCCTATGAACCTCACTTGGCTCTCTAGGTTAAGTATGTTGTCTTATACTATGAACTGACCATAACCAAGTTTGTCACTTGATATGTACATAATTCTTTTGAATGTATTAAATGTTCTTTTAAGCTCCTAAGAATGGATGGCTAGTCCTAACCAAAAATGAAACTTGGATGGGTGAAAAGACAATTTTGATATAAAAACTATAAATAAAAATTAGAGTGCATATTGAAAGGTTAAATGATTTGATGATTACTAGTTCCCTAAACTCTCTTTCTAAATTTGATTTTACCCCCTGCTATGAGGAAAATTTCATCTCATATTTAAGAGAATAAAAAATATTTCTTAGGGTATGGACATGAATTACCAAGAACATAAAATGCAAATAACTGAGGGTATTTGATTTCAAATGGGT
This sequence comes from Sequoiadendron giganteum, assembly GCA_007115665.2. NCBI lineage: Eukaryota > Viridiplantae > Streptophyta > Pinopsida > Cupressales > Cupressaceae > Sequoiadendron > Sequoiadendron giganteum. Next base: position 101,421,432 of record CM021106.1, read on the forward strand.
AAGTTGTGACTACCTTAATGGTCAAAATTAGTTCTTGATGCATGGTAATATGATAAATTATAAATTATAATTGGTAAATGGGTGATCAAATGGTATAATATAGACATATTTTAATAAATATAAACCTTTAAGTTTAAAAGGTAGGATTGGATTAAGTAGAAATATTTAATCAAGGGTATTTCAATGGAAACTCTCTTTAATCCTATAAAAAAATAGTTCTAAATTGATCAAATTATGGAAAATGGAACCACTTGAGAGGTGATAAGTAGACATCCAAAATAAATTAACTAGGTTAGTTACCCAAAATATTGATGAGATTAACATATGTAAGCTTCCAATAAGCCATGATAGCTTATCGTAATGGGGATGAATGTCACATAACTATAAAAGAACATCTCATATGGAAACATCATTTGGTCAAAGAAATAATAAAAGAATATTGATGATGGAGCCTTTGGAGAAATTTTTCTTTATGGATATTCTCCTTTTAGGATTCAGTCCCTGCAGTTATCCTCTTTTTGACTCTTTCCTTTTTCATGTGTTTTAATGGAATCTCACCTCGAAGGTTATAATTACTCCCATAAAAAGGTGCACAATACTCTATGTAGTGGCTACTCACCTTTTTAATATTGCTTTCCTCTCAGGCTCAAAGCAAGACATGTGGCTGCATCACAAGAATTTTCCATATGCTACTCTCATGGAATTGAGAATTGCTCACTAGTGTGCCACATCACTCATCTTTTGTCAGATAGCTAGTGGAGTTTGTTGGGAAACACTTGTATGGATCTTACACTTTTGGGATTAGTCTCTTTTGGGTGGCACCATTATTACTTACAATTGATCGGATCAATTTTTTCCAAGAAATAATGACTTCAAATCCTCTTCTAATAGCAATATATTTGCAAGTCTCACAATTTCTAGATTCACGAATAGCCATTATTGAAGAAGCTCAACTTTCATTAGCAAAGAATGTCATGATTAGATTAGATCCTTGATAGGATTTTAATGTTATCAGATGAGGACACCTGTTAGGAATTCATATCTATCATCAATGAATATTTAGTGTTGGGGCATCTTCTAGCCCTATAAAAGGGAGCTTTACTAGCTTGTTAAACATGATCAGGAAGAAAAGAGAAGTTATTTTTTGTCTATTAGAAGAATTAGAGTAGTATAGATATAGGAACTATTTTTACAAAGCTTTTTTTTCCTCTATGGTATGTTAAATATTATCAAGATAATTTTAGATTAGTATTTGACCTTTGAATTTATGTTATTTTTAGCAAGAACAAGTACTAGAGGGAAGAAATATATGATTGAAACCTTGAAAATCATAGGCCTATGTTTTGGGAGATAGAGCCATTGATTCTCTACAAGTTCTACTCAAGGAAACCTTAGAGATCTCAATCAAAAGATAGAATGAGGGAAATAGATCTACTAAAGGTTGTCCTATGTTATGATTAAAGATAAAAAAGGGGGTTCACCACCAAACAAAGGCTTGGAAAGAAAATTAATGAAAATGACATGCAAAACCTAAAGCACACTAGAAAATATAGGTGCACTAGAAAACTAAAGAGGTTCAGAACAAGGTCTGAAATCTAGAAAATTTGACTTTTAAAGCACACTAGGACTCATACGCTAGTCTGGGAAATTTAGTCCTAGACTAAGGTTTCTATGCAGAAACTGGAATCTCTCATTGAATCATCTAGATTTGTTGAGATCTCACAAAAGGGTAGTACTGGGACTCGTACACCTAGACTATTGCAAAGTGTCTTATTTTGTTGTGAAGTGTCCCATTTTGTCGCAATGTGTCCCAAGAGCACAATTTTGAAGTGAAACTTTGTGAGCTGCTAAAGATGGATTAAATAAGCACTTTCCCATTAGTTTCATACAAATAATATGGATATCTTGCTCTAGATCTAATTTTTTGTGAGCCTTGACAAATTTTGATGATAACTTTGATAACTTTTGCAAACTTTTCATTTTGGTACTTTTGAGGGCTTCAAATCCACTTTTTCTTCAACCTATAAACCTGTAATCACACAAAGAGAGATAAAAAGTATGTTTTTTAGTAATTGGGAACTTTCCTTGGTCAAAACCCATTTAGGTAATTAACCTTGTGATGAAACAATGAAACATGAACAATGATACCTTGAATAATGTATTTCAATGTAAATAAGCAATCTCACATGAAATAGCCATGTAGAATATAGATCTTGATCTTGAATTGGATATGAAACAATACCTTACTTGGATCTTGAATGCTACATCACAACACTAGCTCAACAAAATGCTTGATGCATTATGTCTTTGGCATGAGGATGGATCTTGAGCTATTGCAACAAATGATGAATAAATCTACCCTTGAATGCCTTATAAATGATCTTGAACGCTCTATTATGCTCTTGTGAAGTCTTAGGATACTTGATTACTTATTTCCTAGTTGATATTATGATTTCTTAGGTGAAATAATGATATGAATTTTTCTTTATATAGGCATTCCATCTAACTTACCATTTATTAGATCCCAAATGTTGAAGTTCATTAAATTTGAATCCAAAACCTTGATTTCCCACTCAAAACCTTAAAAAGGTGCCAATTGGGACTCATACACCACAAGTGGCATATATTTCCCATCTAGGTGGGAATCATATGCCCAAGGTGGCATATGGGTCTCACCAAGCCTTTTTAGACAAAGGAAATGTCGAGGGGTTAGAAAATTAAGTGTATTTGTTGCTTATGTTGGGATCTCAATTGAAATAAGCCTTGGGATGCATAATAAAATTTCTTAAGGGCCTATTAATGGTGATATGAAGGTTATAAATGAAAGAGGGCCCAAAACTTAATGTGAAGGTGTAAATAAATAAACTTTACAACACTAAATTAAGGAAAAATTAGGTCTATTTAGCTTAAAAGGGCCCTAAACCTAATCTGAATCTGTAAAACATACTACAACACTAGATCAAGGAAGAATTATGTTCATTTTAATTTTAATCATTCCCAAATTATGTGTGAAAATGTAAATGATGATATTTTTCTACACTACAATGAGATTGTGCATCTACGACATTTGTCACATGTTTTCTTTCCCTATTTTGCATATATTGAATGCTCTATGTCAACTCATTCAAGTATAGTCTTGGTACTTAAATTCTATGCCACTAGATTCTATGTTTAAATAATTCTCTTTCAAAAATTGAATCATGTTTGTAACACTCTTTCATTTTTCTACAAAGATTATGCTAATTTTCATATTATACTCTGAGAGTAAGACAATTTTGTAAAGATCTGAGGTATTTCTCTTAATATTCGGTTTCTAATTTTTGTCAGAACTTTATGAGTGCTTCCCACAGGGAGATATGATGACTAATTTGTGCTCCTATGGACCTTAGTTGTTCATTATATTTCCATAAATGAAGGGATCATAGTATTTTGTGTCTATTCCATCAGAAATAAGAGCTTGATAGGGTTTGAAATGTTCTAAAAATTTTGTGGCGCATCACCTTAGTTTCTTTTCTATATTTCTCTATCCCTTTTCCCCAAAACGCCAGGAAGATTCATCTTTTGTAAAGATCATGGAGGTCAATTAGTGAAGCACAAAAAGGCCCCCCATTCATTGAGTTTTCCATATGGCTATTCTGAAGAAGTGCAAGCTTTCATGATCTACAATTATTTTTCTAGCATGCTCGATGGGACTAAGATCTATCATAGGATCTGATTGTTAGCTTAGAAGAGGCATTTAAATTAGATTCGGAGGAGAGGCCAGTAAAATCATGCCCAAGGTCCAAATAAGAGAATCTTCAAGAGGAATTTTTTATTATTCTTCAATGCCCTCCTCAACCCTTGGGAGAAGATAAATCATAGGCTCCATATCACCTATTAGAATCAATAGAGTTAGGAGTGTTAGCGTAGAGTCTAGAGCCTTATCTAACCCTCTAGCTGACCAAAAATTTTAAATCGGAATACTTGAATATTTGGTCCATGGGCTTTTTTTTATGGCTCTCCAAGTTTCTCATGCTCCTAGGAATATTCTAACCTAGGATAGTGGTGTTTAGCTAGATCCACCTACACCTCCAGATGTGTGTCCCACCATACCCACCAATGCCCTCAATGAAATTTTTAACTTCATTGGGGAGGATTTTAAAACAACTTCTAAGAACCTCCAAGACATAGTGGAGTTTTTTAGGGTTCACAACATCATAAAGACAAATGTCACCCTCAAATTGTTAGTTTCATCTTCTAAAGGGAAGGCTCAAGACTAGTATAGATCCCTAGCTCCCAATACCATCCACTCTTGGGATGACCTTAGAGATAATCTTTATCAATAATTTTTGGAGAAAGGAGACCGCTCGTCCTTAATGTAGAAATTGATCACAATCAAGAGAGTCCCATAGGAGGCCATGACTAACTTCAACAACAATTTCTATAAAACCTAGCAAAGGATTCCTATGATAGCCAGGCCTCTAATGCCCATGGCATTCATGTTCTGTATAAAGGCTTTCAATTTGGATATAGCTATCATGGTACAATCGATCAAAGGTGATAACTTACCCAACACATATGATCTAATTGTGTGAGTGAATAATAGTTTAATAGATGTTGGGAAGCCTCCACCATGACCACTGATGCCAATGTTCACAAAGATGTCTAACAAAATCTAGGAGGAGGTAACTCATAGCACCTCTTCTTCACTCCCTAGCACATTAGCTACACCACCACATTCAATGTATGTGTACCCAAATGCACAACCAAGCACATTTAGCTCTTCTTTGATGGTCGTAGATGTCAACAACATGAAAAATAATACCAGGACTTTCACAAATGAACTAGTCATTATTCGACATTAGTAGGAAGTACCTCCAAAGGCCCCCATGCATAATTATAAAGGACATAAGCCACATTACCAACATAATATATACCAAGGAGATCCAAGAGGAGGAAATCAGTAATAGGAATCTACGAGATAGATAGTCTCGGTCACCACAACACTCTAGACCATCAAGAATATCCCAACCAAGGACTTGGTTGTAGGAAAAAAATAAATTTGGTAGAGGATATAAATTCATGGTGCTTCCCACGAAATGATGCTCACATGCCTTGAAATTTTCAAAAATGGAATCTTCAATAGAAGGCAGAAAAATAGAGGAGCCATGATATATTTTTGGATATAGAAGACTATTAGTCTCTTGGAATTGAGAATTCCTAGTTCAGTGCAAGGACACAAGGCATTTCTTTAAAATACGAATTGGAAATTCACCTGACCAAGCCCTTTTCTCTTGGATGGAGGAGGATACAGTATTTGTGAATGATGTTCTGACAACTAGTGCCCTGCAGGTGTAGTTGGATTACAATACCCAATCAAAAAGAATACTTATTAGGGAATATGTGCCACAAACTCCCTAGCAACCACAGCTACAATGGTCACAACTATAGGTACAACAAGTTTCGTAGATGCAACAAACTCAATAGTCATAGGTGCAAAAATTTTCTCCAAAAGGCATGGATAAGGTCCCAAGCCCACTAAAAACACACTTTCCTTTCCCTAAGGCAAGGGAAACACCTGCATTTAAACCAATGGTCCTGATGACCGAAACACTTAATGTAGTGGAACAATTAAAGAAGGATCCTACCAATGTATCCCTATGGGACATCTTATCTATTCTGATATAGAATATTTTTCTTCATGAGGAATTGAATAATGAAGTGTAGATTCCATGAGTAGAAAGAATCCCATTACATAACCAAGATAAATACAAAAGGTTCACATCAGACCACCATTCCTCAGGAGCTGCAACATATGTGAATATAATGGAAAAATAAAATGTGAAAAAAGTAAGAAAAAACCCACTCCCTTCTTCTTGACACTTATCTTAGGGGATAAGTTGGTGCAAAATAATATGATAGATTTAGGGGATAGTACTACAATCATGCCCAAGCTAGTGTCCAATGCTCTAAACTTGAAATATGAGCCCCTCAATAAGGGAATTATGTAGTTAGACGGAAGGAAGGTATCGACCATTGGTCACATTGAAGACCTCCCTTTGACCTTGTGTTCCTATCCAAGCTAAAATATTACCCATGAAGTTGTCATAGTAGACATTCCTCACATCTTCAAAATTTTCTTATCAAAGGATTTCATGGAAAATCTTGGTGGATAATTAGTGCTTGAATGGTCTTACTTAATATTATGAACCAAGAACGAAGAAAAGATGAAGATCGTATCCAATCCTTTACACCCTGGACACATCATAGAGAAGGTAGTGTTGAGATTTGAAGCAACATATACCTCCATTTCCAAGAAGGAGATTTATTGTGTGGAGACTTTGGAAGAAGAAGAGACCACAAGTGATCATACCCTCGAAGAAGAGGTCCTACTTAATCAATTTATTTATTTTGACCCTTTTGAGAACTTCCATGCTATCAGTCTAGGAGCTTATGCAATCTTTGATGAGGACCAAGCCCTCCCAAAATTGGTCAAGGAGAAGGAGAAACCAAGCAAACCGGGTGAAAAAATCTAATGGAAATTTCATTTTGATGGTGCGAAGTACAAGGATGGATTTGGTGCTAGCATCTATCTTGTATCTCCAACTAGGTCGGAGACCCTTAGAGATTTCCACTTTTAGTTTCCATGTTCAAACAATGATGCAAAATATGAAAGACTAGTCTATGGTATGACTCTTGTGGAGTGGATGGGCATAAAAAATATACAAGTGTTCAAATATTTTGAGCTCATTGTAAGTTAAATCTAATGATAGGAAACATTCAAAAATGTGAGAATGCAATCTTACCGACACAAAATATGGGACCTAATCGAAAGGTTTGAGGCTTTTAATATCTAGGTTCTCCCAAGGTCTAAAATTCCACAACAAATAAAATGGCTTTGAATGGTTTGCAATCTAAACCAACCTCTAAATCAATTGAGAACCAACACACACTTTATACCATATTATAGCTATCTATCCTCAACAATGACCAAAACTGGAAGGTCTCTGAAGAGGATGCCCAGATTGGTACCTTCTTACGATAGTCAAGGAAACTTTCCAATCATCCCCAACTCAGATCATGTAGGCTAGATGATACCCACCTGACATCCCACCACACAAGAGAAGATACTATAGGCTTCAAGGCATTGAATATGTACTAGTCAAATGTATTATATTTAAAATAATTTATGATGGAGTGCTCCTCAACTATGTGGATAAAAAATAGGTTGGAAAAATCCTAGACGAGCTCCATAGAAGTCTAGAAGATGGGAATTTCTCTACCAAGACCAATACCTTAAAAATCATGTGGGCAGGATACTAATATCCATAATTATTCTCTCAGGTTCACCATCTAGTAAGAAAGTGAACTTAGCGAAAAAATAATTGTCAGCAAGAAGAAGAACTCAACAATGCCTTAAACCCAATTATGATCAAAGATCCCTTTGCATACTACTTGGGTTAGATTTTATTGGGATGATCAAATACCATATACATATGAAGACATAAGTTTATTTTAAGAACCATTGATTATTTGACCAGGTGGATGGAGGTAGACCCTCTAAAGAATGATACTGATGTAGATATCATCAAATTTCTTGAGGAGTTGGTGGCAAGGTTCACTTCCCCAAAGACTATAATTTTAAATAATGCCAAGCTTTTGTGGGGTCTAGGATTTCTGAATTTTCTCTCAACAATGGGGTCTACCTTAAGACTTCATTGAATTATTACTTACAAGGGAACAAACTAGAAGAGTCCACCAAAAAGAACCTGATTAGGCTGATCAAACGTATGAGGTCAAATCATCAAAGGAAATGGAATAAGCATATGCAATCAACCTTATGGGTAGACCATATTACCCTTAAGAAAATTCCAAAATCCTCTCCCTATGAGTTGGTGTATGGGAAGGAAGTAGTCCTACCCATTTCGATGGAGATAGCGATGATCCAATTACTAGAGTCCTTAGAGGTTGAAGAACAAATTAGGATGGAAGGAAGGCTAGCTTAAATGCTAAGCCTTCATGAACAATGAGAGAAGGAATTTGATGCTATGATAAAGTGCCAAAAATTAGTCAAGTGATGGTTTGACAAAAAGACCTTTGACCTAAGTTCCAGAGATGGAATTCTAGTCCTAAAATTTGATGAACATGTTATGAAACTAAGACAACATGCCAAATCCAATTATCTTTAGAAAGGCCATTTATGCATTTTTAGATGCAAACCTAGAAATTCGTATTAACTAAAATATATATGGATGAAAACATTTTCAGAATACTAGTAAATAGTATTCATTTGAAAAAAATTAATTAAAGACTCATAGTTCATAAAAAAAATTCACTTTATGTACCATATGTAAAAAAAATTTATAAATAGGCATCCTTTTGTGAATAAAATAAGAGTTGAAACAAAATAACTATATTATATTCACAAGAAATAACTTACATATAGTACGAGCATTGATGCCTAGTTTTTGAGCTTAGAGCTTAGAACAAAGCATAAAAATATTCTCCCTAAAAACAAGCCAAAAAGATATCCATCATTACAAACCAAAATTGGAGGTAGTAAAGAACATCATATAAATTCAACCTCTAGAGTAACAACAGTAATTAAAACACAGGGATATTTTTCAAATTCTTGGGAAAACAGTAATAGGTTTTTTCTACACACGGACACGTGAGCACTATCCAGATAACAATCCTCCATGCTAGGGCTATATACAGGTTCTTGAAAGAATTGATCCATTCAATGTCGCTCATAGGATCCACATTGTTTATTTTGAGAATTAAAGAAGTCGTAGGTCTAGCTCACTTGTGGCAGTGCTCAAGGTTCATGGTCTGGAAATCTAGAAGAAAGGGTAGTCATGGTACCACTTTCATGTTTTCAACATGTCTGTGTAGGTCCATTGTAAATTAAATACCAATACTAGGGATGGCCACCTAAACGATTTCATCAAACCTATCCAAATAAATTGGCCTGAACATTTCCCAAAAAAGTTTGATTATCCATGGTTTGGTGATGTTCAAATCCAACAAGGAAGCCACAAATCAAAAAATAATGTTTGTATTATAGTGTGGCTAGTTCAATTCCTTCACGTAGTGTCTCCCTAGAACCCACTTGAATGAAACGATGATCAAGTGGCTCTTTATCTATAGAAGGTGCTTGATTCTACCACTGGTAACCTCCCCAATGAAAGATCCTTGCAATTTTTAGCTCCAAAATCTAATGGGAGATCCCAAACTACTCATAATGCAACAAAAACATTCACCAAGATCAAAAGCACAGTGGAAGAGACTTTCCAACTTAATGAAAACTTAATGACTATTTTTGCAAGATGATCATATTATTTAAAGAAAAATATGAACCAAAAAAGTCTCTAAGTTGAAATTTTTTCCCCATCAAACAGTGACAAGAAATGTAAGTTGGTGACATGGATTAAAGGGAAAAGTGTATGAAGGAGATTTTGTGAAGCCATGAGGAATTAATTTAGGTATTAGAAATTAATGATTGTATATACAACCTATTTCCATGTGTTCATCACCTTCATAGATTTTAGCCAACTCGCTCATATGAAAAGACAATTTTAAAAGCCACCTCTTGTCTATTTAATACAAACATATTTTCTAAACAAAATTCATGTCTCCCTAGCCTATCTTTCTCCAAGATCAGTGTAAGGAATTCCCTAATTTCATTCCTGCAGTGAAGTTAGAATTTTCCAAAAGTACAAGCCTCTACTCCACATGTATTGTCTTACTGGTAGAACCTAAAGAGCTATCAATAATGACAATGCATTTACTTCATGTGCATTTAAAAATTGAATAAGCCAAAAGAAAAGAAAATTGAGTGTAAACCCTTGAGTGAAAGCTTCTCTAGATATAGAATTGAGTTTGTAGAATTATTTGAAGAACACAAAAATTGTTGAGGCATCATCTTTCGATCGAGATACTGAAATCCTTTTTTCCAAACCAAGCTATGTTAACATATTTGGAGATGTTTCCTATGCCAATTCTTTGATGCTAGAGGAATGGAGTTTTCCTCATTCCAAAATCATAATGCTAGGAAACCACATCAAACCAGAGGTAGTCAATGATTTCACAGATAATATCTTCGACCCCAAGCTGCACACAAGCCCTTAAGGTCTCCGAGAGGGGGTATTACAGAGAATGATCACTAGAATTTAGAATAAAGGCCTTCAAGTAAAAATATGGCATTATGGCCTGACATAATGCATGTTGCCTTATACGCATCCATGCCTAGAGCTGATAGAAATATGTGTAGAGAAGTTGGATAAAGGCACTAGGGTTATTAGTGGTGAAAAGCTAAAAATCACCATCAGTGTAGTTACTATTAGGGATGTGATATACATTCTGTGGATGTGAAAATCTGCATCATGGTTAGCATGATTCTAACATCTTCATAGGATAATACAACATTCTTCAAAGTAAATGATAAAACTAATCTAAGCATGCAAAGAAGACATGGATTATATCTATCCTATGGTGGGTTGGTGCAACTTAGTGTTGTAGAAAGCTGCCCTTTCCCAATCCATGATAAGCAAAGTGCCAAATGATGAGCAAGATTAGTTCTCACAAGTGGAGAGTAACCTTGCCATGAGAATGTGTGTTGTTGCTAAGCAAATGGTGTTGTGATGAGCAAGATTGATTCTCAAATGAAGAGATTAACCTTGCAATGAGTAAGTGTTGTGTTGTTGTGGATGTAGATTTGTGTTGAAATGCTTTGCATTTTATAGATTCAAGATTAGGAAGAGTGATAGATTTGGATGAGTGTGGGATCATTCATGAGCCAATGACAAGATGCCACTTGTCAAAGTGTGAGAGGGTGAGGAATGTGCAAGCCTTGGCCAATGTGCCAATTTGAAATTCAAATTTGGATGAGAAGACATGAAAGGTGCATTAAATGCAAAGTTTGACTTGTGCGAATAGCATTTAATACCTTGTTGGAAGGGACAAGTCCTTTTTGGGGGGAAGATTCAAATTGGAAGAATATTCCATTTTGATGCCATTTTGAATGTAATTGGAAGAAATAATAAATCAAATAAATGATTTATTGGTGCAAGTGGGTGGGTTAGTTAAGAGTTTGGATTTGACTCTAGTTGAGTCAAAAGCTAGAGAATGATAATCATGATTAGAAGTTAATTAATGTAGATTAATTAACTTGGATGATATTAGGAGGTGACATTTGATTAAATCAGTTTGATTTATTAAATCAAATGAGAAGAACATAAGGATTAAATAATTTGATTTATTTAATGAACCTTAGGAAATTAATCAATAAATTGTTTTAATTGATTAATAGGAGAATTTGATGCACAATGTTAGTTTTGCATGTCTACATTTTGCCCCTCTTTGAAGCAATGTACTTGTTGCATTGGTTCAAAGAATGATTCTGCCGACATCAAAATTTTAAAAATTTCTACCTTTTTTTCGGATGCCCCAATGAAAATAAATACGTTAGTACATTGCCCCCTCGAGAAATCGAGCGAAAAGATTTGATTTGAGGTTGATCTTGCAACAAAGAGGTTCAAAATGAATGTATGGATGGTTAGACTATATGATCTATATGATAATGATAATGAGATGACATGATTATGCATGAGATGGATAATGTTGTCCTATAATGATATGACGTGATTATGCAAGATGAGAGGATGAATGCAGCATGGATGCAGGATGGATGCATTGTTAGCGTGAAAGAAGGTAGAAGAATGAGAGGGATGAACCCTTGAATCCAAGAAGATGCAGAATTTCAACAAGCCAATTTATTAGAGATGATGATGAAAGATGATGATGTATTGCTTATCTAGGAATGGGAGATAAAGAGCGTAAATTTCTTTATGTTTGATAACACACATATGTGAAATGCATCAAGGTATTAAGAACCAGGATGGCATTGTGCCTAGTGTGATGGACTCTGACTCGGCAATCAGATAGGAGTGATCTTGTTCACACTTGACATACGGAAACCTTGCTAGGACAGACCCAACAAAGAAAGTATTCGCCAAGTTATTTTACAAGAACATCCAACAAGCACAACAAATAAAAAGATAATGATCATTGCTCCATTCCTTTCTCTCTAAACCTGTTTTGTTTAGGCATCATCGAGAGGTCCTTGGAATGAGCGCAAAATAAGATAAGTCAAAAAGACCAAGATAAAGTAAACAAACAAGCTAATGTTCTTCGTACCGCTAGCCAAGGCTAAACTATTGTGGGGTACCTGATGCTTATGTCCATAGTGGGAAAGCTTCATCCTAGGACATGTAGTGATCAGGGTTTTGGTGGGACTGATTGGATGATAAGCTATTGATACTCTGATTTGACCAACTTGCTGACTTACTGACTTAGACTTGAGACTTTGACGATTAGGGAGTTCACTTTGGAACCTGCTAAACTTGCTTCTGAGTGACTCACCAAAGGGTGAAAATGACGATGATTTATTATGAGTGATGACAATCACGGGTGAAAGCGAGATGAAATGGGTGCACCATTTTGGGTTTTTTCAAATGTTTTGAGGTTGTTTTTGGTATTTTTGGAATTTTACAAATGTTTTTGGTATTTTCACATTTTTCAATGTTTTTGGTATTTTCAATATTTTTCAATGTTTTTGAATTTTCTGTCTCAGGGGCCGATCAAGGATGGCCTTGCCTACGTTTAAGCTCAGAGACGATGTAGTTCGAACTCCAATTGACTTGACTAATAATGAGATAGATGGGCAAACGGATTGCCAATGCGACGAATGCCTAAAAGACTGACCTAAATGTAACAAAGATAAGCAAATGAATGCCATTGTGATGGATGCCTAAAGGATGGGCAAACGGATACCAATGCGACGGATGCATAAAGAATGACCTAAATGTAAAAAAGATAAGCAAATGAATGCCATTGCGATGGACGCCTAAAGGACTGACATAACCATCTCGGGGGATGATCAAAGATCAACCTTGCCTACGTTCAAGCTCAGAGATGACGTAGTTCGACAAGGTGAAAGACTGACAAGACTCGATGATGAATTTTTTGAAGATTTTTTGATATTTTGACATGTTTTTTATTTTTTGCATGATTTTGATGATTTGGATATGATATGTGATGATGATATCAGTGCTCTATTTCGAGATTTTGTTGAAAACTAGGCTTTAATGTTGATCAATCGGACTGATGGATTGATAGTTTGACTAAGTGTGTTAAGTCAAACAAAAGTGATAATGCACTCGTAAGTTCTAGGAAGTTGTGTTATCCTAGAATAAACTTGTACAAAAAAGATAATTTGGCTAGGTGTGTTAAGCCAAACAAGGTGATGATAATGAACTTGTAGACCCAAGGAAGTTGTGTTATCCTAGAGTAAACTCATTCACAAGATGATAGTTTGACTAAGTGTGTTAAGTCAAACAAGATGATGATTGATTGGATTCGATTGATCAAGATCGATGAAGCTTGAGTTAGAACAAAATTTCTTTGATTATTTCATGTGACACAGATGTGCGCATTAGATGCGACTGATATGAATTGCTTGGATTGATACTCGATGAAAGATAAAGCTTGATGAAGAACGTCTTCTTGTCAAAATATGCCATGGGCTAGTGATTTGGATTCGTGTTCACAAATGATTTGACCAGGTTGATTTCACGTTTGCCAATGCTCGGATCTCCACATAAGTTGGAGGATATATATCAAGAGTTATTCCTGAAGCAAGATGTAAATATCTGCCCCCAGTGTCTAGTAATGTTTGAATGGCCATGGGTGGATTCTTGGATACGAATGGATATGGATTGTCTTGCGATAAGATAAGGGTGTTCGAACAGAGGAATGCTCACTTAGATAATGCTTCAAAGCTCAGATAATGTTAGATAGGATGGGATCAATGAAAATGACCCATGTCAAGATGTCTACCATAAGCAATTGTAAAGTGTGCTCCAAAAATTTATCAAGATCAAGGTAACTTGGACCTTGGATGCAGATGGAAAAAAATGGGTTGGATAAATGGTTCATGGATGAACGGATGATATGGATGGAATGTTGGCTTCATTATGGATGTGATAAGATGCTTTCTCCTGAACTGGCGCACGTAGATGCTCAATTCTACACATAATGCCTGTTTGCTAGGTTTTCATCATGGTACCTGTCCAAAGCGCCACCGAAATGGTTTTCGCTAGAGGACGATTTTTTTCTTTACTGTTTTCAATCCTTTTTTTCTATTTTTTTTGGATTTTTGGATTTTTTGATTTTTTTGTTATCACCAAGACGCCTATTTGCCAGGTTTTCATCAAGGTGACCATTTTTTCAAGACATTTTCTGATTGTTTTTTGTATTTTCTGAGAGATTTTAAGCTGGTGCTGATGTTGATGCTTCTATCATAATGTGCCATCGATATCCTACTTGAAGAAGTTGCTTTGCCAAGATACGTGCACTTGAATGCAAATTTTGAGATTCTTGATCTGCTTTGCTGATACTGGAGTTAACTATGTCTCTGTGTGCACATTGTGATAGAGTACCTTCTAAATCCTTATGATGAAGGGTGACTGCCAATACATGGTCAATGTGAAAATTGGATATCATGTGTGGAGGCATGGATGGAGTGTGTTTAGGAGTAAAAGATGGATTGGTCGATGGTTTGGAACCTTTGACTCTCCAAACTTGGGAAGATGAGAAATAATGGGTGGATATGGAAGTGTGCATGGAATTTGGACCAACTGCTTGATACACTTTGTACGTTGCTTGAGAAGCCTGCTTTTTCCTTTGTGGAAATCTTTGATGGATACTTGCCCCATTTTTATTTTGCCCCATAGTTTCTTTAACTGATGGAGTTTGATAGGGATAATCTTTCTTTGTATTTTTTGGTATCCATATATACTTGATTTGTCCAATATGCTTCTTAGCTTCTTTTTCTTTGATAACGTTCTTCATGCTTCGATTCAAGTCTTTCTTTTGATGTTGGTCCCAATTTGTGGATGGGGTGATGGGTGGATGAAGATTTATGACATGGCGGGTTGTAGTATTGGCATCAGTTTCATCATAAGGATTCTTCATGCTCCCTATGTTGATGTTTGCTCAAGATGAAGTTGCCCCCAGTATGGTGATAGTATTACTGATATGTTGAGATCCCTTGATTGTTGAGTAACCAAGGCCTTGATGCTTAAGATTGCCAAAAATTTGCACTGGTTCTAGGATACCTTGTTCCTATAGACCTAGTCCTCTGCCTTGATAATTCATTTGTTGAAACATTTTATTTGCAAAAGGATATGATTTACTTTGGAAACAAGGTGTTTCTCCTTCTCTGCTTTGTGGCGGATCTTCAAAAGTCATAGCTCTTTCATTGATAAGATGATTTTCCATTACAAAGGTGAGTGATCCAAGTTTATAAGTGATAGGATCTTCCATAAGTGGGATGAATGCCTGATTGATATCTTCAACTTGATCTTGTGACATATCAGATTGTAGTGCTTCTTCAAGAAGTGTTGATGCTTCACTGTCTACACAAAATTCTTCCTCATGACTCACTTCATAGGATCTTTCTGATTCATGACTTATGTACAAGCCTTCTTCATGATCCATTTCTGATATGTCTCTGCATTTCTCTACATCTTGATCATGTGTACAAATTTTAAGAGTAGGAGAATCTTGTTCCTCATTAAGAGTATGAGACTCTTGTTTTGAATGAAGATCATCTACAGGTCCATCCAAAGAAAGCATCTCATGGGTAGATGGAAGAGTATGTGCTATGCGGATATGGTCATCATTTGCGGCATCTTGTATAGATAAAAGAGTGCCCATTAGATCATTGTAGTATCTCGGAGATACAAATTCTTGATTTTGACTAATTCTGGAATTGCTTTCGCCATGCTTTTGATCAAGTTCTTGACATGGGTCAATTTCAAAGGATGGATTTCTTTCTTGGATATCTTCATTAGGAAGTGGCTCAATATTCTCTTGAACTTTGAGAGGATTTGGATCAAATGTTGAGATAGGGATTCCTTCAATATCTTTAACCATGAGGTCAAAGGATGTCAATATGTTGTTGGAAGGGCCATTGCTAGACCTTGATGGAAGATTTTGATCATGCTTTGGAATACGTTCTTGAGATATGTCCTCTAACTCATTAGGTGATGTAGAGACATTTTCAACATTATCATTGGTCGATGGATTGTAGATTATGTCAATGGGATCAAATAATTGTAACACATCTTGAAATAGATCACTAAAAAGTGGCTCTTGATGAACGATGATTTGATCAATGGATGGGGTAGACATATCTTCAATGTGCTCATTGATGGATTTATTTTGATCATTGTTTTCAACAATTGCGGTGGGAATCTGTTGCAAGTTTTGTTGAGCAGGTAAGGCCTGCATTTGCTGCTGAGCCAACAATGCCTATTGTTCGTCATGTTGTTTTTGTGCCAACAATGCTTTTTGTTGGGCTCTTTTTTGTGCTACTTCTTCTTGGATTGATTGCAATAGTGCGTAGAATTTTGCTTGCGCTTGCACTTGTTGGGCTACTTGAGCCGCTTGTGCTTGCTAAGCAACTAGCTATGTAGCTTGTTGGGCTTGGAGTGCCTTTTTATGGGAAGCTTCTTGTGCAGCTTGCAACATGATGGAGAATGAATTGGTCATGCTGTGTTTTGGCAGTGGTGGTGGTGGTGGTGGAA
This sequence comes from Sequoiadendron giganteum, assembly GCA_007115665.2. Taxonomy (NCBI): domain Eukaryota; kingdom Viridiplantae; phylum Streptophyta; class Pinopsida; order Cupressales; family Cupressaceae; genus Sequoiadendron; species Sequoiadendron giganteum. The sequence goes on from CM021106.1 coordinate 101,438,063, forward strand.
TGGGAATGTTGTTGATTGTTGGGGTTGCTTGGATGGTTGCCACCTGTTGTTGCAATATCGATGGAAAAATGGGATGATTTGGCATGATAGATTGAAATTGAACATTGTTGTGGTTGGGAATCATATTGCTTGGATTTAGGTAACTTTGATTTTGCATGTTGTTACCTTGGCTTGAATCAATATATGGAGTCGTCAACATATTGCTAGGATTTTGAACAACATTAGGGGGATTTGCAAACATGTCGACCCCAAAGTTTACCAAGTATGGATTTGAAATGGTCATGTTTGGTAAAGTTGCACTTGGTATGTATGGATTTGGTGGGATGATGTTGTTTGGAAAACTCATGCATTGAGTGTTTGGTTGATAGATTTGTAGATTTGGACTTGGATTTAAATCTATCATTGGGAAAGGTGTTCCAAACTTTGGATTGGGTATGCTCACATTCGTTGTACCATTGATGTTTGTATAAGATAATGCTCTGATGTATGCATTGTACAAGCTTTGATAATCAAATGGTATTGCAAGGCTTGGATAGTTTGGTTGAATCGAATTGCTCATGATGGATGGATCAAATTTATATTCCATGTCCCTCTTGTGTTGAGATCGAGTTTGAACCATAAAATGAAGATCAATTTTCAAGAATGTAAGAGATGAACCTCTAATCCTTTAGATCAGTTTAAACCTTAGGTTCAAAGAAGCGAAGAACTAGGATAATTGAAGGATCAAAGTGATAATGAGGACGAGATAAACGAAAGATGAGTGATATGGATGAATGGAACTCTTAAAGAAACTTTGAAAGAAATGCTAAAACTTTTAGGACTTTGATTTGATTGATTCGTGATTGGATTGATGGTTTGACTAGGTGTGTTAAGTCAAACAAAATGTGATGAATGTAATTGTAAAACTCTAGGAAGTTGTGTTATCCAAGAGTGAACTCCTACAAGATGGTAATTTGACTAAGTGTGTCAAGTCAAATGAGGTGATGATTTGATAATTTGGCTAGGTGTGTTAAGCCAAACAAGATGAACTCGTAAACCCTAGGAAGTTGTATTATCCAAGAGAGAACTCATGTATAGGATGATGGTTTGACTAGTTGTGTTAAGTCAAACAAAGTGATTTGATTTCGCCTAAGAGTTTTAGCATAAAAGATGTTTACAAAGTTCCCAAGAGTTGTTGGTGAGGTGATTTTGACTGATTTTGATGGTTGAGAGATGGATGAAAGTGATTGAATTTGATCCTACACTTGACCTAGAATAACACTTCTGCATTACAAAATCTTGATGTTGAAGAACATGCTATATTCTGAACTCGAAAAGTCTCTCAAGATGCTCCTCACTAGCTTTCACACTAAGCTTTTTGAACTTCGGTTTTGGGATTTTGATCATGTTAGAAAACACATGTGTAATCAAATTTGTCTTTTATCTTGTCTTAGTGAATCCTTTTTACCAAAATCACTTGCTTGATTATGTTTTCAAACTGAATGTCTAATGTCCCACTTTCGTTTTCATCCCACAAGGTCCATTATGTGGAAATCAAGGAAATTAGGGCAAAAGTTTCCTAGGTTTATCCTTAGTGAAAACAAATGACGATAGAATTCAAGCACTTAGAAACCTCTAAGGATATGATCCCTAGGGAAAGCAAGAGTTCTTAAATTCATCAAGGATATTTGTTTCCTCCAAGGTGTTTGAAATTTGAGGCTCTTTGTGAATGTCTATTTTTTCAATGTTTCCAAGATCAAGCAATGTATTTTTGATTCCAAGCACTTTTTACAACCCTAGGATGATGAGGCAATATCTTGTTGGGTTCCCAGTTGGATAAATCCAGCTGCGCATATCTTGTGCGAATGGCTAAATTCTTGACCACACTGGCTCCCCTCCACGACACTCACTTATTCGGGTCAGGCAAGCATTAGTACCCATGAATCTCCCATGGCATACTTTCCATTTCCACAACAAGACCACATGTTATGTGGGGCGGCTTCAAAGGACATAACCTTTTGCACCAACAAGATAGATAAGTTTTTGGCCTTTTTCTAAACAAGGGGTTCTAATTCAGGCATTCCGTTTGTGGGGGATTATCCAACGTCAGCGAGAGTCCATTGATGTCCATCTCGTTGGAATAATCCTCTTGATTCTTGAACTTTCCTCAAGAATCCACACTTATATACCGATTGGAAGTCGCTTGGATTTAGCGTGTTCCCAGTTGGGTCATTCCCTTGGGTGATTACTTTTTCCCACAAGGCAGGCACTCTAAGATAAACAATAGTGAGCTAACATATCCCATCATTCACACAACCTTCATTGAAAAACAAAGGGGAGAACCTCCGCAATATATCATGCTCACACTCGCATGTTTTGTTCAATTTTAGATCCCAAATTGAAGTGTGGAGGCAATATTTTTGACAACTTAATATCATAAAAAGACTTTTGATTCTCAAGATCACCGTGAGGCGCGAGAGAAGCACATACATCTTTTTGAGAGTAGTTCTCGTGAGGAAAAATGGAAGATTTGTAGAGAACAAGAAGAGATAATTTATCATTCTACAAGAATGAAACAAATTAGAAACCTAAATATGGAGAGCTCGTCTTCCCTCTATCATTTAACTAATTTCATTTGAACTTATAGGTCATCTTTTCAATATTATTCTTCATAAATGGCTTGGAAAGGGATGATGAGGTTAAAAAATACCAAATAGTCTTGGATTTCATGTTGAAGAAAGAAAAGAGTAAGAAGCGATTCGGCTTCATTAAGGTGATCAAAGATAGAATTTTTCAGAAATTGAGCGAATATAAGAATTCTTTTATGTTTAGGTACTCTTCTTTTCTGGTACATTTGATTTTACGTCATAATCCTATGTTCTTTAGTAATCATTTTCCATTCAATATTTTTCATGCATTAGGGTTATATAAGATAGTTTTAGTCTAGACCCATTTTCTTTCAAGCACATGGGATTATTATGCATTTTCTGACTATTTCTTGAATCTTGAGGTTCAAGATTTATCTGTGCAGCCTTTGTGTAGGTTTTATCCTGATGGTTTAGAATGGCTAAGTAATCACCAAACCCTAGTCGATTATTTTATGGGAGTTGATTTTAATTTTATTAGATGCCACAGGTTTATAGTGGATCCCTTTAGAGTGCCAAAATTTGTTATAGATAGGACACTTTCCCTAGAGGTATGTTGTCAATTGATGATTCAAGAAAATTCTTATGGTCCCAAGAGGCACAAGAAGAAACTTCACTCAATTCCCCTCACCATCGCCAAGGGCCAAGTAATTCTCGTGAAAAAGGAGGAGAAGGATGTTTTGAGCAGCAAGTTGGCCTATCCCAACTTAGTTCTCATTTACAACAAATGGAAATATAATTCAGATGGGAATCTATCATTCAAACATGAGTCACGACCATATTCAGAGGAAAGGAGAAACCTGATCGAGGAGAGAGCAGAGGTCTATGTTGACCTATCTTCAATACCATTTGTACAACCCCTATGGATCTCTTTGTACTCAATTGTGGTAGAATACTAACAAAGTACCCTTATGAACAAGTCTCTCAAGACACAGTTAAAGAATAGGGGGTGGCAAGAATAAAATTGACCATTTTCTAGAGGTACCAACAAAAAATCAAGAAACTAGGCCCCTTATACAGAGCTATGGAAATAGATGAGCTATTTGAAGAGATTTATGATAAGCAAGTTGGATCAAATTCAGACCTGGGGTCTGATCGAGGGCTTGAACAAGAACATGCACAAGGTTTTGATTCACCACTTCAAGAAGCCAAAGTAGAAAAGGAGAAAAAGGAGGTATCCCAGCACAAGGAGACACAAGCTTCTTCATTCAAAAATATTTGAACAAAAGAAAAATGAACCTGATAGCCTGTAAGAAATTCTCTAGCAAGTTGAAGAACCCAAGGTTTGTCTAGATCGATGAAAAAATAATTTAGAGTGACAAGCATTCATTTTAAAAAGAGAAGATGACTTTAGGAATTAGGCGGGTAGGAGGATCAAGAAGTGAACCTTTCCCCATAGATATCTTGGGCCCCCACAATCTAGTAATTTTCATGCCTACTATTATTTTTTCCACTACATCATTAGTAGCTACTATCCCGTTGATTGTAGAACATAATCTCCCATCCACCGATTATGATATTCTTATCCTTAGCACACCGCCAACCATATTTTATAATGAACCCTAAATGGAAACCCTACACATTGAGCGTGTATCTTCCACCATAATTGCAATTGATACTTTTATTGATTTAACTAAGGGATAGGTTAATAAATTAGCTCTTCCCATACTAAATGCCTACTTCTAGAAATATACCTCTATTTCCACCCATAGGTCCCTTTACCCAGATTAGTACTCATTTTTCCTCTCAAGTCATATGTGGCATCCTAGCTTTCTCACCAATAGATCTTCCTTTTTCTCCCCCCATAATCAACTGGCCGAAAGCACACCTATCATTACCCTCTACGACCTCCCCACAAATGTCTCTATTGCTTCAAAAATTATTGAGTCCCCATAGAACCTTTGGACCCAAGTGGAATTGACTGTGTAGTCCCAATAAGAAATAAAACAAAATCAATGGAAAAAGTTTACAGCAAACCCAACCACCCAGAAGCTAGAGACTTATTTTAGTGAAGAGTGAAATTCTCTAATGATCTTAGCCATAAGGTTGTAGGTATCCAAATTAGAGGAAAAGATGCAGTATGAAGATTATGAGATCCAAAATATGAGTCTAAACCTAAGTGAAGCACTCCTGTACCACAAAATCGGCCTTGCCAAAGAAACACAAAAAGTGGTATACACTAATTACGATAATTTGGATAAGAGATTGAAAAATCACAAGGTAGAGTTGATGAATGTGAAGGACATGGTGGAAAAACTACAAGTGGAAATCAGGGAGAAAGGTATGGATATGGCCTGCTTGAGGGAGCCATAGGATGAGTAGGGAGAAGTGGCTAAGTCACTTGAGGAGACTCAAAATGAAAGGGATCGTCTTCTAGCCAAAATGAAAAGATTGGAGCATGAGAACAAATTTGAGCATAAAATGATACAAAATATAAATTCTCAAATGCAAGGAGTAATAGAAGAACATTAGTGAAAGAAAAAAGAGTTTTATGACATAATAGGTTAATAAAATAGTATATGTAGAGAGTTGAAAAGAGAGCTACAGGGGATGGGAAAAGAAAGGGATAACATGTAGGAATAGTTGACTAATGATCAATCTCAAGCAACTGAAAGTCTTCAAAGGGTCCAAGTACAAACCAATAAGGAGACGTGGGAGAAACAACACATGGAGTCTATTTTGCAGACTTGTGATGGAGAGATAGAGAATTTACGCTCAGAGCTTTCAAGAACCCTCTATGGCACAGATCAATTCAAGGAATATGTAAAGGCTAATGAGTCTCAATTATCCATGGCACAAAGTTTTGAGCTCCTCTTGATACTTCATAAATTGTTGTCTTCCCATTGGGCGAGAATCATGGTTGCAATAGAAACCCTAAAACTAGCCTTGAGATTCTTGATAGATGCACAGGAATTAAACACAAAGGTCAGTCTAATAGTAAACCAAATTATATATACGATCACCCCTCGTTCTAAGGAATTGATTAATTTTACTATCATATTATATAAGGAAACCAAGGATTCTTTAAAAGGTGCTAGAATTCTAGACCGGAGGACAACTGCAAGAAAAGAAAAAGAATTCATCATTTACAACTAGGCCACCAAGAAATGCAGGGCTCATCATTAGGCACTAACTAAAAAGGTCAATGAAATAAAGGAAGACTTCAAGGTTCTAATCCATTTGGGATTACCCTCCCTATTCTCGATAGAAAAGGGTGTTTATAGAAGAACAAATCAAGGATCTCATTAGACTCAAATAGAAGGACTTCTTAGCATTCCAAGGTCTTATCTCATCACCTTCAACTGAAGAAATCAAAATGGCACTTCTTTCTTTGGCTCAAATTTACTACCACATCGGAGTTGCCTCAACAAAATGGGGTGGAGTCTCTTTCAAAGAGGTCCTCAATCTCGACTAGGCCTATGAAATGTTGAATGCACTTGCTTCGCCTTCCAATGATGACTAGGAATTCTTGCAGGATACTTTCATCAAAATATGGGGATTCCTTTCTTTTTTCTATGCTATGTATTTTTATCTCAATTCATTCCTTCATAAGTGAAGTCCCCTTGTTAGTCACCAAAATTTTTGGAGTAATTCTTCTCTCTATATTCTCTTTTTAGTATTCGCTCCCTATAGTTGTCTTTTTGACTCTTATTGTTTTCATGTGTTTTGATGACATCTCGTATCGAAGGTTATAATTCATCCCAAAAAATGGTGTGAATGTGCCACATAGTGGCTACACATCTTTTTGATATCACTTTCCTCTTAGGCCCGAAGCGGGACATGTGGCTGCATCATGGGAATTTTCCACAAGCTACTCTCATAGACTTGAAAATCACCCGCCAGACTGCCACATCACTCATGTTTTGTCATATGGTTTGTCTTACCCATGAGCATATTATTTATTTTCTGGATTTTTTTAAGAAGCATGGTGGATCTTACACTTTCCAGATTAGTCTCTTTTGGGTGGCACCATTATTACTTATAGCTGATCAGATAAAAATTTCCAAGAATTAATGAATTCATATCCTCTTTTGATAGGAATATATTTACAAGACTCTTGCAATGTCTAGATTCATGAATGGCCATTATTGAAGTAGATCAACTTTCATTAACAAATATTTTCATGATCAAATCAAATCCTTGATCAGATTGCAAAGTTATTAGATGAGGACACCTATTAGGAATTCATCTCTATCAGCAACAAATACTTAGTTTCAACACATCTTCTAGCCCTACAAAAGGGAGCTTCAATATCTTGTTAAACATGATCAAGAAGAAAAGATAAGTTATTTTCTATCTATTAGAAGAATTAGAGTAGGAGAGACATAGTAAGGATTTTTACAGAGATTTTATTTTTCTTTGTCGCGTGTTCAATATTATCAAGACGATTACTCATATTTGTATCCAACCTTTGCATTTGCATTATTTTTTTCAAAAGAAAGTAATAGAAGGAAAAAATATATGAGACTGTGTATCTATGGCCTATGTCACATGTTTTCTTTCCCTATTTTATGTATACTGAATTATTTGTGTCAAAATTTTCAAGTATAGTCTTGGTAATTACTTTCTACACCAATAGCTTCTATGTTTAAATAATGCTATCTATCAGTTCAATTGAATCATGTTTTTAACACTCTTTCATTTTTTTGCAAATATTATGCTAATTTTCATATTATGTTGTGAGAGTAAGAAAATTCTATAAAGACCTAAGGTATTTCTCTTAATATTGGCTTTCTTATTTCTTTCAGACCTTAATGGGTGCTTCTCGCGGGGAGATTTGAATGACTGTTATGTGCTTCTATGGGACTTAGTTGTTCATTATATTTATAGCAATGAAGGAATTGTGGAATTTTGTGTCCATTCCATCATAAATAGGAGCTTCCTAGGGTTTGAAATGTTGTAAAAAATTTGTGGCGTATCGCCTTAGTTTCTTTTCTACATTTCTCTCTCCTTTTTCCCCAAAATATAAGGAAGATCCATCTTCTATTAAAATCTCATAGGTCATTAAGTGAATTTCAATAAGGTCTCCCATTCACGAAGTTTCCCATAAGGTTGTTCAAGAAAAGTGCAAGATTTCATGATCAACAGATTCATGACCAGCAAGGAAGGAATTCATCAAATTAGGAGATAACTATCATTTAAGAGGAGAGGTCCATGGATCAAGGGAGGGGTTTCTATACCATTAAGAGGCATGGAGAGTGAGATCAAAAACATTTTGGATGGTAGGTTGCATATGAAGAGAAAATGGAAGAATGGTGAATGCTCGAGTAGAGGTGAGGGACACAGATTTGGATGAAATATAGAGAGGGAGGGAGTAAGGGGAAGAAGAGATTATGGTATAGGAGAAAAAGAGGGGTGTTTGTGCCATTAATACAAGATGAAAAACCTACCCATGGATGGTGTGTGAGAATAGGAAGGCATAGAGAGAGTGCATGAGAGAAAAAGAGGACAAGTTAAAGAGTATATGCATATGAAGGGCAGAGTAGATTTTAAAACCATAACGACTATGGGAATGAGTGAAGAAATGCAGAGAGCACATGAGGGAAAAATGTAGAGGGAAGTAGGTTGCAAGGGGATTTTGAGCAGAGAGAGATATCTCAAAGGAGAATGGTGAAGAGGTATCTACATAGAATAGAATGGGGGAGGACAAAAAACTCTTAGAAGAATATTTTTCCAGGTATTTCTATGGTGTGGTAGTATGGAGGCACAACATAGTCTCAAAGAATGAAAATATTTTAGGATACTCCTAAAAGGGGTTTGTTGAAAAGGTTGTATAAACCTTTAGGAAAATTAAATTAGCTAACAAAGAACTAATTTCCACAAGCTTTGAAAACATCCTCGTTGTCCACAACAAAATGGGAAACATAGAAGGGAAACAACAAGTAGTTTTGAGTATAGTTGGGAGGTTGGATAAAACTATTGTACTCATAATCAAAGATATGGTAAAAATTTATGTTCAATGTTTCCTTATTCTTAGTCATAGGCTAGTTGACAGGTATGTATATATTTTGTGTGTGTTCAAAAGTGGTAACTATTACTAGATGAGATCCAGAAAATCCTTACATTCTTGAAATTAGAATTCTTTTCTTTAAAAATTGAAGGAATTAAATGTAGGGATCTATTAATAGATTAGATGAGTCTAGATTATAAATCATAATAATGCTCGGGCAATGAACTATGCCATATTTCCTATTGTCATTAATTAAGTTTTGGTATCAAATTATATAAGTGGTATTTGATACGATGTGTAATTATTCTAGCTATGGAAACTCTAATTTTAATTGTGTTCAATTTCATGAATTTGGGTACCATTACCCCTTTCGATAAGGGATAAAATAGTAATAAATATAAAAAATTTAAAAAGTTATGGGAAGTTTTCTAAATTGGGATTTGTACCTATAAAAAAGTACTAACTCCCTAAATAATTAAATCATGATCTCCTTTTAGGTTCATGAAATTTTCTAAACATATTTTTAGTGTTTCAAGTTGATACACTTGGTGATCCCCTTTATATGGTGGGAAAAGGTCTCATATGATCGCATAATGTCTATTAACCTATTGTGTACTAGAACCCTACTATGGAAAATATCATGTGAATGAAGGAAGGATAATACAACTATAATGAACCACAATATAATAACATACTAAATGAAAGGAAACTATTGTTAATTTGACAATATCATTGAGACTAAGAGAAGAGATAATCCCTATGTAACTATGCTGAGCTATATATTATGTTACGTTACTATTGACCATCAATGTCATATTTAGTATAACTGGAAAGTTTGAATAAATCATCCAATTTATGAATTTACTCATTATAAGAATATGAGGTTGCACTATAGTGTAAGGGTATGTCCAGGATCATGATGGTCCAAAAAGTGGCGATATGTAAGTGATATGATGGCCCATGTGGTTGATGACATTTTTTTATCCAAAATTGATGACACGAAAAAGGTTTTTAAAGGAGATTCTTACCTTTCCACCAATATAAATTATGCTTTACTTTGAATTTAATAAATCATTATTATTCATTTTCTATTTGAACTACAACTAAAGTTCTGATTGATAGGCTGATTGAAAAACATTTATAGCTTTCAAAGGGTATCACATTTTTTGAATCTAAAACATGTGTCACATTCTATGCTTCAAATATTATAGGATTAAAAAAAAAATGAATTTCATGAATTTTTGAGCAAGTTAAGGTGATGAGACATACGAGTTTTTATATTTTTTTAAAGTTGTAATAAAAAAATCATAATTAATTATTTACTTGCAAAAAAATTACAAAAAATTGTGTATCACACTGGAACATGAGTCTTCTACTTATAGCTAAAATCTTATAAAAAATATAATCATTTTATTGTTGTTAGAGTGGTAAGACAGACAACTACTTATTTTTTCCCTAAAATTTAAGTACCACCGCATTGAAATTTCAAATTTTCACCAAATAGATTTTTTTAAAATAAAAATAAACCTTACAGTTTAGAAACTACATTCAATTTACAACAAATTCTATTCTTACATATTTTTTAAATAATATAGTTAACTTATTCAAATTTTTACTTCAAGTTGCCTAACTCTGATTTTTCTGAATTTTATTGCCACTTAAGGGCCTATGTTTTCCATGATGATCATGCACATTCCCGTAAAGAAAATTAGAAGATTAAGAATATTATTAGTAAATTTATTATTAGGTTTATATTTACATATATTGATCCAAGGGATATAGTGTTGCCAACTTTCTTAACTAAGATTTTAATCCCCACCAAAAGTAGTCTCTTGTATGCTCTCTCTAAAGTTTAAATACTTCTAGATTGTAAAGAAAATAATTTAAATGGGGATTTTGAACCCATTGAATTTGCATCCTTGACCATTCTCACGCATGACACTACTTTAATTATTCTAGGCTAATGACCATATTTCGTAATATGGGATAATTAATATATATTGAGTCATAATCAGCTTTAAATATTATAGCCAAAAGTGGCATACGATGTTTTTGTAACCATCATGATATTATCCATGGTTAAGATAAGTGTCTAGGACCTTAACTGTGATCTTGAAATTAGATTGCCATATTGTGAAGAGTTTCTAGTAGGTTTATCCTTAAGAGAAATATGATGTAGGATTATGATGCAATTATTTTAGAAATAATATTAATTCCAAATAGTTCTTACTTGAATATTTCTTAGCATTGGTATCAGGGTATGTGCAGGATCATCATGAAAAAACAAAGCCCTTAAGTGGCAATAAAATTCAGAAAATCAAAGTTAGGCAACTTGATGTAAAATTTTGAATAAGTTATCTATATTATTTAAAAGATATGTAAGAATAGAATCTGTAGAAAATTGAATATAGTTTCTAAACTACTAGGTTTATTTTATCTTTTTAAAAATCTATTTGGTGAAAATTTGAAATTTCAATGTAGTAGTACTTAAATTTTAGGGAAAAAAAGAAGAAGTAGGTGTCTGTCTGACCACCCTAGCCATAATAAAATGATAATATTTTTTAATAATATTTTAGATATAAGTAGGGGACTCATGTCCTGATGTGATGCATATTTTTTTGTAATATTTTTCCAATTAAATAATTAATTATGAATTTTTTATTACAAATTTTACAAAATATAAAAACTCGTACGTCTAACCACCTTAACTTGGTCAAAAATTCATGAAATTCATTTTTTGTTTTTTTTAATCCCATAGTATGTGAAGCATAGAATGTGACACATGTTTCAGTTTCAAAAAATGTTATACCATTCGAAAGGTATAGATGTTTTTCAAGCAACCTATCAATCAAGACTTTAGTCATAATTCAAATAGAAAATGAATAGTAATTATTTATTAAATTCAAAGTAAAAAATTATTTATATTGGTGGAAAGATGAGAATATCCTTAAAAAACCCTTTTCATTTCATCAATTTGGGGTAAAAAAAAGTTGTCAGCCACATGGGCCAGCATATCACTTAGATATCACCACTTTTTGGCCCATCATGATCCTGCACATACCCATCAATATGTCCTTTAATACTTGTAAATATTGAAAATATATCAAGATGGATGTGATTATAAACCATTTAGGAAATTCTAGTGTAATGGAAATATGGGTTATTTGTTCCTTACATGTCATTTATCCTCCTAACTAAATGCAAGAAAAATAATACATGTTATATAATTCTAGAATGGTATTTGGGTAATGGGGTAAAGTATCTATATCACTACAAAATAACTATTAACCCCTGGAATACAAGAATCTCCATATTGAATATAATATATAAATTTCAAACAATAGTGCTTTGTTATGGGTTTGTCAGACCCAAGGAAATTTCATGTTGAGTTATAAGCTTAGCCCCCATATTGATAAGATGAACCTTAGGATGTTCAAGTTGGTTTATGAATGATAATGGGTTGATTTTAATTCAAGACCTTGATATCCTTAAGTGGAAATGTTGTAAAATGGATTGTTGAATCATATACTTAATAATTCTTTCCTAACTATTTAAAATAAATAATAATGAAAGATACTCATTAATCAAACCCTAATTTTGGGAAATTAGTGGATAGGTATTGTTGAGAGACTTTGCAAGGAGAACAATGTGTGACTTTGATCAGTTTGGAAGCAGGTACATAGGTGGTCATTGGGAAAAGGATTCCCTTGTGACATCTACTCCAAAAGGGGGAGGGTTAAGGAAGATAACTCTGGGTTTGGGGTTTTTCCTATATGGTTTAATCTTTCCTCCTCTATAAGCTTCAATTTGAGACTGAATGGGTACCAAATGGGTATGATAAAGTTAAGGGAATTTAATATATTATATTTAATACATAATATGATTTTGACTAATAATTTAAATTAAATAATGGATTTAATAAATTTATAATTAGTATTTAAATTTATGTAAATTCCATCTCTCGTGTTGGTTCCTTGTAACTTGTATTTGTGGTGAAAAATGACTTCGTATCTAGAGGTCTCTATGTATAGTCCCATGCATCTATTGATTGTGATTGTGATTCATGTTATGTATGATCCACCCAAGAGTGAACCTCTGAGATATTAGAGTAGTGACAGGAAATCATTGGACCATTTCAATGACCAATGTCTTGGATACCACTATGGACTAGTTGACATTCACCTAGTTCATGGCAGTGAAAGTTGTTATGGGCTACCCTAGTTATGGTTATGATATGGTAACGGTTGTATGGGTAGGGACCCATCTATGAATTAATGATAATATGTGGCTAACCATTGTATCAAGAGGGTTCACTTGCTATCACCGAAGGCACGAAAGTGACTAATGCCAAGTGTTACATATGACTATGAAGAAGATAGTTGACAATATCACTAATGTAACAATGTGACCTATATGTCAGGAGCTACTTTTTCTTGGGTGGATAGACTTGTTTTCGGTGGCCTATGGGTGATTGAAGTCAAAATCCATTGGATTATAATAGGTTCACTACTTGGGGAGAGCCTTGGGGTGGTGGAAAGACCCACGATGTAGTATGGGATGCACTAAATCCCCTTCCTAGTTGTCAGATTGTATACTTGGCCTTGTGGGGTTGAAGATGGACCCACAATGTAGTATGGGATCCGTTGAATCCTCTTCCCATTTTTCCAATGGTGTAGAAGACCAAAGGAAAGAATAGGACCTATGGTGCAGTGTGCAATGCATTGATACTCATTTTATTTGGGATGCATTAAGGACAAGTGTTAGTTAAACATTGTGATGTGCTAGTCAACCAATATGTATGACATGTATGTTGGAGCTTGGCATTGTGTATGTGATGTATGTGGGAGGTCAACACTATGTATTTGTGATGTATGCTAGAGCTTGTTATTATGTATTTGTGATGTATGGTCGAGCTCATCATTGTGTATATGTGATGTATGTTAGAGCTTTTCATTGTGTATTTTCAATATATATTGGAACCAATCACTAATATAAGTGTGATATGCATATGATACAATCATTATTGTAATTATTATGTAGATAAGAGCTAATAATTATACTTATGATTTATGTATGATTCAGTCACTATTGTACTTGTGATGTGAATGAGCTAGTCACTTGGTGTATGTGTGATGTATGCTTGGAACATTCAATATCTATACATGAAATTTGAGATTATGGTATTATATTCCACTTTTGAATATTATTTATGTTTTTTACACTAATGATTGGTAATGTTTTGTAAGGACCCAACACTTGATGGAAAAGTTATATCATTATATTATCATTTTCTATGTTGATAGATTACATGTACTTAATTAATAGTAATGGGTTAAAATCAATATAAAATATCATGAAAAATGAGAAAATGAACTCCCTCCAAAAATGTGGGGAATATTATTGAACTCAAAGAAATAGCGTTCCACCTTTTGGGAGATAGAATTTAGGGGACCAATTTTAGTCTCAGTTCATAAGGTAACCAAGATCCCTCAACCAAGTGACAAAATTGAGGGAAGGATGCACTACTAATAGGACTATTAGGAGGTTTCCTTAGGTTTCATTAAAAGGGGGTTCTCCATTAAAATGAAGGTTCAAAGGAGAAATGCAAACAATCATGCACTAAACCCTAGAAACTTAAAACATGAATTTAGATTACTAAATAGAGAGCAACAAAAAATTACTCGAAGGATAGGAGATGTCTAAAAAAATTCTGTAAACCTTGGAATTTTTTGTTATTTAAGTGTACTAGGAATCATACACTAGACTAGGTGATTTAGTCCTACTACTGGAATCAAGGAAGAATCTAGAATCTTCTGCTGGCAAATCAAGATCTACAGAAAATTATTGAAGAGAGGTATACAAGGAATCATAAATCTAGGGTGGCGATTTAGTCCCAATATTATGATTTGATTGAAACATATGTAGCCTCAAAAAGTCTTTTGTAGCTTTCATCTTGTCTGATCTCCAGTTCTAAAAGTCTTATTTCTAGCCTATAGGTGAGTTTCCGTGAAGATGATAACTTCTTGACAACTTTGAAAACTTTCTTTAATCTTGCAAATTATTTGTCCTCAAAGGATCTTCCGGCTCCAAATCAACTAAATTTAAAATCACACATGAAGAGGAAAACAATGCTGTTTTATTAGGGAATAGGGGTTTTTCTTAGTCAAACCTTGTTTTGGTAATTAAACCATGAAATGAAATAAAATAGTATGAAGGAATTATGAATGAAAAATGTAATGTTGTAATTCACAAAACCCTTGAAATAAAGGCTGAAAAATTGTGTGAAATGGCTCCAATGGATGTGGATATTCACTCTTGATCTTGATATGAGATATTGTCTTTGAATGCTTACTTGAATCATGAAAACCTACACCACAAATGTTAGCTGAAAAATACACATGATGCATGATGACTTTGAAATGATTCTTGAATCTTGAATGTAGCTCCAAAATGCTTGATAATTAGCTCTTTAATGCTCTTGAATTCTCTTGATCTCATAAAATTTCCTTATGAATTCTCTCATAAATTTTATTTCTTATTAGGATAAATTATGTGAAGTAACCTTGTATACATATACTTGTTTATGCCAGATTTCGCGAAATTACAACACTACAAGATGACGTAAAATATAGGATAATAAAGTACCACCAATAATTTGATTTAAAATAGGCCCTAGTTAAAGCAGGACTCATACTCCATCTTGATCATCTGAGTCCCAATGTCCTAAACATTGGAGACAAACTCCAAGAAGTGTTATGTTCAATGCAATGTGTAAAATCGAGCCAAAGACCTAGCTCAGACCCATATGCCCAAGGTGGCATATGAGTCCCAAATCACTAGATCTAGAACACGTAACCCAAAAACATGAATTATGATTTGTCATTTATAAAGTGTCAAGATTATCATCACAAAAGTACATTTAATTAGGCTTGTGGATGAAAAATAGGACCAAATAAGGCATAAAGAAGCCCAATTTTTGCAAGGAGGACCCAAAAAAGTGTGAAAATGTAAATGGATACATTTTACTACATTAAATTTAGCCCCCACTTTAGTGAGAGGAGGAAATTTTTTCAAACTCACACTAAGGGTATGTGCAGGATCATCATGGAAAAATAGGCCCTTAAGTGGCGATGAAAACTCAGAAAATGGGAGTTAGGCAACTTGACGTAAAAATTTGAATAATTTATCTATATTATTTCAAAAATATGAAAGAATTGAATGTAGTTTCTAAACTACTAGGTTTATTTAAAAAACAGAAAAACCTATTTGGTGAAAATTTGAAATTTCAATGTACTAGTACTTAAATTTCAGGGAAAAAATAAGAAGTAGGTGTCTGTCTAACCACCCTAACCACAATAAAATGATAATATTTTTTTATAATATTTTAGATATAAGTAGAGGACTCATGTCCAGATGTGGTGCATATTTTTTTATAATTTGTTTCTAGGTAAATAATTAATTATGATTTTTTTATTACAACTTTTAAAAAATAGAAAAAATCATATGTCTAACCACCTTAACTTGGTAACTTTGATAAGGCACCAAACAACACAAACAAAAAGATTCATGAGGAAAGTAAAACTTCGTATGCTAACACCCTTGAACAAACAAGATGGCTCTAGAGGAAAGCAAAGTTTGTTATGCAAGGTGGCCATATCAGTTATTGTAAATGAAAAATAGTATAAGGTATGTTCAAAGGGGTTTTTCTTAGCTCATGTAAGGTCTTATCTTAGGGAAAATTGTGCCTAATGTATCCAAGAGAGGACCAATCAAAGAATAGAAGATTCACAACTTAGGGGATATAGTGTGTCCCATCAAGCCACTAAGAGGAATACAATATTCTAAGAGAGATCATGCTCTTAAAGGACATCACACCCAATATCACCACAAAGAGAAAGATGCATCACATCAAGTAAGAATACCATACAATGAAACATAAGTTGTAATTGAAAAAAATAATAATAATGCCAATTTATGCCCCCACTTGAAATAAATTTCTAAACACCATGTTGTGAACAATTACTTTAAAGTAGCAAATGATAAATGCTTACAATAAAGAGGACATGAGAACTTATCTAGAAATCCCTATGCCAAGTCATATGTTTCCAAGTAAAGTTGTGTCATGAAAATGGGTTACCCCCATAATTAAATCACATAAGGGATCCATGGATTTGGGATCAATATGTCTTTTCTACAATGTTTTTATAGAGCTCAAAAATTTCATCATTCCCCAAATACTCATGGAATAGGAAGAATGACACAAAGAGAGTAAAAAACAAGAAAATATTTTGGGTCAACATGAAAGAGACCTAAATTTCTTGATGCCTTGTGTCATCCCCAAAAGGAAAACAAGGGAAAAATGAAAAAGGTAAAATGTTGAAAACATATAAAAGAATGTAGATACAAATAGAGAAATGTCATGAAAAGATATATACATCAAATAGAACGGGATGGGGAGATCACATTACACATGAAATCGCACACATAACATGAAAAATAAAATAAAGGCAATACTAGTAAGGAACATGTGATTCAACTTATAGTAGGTCATCCACATCCCAATATTGTTCATCATATATGAAAGGCGAAAAACTACCCAAAGGGACAACAATAAGTGTTGTACTAGGAGTATCACCAAGTTAAACACTCTTCTTAGGGGAATTGTCATTTAAGCTCATAGAAGAGGAAAATAATGAATTCAATTCATTATGAACTTCTTCATCAATTTTAGCAATCTCATCATCATTGTTTAAGTTAATCACAATGTGAGGTCGAATGATAATATCTAAAGAAGGTGCTAGTTCCTGTTACGATTGCAATATAGGATCTTGTTGTTGTTGTTAAGAGGGAGAATCCTCATGTATTACTTCGATTGAGTTTGGATGTTGATTTTTTTTCTTTTTTTTTTTCATGTAACCTTCGAGCAATAGCATGATGTCTATGCCTACACTCTATAGAATTTTTATTTATTTTGGTATGATTTTGAAGTTGTGTTTGTGTAGGAGCGATTTTATCAAAAATATATTTCTTTTCTTCCATTAGAAGAATGAAAGGAACCATGGGAGATTGTTCAACCATTTTCTCTTTAGCTTTGTAAACTTGTCTTATCTTAGGAGGCATGATAGGATTGTTTTTGTCATCTCTTGGTCATTTGTAGGAGATAGACAAAGGATATGTCTTAGGTTGGTCTTGGTTAGTTGGAAGTTTTGTCAGTTCAATGATGGTTTTTTCAAGGATAGGAGGCTCAATCATAGGTTGAGGCATGTTTCAAAGGGATAGTTCTTCTATGCATTTTTCCTTAAAATTTTGATAGGATTTGAAAAATAAATCTTTGTGAGGTTTAATAGGCTCAATAGGCTAAGGCCAAAATAAATCCAATGACAAATTCCCATTGGAAGACATAGGATTAAAGCCACTATGGTGCATAGTAATGATCTCATTGTGAAAAGGAAACTTTAAACATTTATGCACAACTAATGGGACAATTTCCATGGAGCATAGCCATGGGTAACCAAGCTTCACAAGGAATTGATCCAACATCAAGTTGATGGAGAATAAGACATCTAATTGTTTTGGGCCAAATTTTAAAAGAAGGATGATCAAACCTATCGTAGGGCAATAAAAACCATTATGAATTTTAATCCACACTTTAAATTTATCATATATTTCTTGATAGAGTTCATGCAGAAGTAATACTTCTTCAATGATCACATTCTCTCCACATATGGGATTATATCCCATTGGTGGTCTTATCACTAATTTGACTGACTATGTAAAGAGGACCATCGAGTGCATTTATAATTATATCTTGTGATGAGAAAGAAATGTCACTAGGTATTTTAGTTTGGCTCTTACGATATTGAATTTGCATGAATCCAATTATACTATCCATAGGACTTTTTTCATTAATATCTATGTTTTCATCATTTGTGTCAACATTCATCACATCATTCTTAGGTTCACAGCTTTGATAAATGAAATATTATGATTTGGCATGGGCTTGCTAAAGATTTTCAAGTTTTGGTTGGGAAGGCCAATGGATTTATTACCTTGATCATTAACACCACCAATTTGAATATGATTGGAATCAATGAGGTCTTGCAAAAGATATTTAAGACATTTATAGTGTTTTGTATCATGACCATTTTGATAGTGAAAATGACAATACATATGAATTTGATTTAAATTTTGGAGGTAATGGCTTATTATGATCAGGAGTTCTAATGGAAAGTAAGTAAATCAAGTTCTTTTCTAGAAGTTGCAACATGGTGTTATGGAGGGTATCGTGTAAGGAAGTAAATTTCCTTTTTGGATCCCAAAATGTAAAAGGATTTGTCTTCTTTATAGAAACCACTTTGGTATCAACATGTTGAGTTGGTTGAGGGGGATTTATTTTAAGGAAACCTTTTTTAGTTTCCTAAAAGGTTTTTCGTTATTTTTATTTATAGATTCACACTTTTCAGGATGAATAGAGGTGGGTTTTGTTTCACAACTACTAACCGAGTTTTGATATTCATGAAGGGCAGTACACAAGTGTATGAAGGAAGTAAATTTAATCATGCCGAGCTCATATTGTATATTATTTTTTAAGAATTTTGAGGGTGAGGATTGAGAATCTTTATGCTAATTTGGGAATAAAGCAATTGGTAGCGTGGAATGAAGTCAGTAACCTTATCATCATCATTTTACTTACATCTCATCAAATCAGTTAATTTCATATTAGAGGTCATGTAAACTTGGAAATGTTTGATAAAGGAATCAACAAGTTCATTGAATGAACTAATTAAGTTATTCACTAACAAGGAAAGCCATTCTAAAGTGGTATCTTTCAATGACCTAGGGAAAAGCTTAGAAATGAGATTATCTTCAAGGATGAAATCACTATATAAGGCAGTGTAAGTGGAAACATGGTTAGAACGATCTCCTTTCCCTCCAACGATAAGGATTAATTATGACATAGTATGAAGGTTGGCAATTTTTATTTTGATTTATGGGGGAAATTTTTCATTGAAGGGATGAAACATTCTGCAAAAGTTGATTAAGGATGGTGTCATTGGTTGTGTTTTGAGATGGAGGTGAATATGGTGGTGGTGTATATGTTTTTGAGGGAAAAGTGAATGGAATAGTTATGGGAGGTGAAGTGGTAGGAGATATGATATGAGATTCCACAAAGGACCAAGGATTTCTAGTGGAAATACCCAAGGTAGGAATGACATTACTAGTAGGTTGCACTATTGTGGTAACTTGAGGGTTGTTATAGGTGGGAATAGAGGCATTGGTTGTAGGAGGAGGAATTTGGTTTCCTCCTTGAATTTGAGTATTTTTTGAAGTCTGAGCATAACTAGTCATCTAAGTAAGATGTTTTCCAAAAAATTGAGCTAGATTACATGTAATCTCTATTTATTTTTCAATTTCACTCATGTGGTGTATGTTATGTATGGTAGGAATAACAGTGTTTGAAATTTTTTTTAGTACTCACTAAGATTTGTAGGTTTTCCAATTATTCATGGATTTGGATTATTTTTTCTTGAGGAACACTAGAAACCATTATTTCAACACTTATACTACTTGAAGGTAAAGAGTTATCAAGGGTATGGTCCATACTTAGTAAACTAGTGTCAACACTATGAGTGAAAGATCTAGATAACCCAAGATCCATGACAAGTTTATTATTGCTAGATGACATGAGTCTTGAACTATGTATCACTATAGTATTACAAATAAGACACCAAGTTGTAAAGCTCATGCAAATAACTATCAATAAATGCAAGATAAATGCAATGAGCACAAGATAAATGATATGATTTAATTATAATTCTTATGTCTACACCAAATTAAGCTAGATCTAATGAAATGAATGAAATAGAAACTCAAAAACCTGAAATATAGATCTAATAACAATAAACAAAAACACAAAAATGAAATTTTAAAAGCTGTAAAATGTAGATTTAGGTCTGATATAGGACTAAATCACCTAGATGGGTGAATGAGTCCTAGTTAGGGTTTCTAGAATGTTCAAATGCAAAAAACTTACAACACAAAATTCTAAGAAATCTGGAGAAAAAACTTATACCAGGACTAAATCACCTAGATGGGTGAATGAGTCCTAGATTAGGTTTTTCACACTAAATTCAATAAACTATGAGTTGATGTTATGGTTTCTAGATTATATGTGGACCTGACCATTTGCAATTATAGTTTTCTAGTGAAATGTAATGATGCAAGATGCAAAAATGCAACATATATTCACTCTTTGACTAATGCAAGATTTAGTAGCCCTAAATTCAATTCAACTAATGTAAATTAAATGAAAAGTTAAACTAGATCGAGGAGTATAATGTTCTCCAAATCAGAAATGCATGTGTCCAAAGGTCAAGTTTACCAAAATAAATCGAATGAAATAGGTGTTCCACCTTTTGAGAGATGTAACTAAACCTTAGGACCTATTTCACTCTCAATTCATTAGGAAACCAAGATCCCTCAACCAAGTGACTCACTTAAGGGAAGGGGGAACTAAATAGGACTAGTAGGAGGTTTCCTTAGGTGTGATTAAAAGGGGGTTCACCAGTAAAATGAAGCATCAAAGGAGAAATGCAAATAATCATTCACTAAACCTTGAAAACTTAAAACATGAATTTAGATTACTAAAAACCGAGCAACAAAAAAGTGCCAGAAGGATAGGAGATGTCCAAAAAAGATCAAAAAACCCTAGAATTTTTTTTTATGAAGTTTACTAGGACTCATATGCTAGACTAGGCAATTTAGTCTTACTACAAGAATTTGGGTAGAATCTGAAATCTTCTACTAGCAAATCAGGATCTACAAAAAACTACTAAAAAGAGGTATACTGGGAGTCATACACCCAAGGTGGTGGTTTAGTCCCGGAATTAGGGTTTGAATGAAACTTTTGTAGCCTTAAGAGGTCTTTTGTAGCTTTCATCTTGTTTGATCTCAAAGTTTGAAAGTATGAATTCTGGCATGTGGGTGAGTTTTTGTGAAGATGACAACTTCTTGATAACTTTGACAAATTTCTTCAATCTTGAAACCTTGTCTTCAAAGGATCTTGAAGCTCTAAATTAGCTAGATTTGCAATCACACATGAAGAGAAAAAAAAATTGATGTGTTAGGGAATAGGAGTTTTCCTTGGTCGAACCCCATTTTGGTGATTAAACCTTGAAATGAAATGAAATAGTATGAAGGAATGATGAATGAACAAATGTAATGTTGCAACTCACAAAACCCCTGCAATAAAGGCTTTAAAATTGTGTGAAATAGCTCCAATGGATGTGGATCTTGAATCTTGATCTTGATATGAGATAACGTCTTTGAATGCTTACTTGAATAATGAAAACCTTCATCACAAATATTAGCTCAAAAACATATGGGTGTGTGTAGGATCATCATGGAAAAAATAAGCCCTTAAGTGGTGATGAAAGTTCAAAAAATTAGAGCTACGAAACTTGATGTAAAAAATTGAATAAGTTATCTATATTATTTTAAAAATATGTAAGAATAGAATCTGTAGAAAATTGAATTTAGTTTCTAAAGTACTGTGTTTATTTAAATATATATATATCTGGTAAAAATTTGAAATTTCAATGTAGTAGTACTTGTAGGTGTGTGTTGGACCACCCTAACCATAATAAAATGATAAAAAAATATATATAAGATTTTAGATATAAGTAGAGGACTCATGTCCAGATGTGATGCATAACTTTTTATAGTTTTTTTTCAAGTAAATAATTAATTATGACTTTTTTATTACAAATTTTAAAAAATATAAAAACTCGTATGTCTGACCACCTTAACTTGGTCAAAACTTCATGAAATTCATTATTTTTAATCACATAGTATGTGAAGCATAGAATGTGATGCATGTTTTAGATTCAAAAAATGTGATACCATTTGAAAGCTATAAATGTTTTTCATTCAACCTATCAATTAGGACTTTAGTCATAATTCAAATAGAAAATGAATAATAATTTTTTTATTAAATTCAAAGTAAAGAATAATTTATATTTGTGGAAAGTTGAGAATCTCCTTTAAAAACCCTTTTTCTTTCATCAATTTTTGGTAAAAAAATTCATCAACCACATGGGCCATCCTATCACTTATAGATCGTCACTTTTTGGGAAATCATGATCCTGCACATAACCCCACATGATGCCTAAATATTGAATGTAGCTCCAAAATACTTGATAATCAACTCTTGAAAGCTCTTTAATGCTCTCGATCTCATAAACTTTCCTTAGGAATGCTCTCATCAATTTTCTAGATTGTAAGGAGAAATTATGTGAAATAACCTTGTATTTATACTTGTTTACAGAAAATTTCCCAAACTTACAACACTACAAGCTAATCAGATCTAGGGTAATAAAATCCTACCAAGAATTTGATTTAAAATAGGTCCTATTTAAAGCAGGACTCATACACCATCTTCGTCATATGAGTCTCGATGTCTTAATCATGGGAAACAAGCTCCAAGAAGTGGTAAGTTCAATGCAATGTTTAAAATCAGGCCTTGAGACCTAGGTGGGACCCATACACCCAAGGTGGCATATGAGTCCTGAATTACTATATTTGGAACACAACCCAAAAATATGAATTATGATTTGTCATTTATTAAGTGTGAGGATTATCTTGAGAAAAGTGCATTTAATTAGGCTTGTGGGTGCAAAATAGGACCAAATAAGGCATAAAGACGCCCAAGTTTTGCAAGGAGGGCCCCAAAAAAGTGTGAAAATGTAATGGGATACATTTTCCTACACTACAAATATGAATCTTTTGATTCCAACAAGGGGATACATAGGGAGGGTCACCATGAAACGTCAAGGTTTAGGTTTGGGTCTAAGAATGACCCTAGTTGTATCAGCTTGACACTTTTGAGTTCAAGCATGTAAGTGGTGACATTGATTTGTTTTCATCATAGTGAATTAAGATATTTTTTATTTAGCATTTCAAATTTTGATGATATATTGTTGGTCAATTAATTTGGTAGTTTATATTAATTGAACTAAAAAAAATGTAGTTCTCAAGGGGCTAATTTTACAGTATTTTGTGGGTAGCTGGTATAGTTGTAATTTTCGATTGTAAAATAATGAGAAGGCCATGTTTAATGTATTAAATTCACTATTAGGTTTGAGGTGGTCAACAATGTAAGTTTGTAAAATGTCAAAAGAATTGCAAAATTGAAAAAGGCAAGAAATTGGGAAAAATACAATAAAGAGTCACAAGAAATGTGAAGAGTCAAGAGGTAGCTTCAATTGATGGAGAAGTTGAAGATTCAGTTTTTGAATAGGAAACATCTTTAAAATCCTTGAAAATGCCAAGTGGAAGGAAATTTTTTGTATTCTTGGGAAAAACAATAAATAAAGTTACCCTTGTTTTGGTTTTAGTAACTTTCCCATTTTGTTTCAGTCTTGTACAATTAGTAAAAAAAATTCAAGGGCTTGGTTTTTTGTTTTTTTCATCAAGGAAGGTGCTAAATTTCATTTAGGAGAGAGATACTATACTTTTCAAGAATAAAGAGTTCGAGGATAATTATTTGAGCTTTTGTCTGTGTTCTTCAAACAGTGATTTTGAGAGTACCTTAAGAAAGTAATGGCCATTCCACCAATGTAGGGTTAGTGTGTCAGTGGAAAGGATTGTATTTAATATGTTTTCAATTTTATTGAGTAGGTAGTTGTAGGCGTATCAAGAGTACAAATTTGTCTTGTTGTTTTGAAGCCAAATTTTGATTTTTCCTCTTAAAAATGGAGGCTACAAGTATGGTAACAAATAACTAGCACATGCATGGGCTTGGAAATGATTCTAAAAGAATGATCAGACATAATTAGTCAAGTTATAGGTGGTGGCTAGTGTGTTGGAGGTCTGTAAGCATTTCATTAATGAAACCCTCCCTATTTTTGGTCTTTCCACCCTATAAACTAGGGTTTACTAATTTTGTGTATTGTTGGGTGTTTACCACCTTGAAGTTTGATTATTTAAGATTTTTCACCTATTCTAAGACTATTTGGGGTTTGGGAGAGTTTTGGTGTTGATTAAGGGGCACTTGGTTTGTTAATTAGACCTAATTGAGGGCTTTTACTAGTGGACATCGTGCTGGTTCTTCCATATTTTGTGAAACAATTGTACAATATTTTATAGTATGTTGTAAAGGATCAAAATGGGTCTAATAAATTGTATTGGGAATGTGAATATGCTTTATGATAGAAAAAAAATCACCCAATTTTAGGGTCTGATTTCCTACTAGAGTTATGTTGCTTTGAATCTTGAAAGATGGATTTCTGTAGAGATAGTGTTGTTAGAGTTAGATAATGATTGGAACCAATCCTTTTGAAGATATTGAGGTTGTCTCATGGGCTGGGCAAGATAGAGGAATGCAAAATATGATACTTTGGTGTTTGAGCGTTGAGTAATCAAGGAAGGAATGAAGTCTTGAAAGTGTACAGGTCTTATGATGTTTTCTCAGAGAGTCTACTGACTTGGTTTGTGTTTCGGTACAATAATTTTGAAGTGATTAAAGGAGACTAAGTGTTGGAGATGTGTTTGGAGGATAACTTTTTTTTGGTAAAGAGAGCCCAAGGTGTAAAATCATGGCATGACTATGAACTTCAAGGATTATGCTAATACATTGTTTGCAGGTGTATGTATGGCTTTTTTAGTCAAGATCATGATGTATTCCATTATCTTGAGGGTCTGATAAGAGATTGAACAAATGGTGGATTTTTGTTGTATAGAATGAATTAGAGAATGAGTATAAGCTGTGAATGTTGAAAATAATGACTTAATTCAAAGCTTCCTAATGTCTATTTTGATTTGATTCAGTCAATTTGAAGATGAATATGATGTGATAGATCTTCTCATGTTTTGTTTTTGGGTCAGATGTACCTTGTGTTTGTGTGGTTTGGTAGTTAGTACTACATCAATTGGTATCAGAGCCTAAAGATGCTCTGGAAAAATTGGTGATGGTTAAGTTGTTGCTGATAGTAGGTTGAGATTGTTGATTGGTTGGAGGTGCTTATCCATCTAAGCTGTAGAAACAAAGAACTCTAAGGAATTTTGTGTTGGAAGACAAGGAAAGGTCTATGGTCACCATCCTCCAATGGAGATTAAGCTAGGTAGAAGGTGCAAGGTAAAGAGAGTTTTGCATCTTCTAGGATCTAATGTTGGGCAAGACAAATGGTTTGCTAGGTTGTGTTGTGTTGCAGTTAGAACCTGATGGATACTTGATTATGAAGCACTTGAAGTTGTAGCCTAAAGAGTACTCCACTAATGGGAGTTGATGAAGAGTTGAGATGATGAAAGATGATTGAGAAGGAAAAGAAGAGGAAGAGATTAAGTTAGAGATGAAAAGAAAGATGACAAGAGGAAGCAAGGATAAAGTGAAAACAAGTAAAGAAGACAAGGCAAAGAAAAATGAAGATAAAGATGAAAAATACCAAGGTAGATCTGATTTTGTTTTGCAGGTACAAGTGCAGATGATGCAACATGTTTCTAAGGGACTTGGAAAACTTTATTGTTTGGTTGTATGGTGTAGGAGCACCTTGCTCATTAGATTCCTAAATTGGATACTTTGTAAATTTCAACTGTGAATCATGAGAAGGCCATGTTTAATGTATTAAAGTCCCTAATAGGTTTGAGATCATCAACAATGTAAGTTTGTAAAATGTCAAAAGAATTGCAAAACTGAAAAAGGCATGAAATTGGGAAAAATACAATAAAGAGTCACAAGGAACATGAAGAGTCAAGAGGTAGTTTCAACTGATGGAGAAGTTGAAGATTCAGTTGTTGAATAGGAAACATATTTAAAAGCCTTGAAAAGGCCGAGTGGAAAGAAATTTTTTGTATTCTTGGACAAAACAATAAATAAAGTTACCCATGTTTTAGTTTTAGTAACTTTCCCATTTTGTTTCAGTCTTGTATAGGTAGTAAAAATGATTTAGGGGCTTGGTGTTTTTTTTTGTTTCATCAAGGAAGGTGCTAACTTTCATTTAGGAGAGTGAGAGACTGTTCTTTTCAAGAATAAAGAGTTAGAGGATAATTATTTGAGCTTTTGTCTATGTTCTTAAAACAATGATTTTGAGAGTCCCTTAAGAAAGTAATGGCCATTCCACTGATGTAGGATTAGTGGGTCGATGGAATGGATTGTATTTAATATTTTTTCAATGTTATTGAGTAGGTGGTTGTAGGGGTATCAAGAATAAGAAGTCGTGTTGTTGTTTTGAAGCCAAATTCTGAGTTTTCCACTTAAGAATGGAGGGTACAAGTATGGTAACAAATAATTAGCACGTGCATTGGCTTGGAAAGGATTCTAAAAGCATAAGAAGACATAATTAGTCATTTTATAGCTGGTTTTTGATGCGTTGGAGGTCTATAAGCATTTCAATCATGAAACCCTCCCTATTCTTGGTGTTTCCACCCTATAAACTAGGGTTTACTATATTTGTGTATTTCTGGGTGTTTAACACCTTGAAGTTTGATGATTTAAGAGTTTTTACACCTTTTCTAAGATTTTTTTTGGTTTGGGAGAGTTTTGCTGCTGATTAAGGGGCACTTGGTTTGTTAATTAGACCTAATTGAGGGCTTTTACCAGTGGACAACGTGTTGCTTCTTCCATATTTTGTGAAACAGGTGTACAAGATTTTAAAATATGTTGTAAAGGATCAAAATGGGTCTAAGAAACTATATTGGGAATGCGAATATGCTTTATGATAGAAAAAAAATCACCCAATTTCAGGGTGTGATTGCCTATTAGAGTTATGATGCTTTGAATGAACATTGAAAGATGGATTTTTGTAGAGATAGTGTTAGAGTTAGAAAATGATTGGAACCAATCCTTTTGAAGATATTGATGTTATCTCATGGCTTGGGCAAGATAGAGGAATGCAAAATATGAAACTCTCGTGTTTGAGCATTGAGTAATCAAGGAAGGAATGAAGTCTTGAAAGTGCAAGGGTCTTATGATGTTTACTCAGAGAGCCTACTGACCTGGTTTGTTTTTGGTTACATTCATTTTGAAGTGATTAAAGGAGACTAAGTGTTTGGGCAGTGTTGGGAGGATAACTTGTTTGTGGTAAAGAGAGCCCAAGGTATAAATTGGTGGCATGACTAGCAACTTCAGGGATTATGCTAATACACTATTTGAAAGTGTATGTATGGTTTTTTTTAGTCAAGATCATGATGTATTCCATTGGCTTGAGGGTCACGTAAGAGATAGAAATGAGATTGAAAAAATGGTGGATTTTTTCTATATAGAATGAATTGAAGAATGAGCATAAGTTGTGAATGTTGAAAATAATGACTTAATTCAAAGCTTCCTAATGGTGATTTTGATTTGGTTCAGTCGATTTGAAGATGAATATGATGTGATAGATCTTCTCATGTTTTGGTTTTGGGTCAGATGTACCCTGTGTTTGTGTGGTCTAGCTATTAGTACTACATCAGTAGCTCATGTCACTTCATTGGAATGTCATCCTAGATACTTTAAGACATACAGATAGATAAGAGAAATTTTTGCATGGAATGTACTCAAGGATGATATCATTATCGGTATCGAAGAATGCATAGTTTATCGATAAAAAATAGAATAGACATTCCCCATAGGTATATTGTATCCCTTTCCCATTCTAGAAAAGAAATTAGAAAAAAATTTAACGCATTTCAAGACAAGACTTCCTAAATTCTAAGATGCATAATGTATATATTTTGTTATGGATAGAATAATAACTTATGTAAATTTATTTTCCATCTCTTAAGATTTGAACACACCACAAATCATTGATTTTTTCTTCAAGGAATTGATCAAAATTCATGGACAACCCAATAGTCATGATTGATAGATATTTTTGCTTCATGATATTTTTTTCCAATAATCAAGATCACCACCAACACTATCTATAACCCATAAATAGATGGCTAGACAAGTATTGTGAACAAGTGGGAATAATGTTATTCAGTAAATTATTTGGATGGTCAATAAAATACATGGATCAAATTTCTCTACTTGTGGAAGTATTATTACAACACCACCTTCCACATGTCAATCAAGATGACACCATTTATGGCCTTGTATATGTGTTAATCTCAAAGCTTCATTCATCTCATTCTATCAAATAATACCATATTAGAAGCAAGTAATGTGATCAAATAAAGCTAAGAAATTTAGAATTGCCTCTTGAATAATCTCGAATAAGCTTAAAATCAACAAAATATGTATGCAAACTATAATAAGATTTATAGAATTTTTAAGATCAAAGACATGGTTTGTGTGAGATTGTAGCCATAAAAGTAATCTTCCTTGAAGGAAAGTAGGTTGAAAAATATAAAAATTATGTTTTTATGGACCTTACATATTTTTATAAGGATTGGTAAAGTGGCTTATGAAATGAAGCTATGATAGGGAAGAAATTAGTATACATAATTTATTTGACATATCTTGTCCCAAAATGATGCTCAAAATACATATATATCCCTTAGATAAGTTTCCTCTAACTAATGAGGATATAAATATTGTTTTAATTCTTGTAGTATTTATAGATGTATTAAAGAGAAATTTCAAAAATAGAAACACCAAGTAGTATTTAGGTTGATGGAAAAAATACTTTGGTAGAGGCTGAAACATGGGAAAACCCACAAGTATTGGAACATTGGAGCTTGTAAACAATTGGGAAAATGAAATTTTGAGTGGGGTAAACTTTCCATGCTCTATTTCTAGTAAATATAAGTCTATACATATTAGTTATATACCTGTTTCTTCCCTATTTCCATCTCCTGTGTGTTTTATCTTCCTTACTATGGATTTCTTCCAACACTAATCATTTACATCTTCTTGTTGGAGTTTCAAACTTATCCATATTGTCTCTCCTTCCATCTATCCCTTGTTAGTTTGTTGTAGGTGATAGAGTCTTCTTGAGGGTGCGTCCGCGAAAGAGTCCCATCTATTATGGGAAGGGCTCTAAGTTGGCGCCTCGAGAAGATTGATCCAGTTGCTTACCATCTTGCTTTAGCACCTAGTCTCTCGCACATTCACAATGTGTTTCATGTTTCAGTTCTTCGGCCGTACCATCTAGACATTTCTCATGTCCTTGATTGAAATGCACTGCAGGTAGAGGACGGGTAGCTAGCTTTCGAGCCCGTGGCCGTAATGGAGCATAGAACGCTCATGCTTTGAGGGCGAGATATTGATCAGGTTAGGCTTCAGTGGGATCCTATGGATGACATGTCATCCACTTGGGAAGATGCGGGTAGAATGAGGAAGATTTATCCCTATTTGTTTGCAAGCTTCCAAGAGTAAGCCTGACCCTAAGGGGGGAGGATGCACATACCACTCCATTTAGATCTGTTGGAAAACAATGTTGTTTTCCCCTTTATGCTTTAGTACTATGTTATACTTTGACTATGTACTTGATTACAGTTGATCACTAGTTTCTCATGTTGTATCTTGATGTGATGATACTATATTTTAATGTTTCTATTGTGAAATGTTCTAAAGTAGCATAAGTGGATATTTAATATTATGATTTTTTATGCTTTTGATTGTGGTGTTATGTTAGATGCGTCAGTTAGTACTACTGTATTGGTGAAGAGGATAGTATCGCATCACTCGCTTGTAAGCGCCCTATGATTGTATGATTTCCTCTTTACGGTGTGCCTTATTTATGACATATTTATGCATGTGGATATACTCTTTGTTCGCAGGTTGATAGGTATAGGATATCAACTCCACCTAGTTTCACAGGTTTGAGCGGGTCCATTTCCCAACGACATTTGATTGGGAGATACTAGCTAGGTTTTCCATGCCAAGTCGTCACCTTAGTCATAGTGTTTCGTAAGGGGGATTAGTCAGGTTAATTTGTCTTAATTTTGTCATCTGCCATTGGTTTCAGTTTATATTGCAAATTTGAAAAAAGGTTAAAATTATATGCTTTTGTAGTTAAGTTGTTGAGTAAATTGATCTGGTTATATGTTTGAAATGTGATTTAATTTATTAATTAATTTAATTTAATTAATAAATAATTGAATCTTGTAGTAGATTTACCTTATTAATTAATTAAATTATTTGTGTTGAAATGAATTAGTTTATTCATTTTGGAAATGCATGGATATTTGGTTTGAAAATGAAAACAAAAGAAAATGTTTAAAAAGTCCAATTTAGAAAATTTTTGAAGTCAAAAATTAGAAAGAAAAGGTATTTTCTATTCTGTATTGGCGAATTGATGAGGGTGGTTGTAGGAATTTTTAGGGGTTTTTTCCTTATCATCGAATTTCCTTCACAAGTTATGTTCATGGAGTTTTGGAGAAAATTTAATGAGAAAGAGGAAGAAATTGTTCAATTTTATGGGTTTTGGATAAAAGCTTAAAGAATCAGTAGAGCTAGAAAGGGAATCAAGGAGCCACCAGGATCTTCTCTCAACTTCAAAAAAAATAGGTTCTTGACTTGTATTTAGTTTTTTTTTTAGATTCAATGGCATACATGTGTTGAGGGGAAAACATTTGAAATCTGTTGTTGTGTGCAAAACAAAACCATTCAGGTTCTTGCCTTCAAATTTGAAGAACACCTCTCTCAAGAAAATATGGCTTCAAAATTTAAATGAATTCTTGTATGCAAATTAATATTTCAATTATGTTTATTCTTCATTCAGTTGAAATTTCATTTGGATGAATGAATATATATATATACATACACTTATGGGTATATATTTTACATTTTTTTTTCACTTGGTAGGGTTATGCTAGCAAAAAATATTATGCCATGTTCAAAATTTAATTGGTCTAGTTTTTTTGGGGTTCTGGTTTTTATTTTATTCAAAAAAAGAAACTAGTCAAAAAAAAAACTGAGAAAAAAAAAATATATAAAAAGTTTGGGGTTGGGGGCTCACCCCACAGCCACCCCCATGGGAAGCAGCATGCGGGAGCCGTGCCCAGTGCCCCTCCCTTTGTCGTAGGCTATGTAGCAACAACCATTAATGGTGGTCGGTTGTGAAATGCACAGTCGTGCCACCATTAATCATGGCAGCAGTGCACATCGCCGCCCACTGTGCCACGCCCGACCAAATCTACTGACGCCGCTCACACCGCCCATTGCAGCTGACACCATCGGTGCCCCTCACTGTGGCCGCTGCTCACTGTGAACGCCGCTTGCAACCCACCGTTGCCACTTGTGCAAACCGCAGTCAGCGCCCTGGAAGTCCGCCAATCCTTATGCACATGCCCCGAGGCCACACAATTCAACGCTAAGGGTTGGAACAAGGATCGAGGCACGTGCCTTATGTTTGAAACATAAAATATATTAAAAATAATAAAATTTCATTTTTATTTTTCTTTTTACATTGTAACTTTATAATATTTAATTATATTTTAATATTATAATCATTATAATGTTAAAATACATTTATAGTTATAATATTATGAGGTTGTAATATTAAAAGATATTAATAAGTTTAATATTAGAATGTTATAATATTAACATATTAAATTGGGTAATTTCATTATAGTATTATATTGTTTTAAATGGGAATGTGTAGTTATTTTATGAGTTTATGTTTTTTTTTAATGGCTTTCTTGAGGGCATGAATTGGAATTATTTGAGGAAATAAAAACAAGCATGATGGTTTAATTAAACCTTTATTTTATTTAAATCATTATTTTAAAGGGAGTAGTTTTAAATTTTAAATATTACGTTTTCTTAATCAAGGGAATTATTTCAAATTGGTTATATTGAATAATGAAACAATATTTTATTTAACCAAGGAATTTTGAGTTTTTTGATATACTAGTTAATTTATCATGTATTTAAATGATAATAGGGAAATAAAATGATAAGTATTAATTCCTCCCTTATTTGAAATGGCGTATTTAATTCAGTTTATCGAATGCATAAATTACTGTTTCTTAATGAGGAAATGAACTTAGTGAATACAAAGTAGATTTAATTCTCACCTTGATTATGAATTGTTCTTGGTATCATTTGGGAATGTGGGTCATTGGATTTGACAAGTCTTCCAGTTGGGTTTTCAAGTAGTACGTTGTTGTAATGTGATTGGTCAACCTTGGGATTTCCTTGGGTAGTGCATTTAACCAGTTTGTTACCCCGTTATCATGAACATGAATGTGTTGATTGTATGTCATGAATAGGGATTTGATATCCTTAGGTCGCACTTGTGTACCATTGGTTTGTGGAGTTGTTCCACATGTCCTCTTAGAGGAGTGGCTTGCAATGAGGGCTGGCACACAAAGTGGTGCCAGGATAACTCATTGCAAGTTAGTTAATCTAGTGATAACTTAATTAATTGATTAGAGTATCATGTAGTTTCAAACACTTAATGAGATAATTATGCCTCGCTCATGAATGCAAGGGCTTGTAAAGACTTGGGTTGAGACAAGAAGGCCAGGAATGGCAAGATCGTTATCTTGTCTCTACGAAAGATAATTGATTCCGCATTGGATTACATGAGGGGTCGGAAGTCATTAGAGGTTACTAGGATAACCCAAGTTGGGGGTTGGGGCATAGGAAGACTCACCAGGATAACCTATGTAACATTGTGATGACACTTATCCTAAGTCAACAGTATGTTCGCATTAGTGATGCAACTGATTATGTAATTCTCGAAGCATTGTAAACATTGTGTTGGTGATGTATTCATATTTATTTTAGTTGAATTCTCTGTTAGCCTATGTCTAGAGGTAGATGTTCTTGGCTAGGAATCTTGGTTACTATCTCCCAGGATGGGGGGTGGACCTTTGGGTTCCACTTGGTTGGGTGGAATGTGCACCTTTCTCCGTTGGGTTTTTCTTCTTGATCCTATGGACGAGACTTCTAGTTGGAGAGCTCGTATGATCTAGTTTACTTCCATGCCTTGTTTATTTCAATTGATCTTGTGATTCCTTATCCCTCATTTGTTATCGAGGTGGAAGTTGTATTTATAATCTTATTTATTAGACTTGCCTCATTCGGGGAATGAGTGATGTAACCTTATTGTTTAATGAATGGATTAATGAAATTGGAAGTTATCTCTTATGCTTGATGTAAATTATTTTAATTTGAATGTATGTGTTATTTCTTAATTAAATAACTACCATGGTTTAGATTCATGTTTTTTGTTGAGGTTCTATATAGCCTTTCTCTCGTAACCTTAGAGGTTGTTGGCATTAGTTAGGGAACTTTCTTATTAATTGTACTTAAACAAAAAAAAAAATAGTCCGTTTAAGTAATTAATTGTAGCTTCCTATAGCGTTGTGTGGCGGGGCGTTACACATGGTATAATAGCCTAGGTTTAAACACTAGGTACTCTGGGATTGTGATGGAACCATTAATCTTTTAGATGCTTAAGTTTTGAGTTGTATATCTTGCCTAATACCTTGATGTGTCTGTGCAGTAATATGCCTCCCAAACGCGGAAGAGGTAGAGGGCGTGTTGAGAGTCAACATGACTCTCCTCCTCTAGTTCCTTTTATCTTAGATCAGGAGGAACATCAGGCATTGCAAAATGCACCAAGGGTCGGTGATCCTCCTTAGGATCCAACAGGGATTGAGGTTGCACGTAGAGTGCTTGAGGAGGATTTGGCACTCCTTGGTTCGAGGCAGGTTGAGGTTCAGGTTAATCCAGTTGTGAGGGAAGCTCCACCCCACTCTGAGTCACACTTGAGGGACCTACTTAGGGCACATCCTCCATTATATGATGGATCAGGTACTGGTTTAGAGGCTGATACTTGGCTTATAGACCTAGATAGGTGTTTTTCCATGCATCCATATGGCAGTAACACCAAAGCTCATTATGCTATCATGTAGCTGAAAGGGTTCGTATCTAGATGGTAGATGCTAGAGGAGCAGAAGCTCCATATTGATATTCACACAGTATCTTGGGAGATCTTTCTAGAGAGATTCAGAGCTTGGTTCTTATCTGAGCATTGGCGTCAATATCAAGGCAATGAGTTCCATGCCTTTTGTCAGATGACCTTATTTGTTGAGCAATATGAGTGATGCTTTTATGAGCTCAAACAGTATGTAGGGATTGGTGACGATGAGAGTATGTTGGTACACCATTTTTTCAGGGGCTTAAATTCTCATCTCAACAGTGGTGTGGGGGTTTTCGAACCCAAGAACATAGAACTAGTAGTAGAGAAAACACACCTTGTTGAGGAGAATCTGAGTATGGCACTTGGAGGTCACATGAGTGTTCCAATTGGTAGTAGTTCAGTGGTAGGATCTAGTGCTAGAGGAGGGCAGCTTGAGGGAGGTGTACCTCCTAGATCTCAGTAGGGGTCATCTCAAGGTGGTCAATAGCAGCAACACCAGGTATCACAAGGGAAATGTAAAAGTTTCCAGCCAAGGTAGGGGGATAGAAATTGGAGGTGTGTGAAACATTTCAGCTATCAGAAGCCAACACAAGGTTCACAGTATACTTTTAGGGGTATTGCGCAGCAGTCTAGCACACCATTTGGGAGTAGAGGTTATGGCAGAGGTACAGGGAGTTTTTCTTGTGGCTAGAAGGGTCACATAGCTAGAATGTGTCCCAACAGGGGCACATCTAGATTTTCATAGGGACTAGTGGCATCTGAGCCAACAGTTGGTGATAAAGCAAGAGGGCATCTAGTTTTTGTAGTGGTTGATAACCACTAGGAAGAGCATTAGGGGACTGTCATTGAGACATACGGTCTGTTGATGGGTAATCCAATTACCATCTTATTTGATTCAAGAGAATCAAACAACTTCATTTTGACATCATTCGTGTCGCGATGTAGACTGGGTGTGGTAAGGCAAGTTGATAGGTGGCAGGTAGAGTTAGCTTCGGGTGTGAAAGTTGCATCGCATTTCCTTGTCCCAAAGTGTAGATTGGAGATTGGACCTCTTCAAACTATGATGGAGCTCTGAGTTATTCCTTTGGGTTCTTATGACAGTCATAGGGATGGATTGGTTGGAGGCACATAATGCGGTCAGGGATTGTTGACTTAAGTTAATTTGATACATTGAGGCATCTGGTAGAGAGGTAGAGATAGTTAGAGTCTAGAGGTTGACTTCTTTTAGGGTCATCTCAAATATGCAGTTGAGAAGGTGTGTGCATTAGGGCTTCAAGGTTTTTTCTATCACAGTGGATGACTTGGATCTAGGAGGTCGAGAGGAGAAAGTCTCTCTTGGTAGTCACTCTGTTCTTCAGGATTATTTTGATGTCTTTCTAGAGGAGATTTCAGGGATGCCACTGTAGAGGGATACTGAATTCAAGATTGATCTTATACCTGGATCAGAACCCATTTCTCAAGCTCCCTATCGTATGACCACCCAAGAGCTGAAAGAGCTTCATTTAAAACTTGAGGAGTTGTTAGAGAAGGGCTTCATTCGCCCTAGTTTTTCACCATGGGGAGCACCAGTCATCTTCGTGATGAAGAAGGATGGTTTGCTTCGGTTATGTATTGATTATCGACAGTTGAACAAAGTGATAATCAGGAACCAATATCTGCTTCCTAGGATCGATGATCTATTTGATCAGATGAAGGGTGCCGCCATCTTTTTGAAGATTGATCTTAAGTTCGGATATCATCAACTTCAAATATTTGACTCAGATATCCATAAGACAACGTTTTGAATGTGAAATGGCCACTATGAGTTCATAGTAGTACCATTCAGGTTGATGAATGCACCCTCCGTGTTCATGAGTCTGATGAACGGTGTATTCCATACATACCTAGATATATTTTTCCTTGTGTTCCTTGATGACATTCTTATTTATTCCATGACTATGGTAGAGCATGAGGAACATTTGTGGGAGGTATTGTAGTGCTTCAGGATAATAAGTTGTTTGCTAACCTATCAAAGTGTGAGTTCTTCAAGTTTGAGGTACAGTACCTTGGGCATGTCATCTCAGGGAAAGGTATATCAGTGGATCCTGCAAAGATCCAAGCGATCTCAGATTGGCTTGCACCCATGAATGTTGCAGAGATACGTAGCTTTATGGGACTAGCGGGTTATTACAGATGCTTTGTGCAGGGTTTTTCAAGGATAGGTTACCCTATCACTACCCTTTAGAGGAAAGAGAAGATATTTTATTGGTCAGAGAAGTGTGAGGTAGTGTTTCAGAATCTAAAGGATAAGATGACTAGTGCATCGATTCTAGCTATATCGGATCCGACTGGGGACTTTATAGTTTGTACAAATGTGTCCTTGGAGGGACTAGGTGCATTGTTGATGCGGGAGGGTCGATTCATTGCATAAGAGTCACATAAACTCAAAGATCATGAGTTAAACTACACCACCCATTATATGAGTTAGCAGTAGTTGTGCATGCATTCACGAGATCGAGGCATTTCCTTCTTGGCCATAAGTTAGAGCTGCATAGTGATCACATAAGTCTTTAGTATATCTTCACGCAACCCAATCTTAATGCTAGGTAGAGGTGTTGGATGGAGTTCCTCTGTGAGTACGACTTTGAGGTTAAGTACATCCCGAGGAAGGAGAATGTCCCAGTGGATGCACTCAGTAGACAGAGGCATGAGATATTCGAGTTGACTCTAGTTGTGGATTTGTGGAGTCGGATTCTTTCTGCCCTTCCACTAGATAGTTGGTACCAGGAGGTTAGAAAAGTATTAGAGGTAGGTAGACCTCTTGAGGGAAGACATTCAGGATATTCTCTAGATTTAGATGAGTTATTGAGACACATGGGACACATATACATTCCTCCTTTAGAAGGTCTTCGCACCTTGGTCATGATTGAGGCACATCGTGCACCTTATTCAGCCCATCTTGGGGTGTCGAAGATGGATGCAGATTTGTGTCAGCTATACTTTTGGCCAGGGATGAAGCGAGATATCGTAGATTATGTGTCACGATGTCTAGAGTGTCAGCAAGTTAAGGTTGAACACCAGCATCCAACAGGACTCTGGCAACCACATTTAATACCAGAGGGGAAGTGGGATATAATCTCATTGGATTTCATTGTTCATTTACCCAACTCTTCGAGACGGCATGATGCGATAATGGTGACAGTTGATAGGTTGATGAAGGTGGCACACTTCTCACCTATGCGCTCATCCTATACTGCATTTTCCATAGCTAAAGTGTTCATGGAGGACATAGTGACATTACATGGCATTCTGCGTAGGATTATTTCTGATAGGGATCTAGTGTTTACCTCAGCTCTTTGGACATCATTGCAACATGTGATGGGGACACAATTGAACTTCAATTCAGCTTATCACCCAAAGATAGATGGGTAGACCGAGAGGATCAATCAGATCCTTGAGGATATGTTATGTATGTATGTGATGGACCAGAAGACATGATGGGAGGATTATCTCTATTTGATAGAGTTTTCCTATAATAATGTTTTCTAGAGTTCCATTGGTATGCCTCCATTCCAGGCATTGTATGGGAGACCATGTCATACTCCCTTGAGTTGGGATTGACTGGAGGATAGGATAGTGTTGGGTCCTGAGATGTTGCAGGATATGGAGTAGCAGGTGGATAGGATTAGAGAGCACTTGGTGGCAGCACCGGATAGGCAGAAGAAGTATGCGGATGCACATAGAGTGGATCGTCAATTTTTTGTAGGCGATAGAGTCTTCTTGCGAGTGCATCCGCAAAAGATTCCCATCCGTTATGGGAAGGGCTCTAAGTTGGCACCTCGCTTTGTCAGACCCTTCAAGATACTCGAGAATATTGGTCTAGTTGCTTACCATCTTGCTTTACCACCCAGTCTATCACACATTCATGATGTGTTTCATGTTTCAATTCTTTAGCCATACCATCCAAACATTTCTCATGTCCTTGATTGGAATGCATTACAGGTAGAGGACGGGCAGCTCCAAAAGCCCGTGGTCGTAATGGAGCATAGAACGCTCACCCTTCAAGGGTGAGATATGATAAGGTTATGATTCAGTGGGTAGGTTTATGCTCACAAAAATTTTATGCCCGGTTTGATGTTTTATTGGTCTGGTTGTTATTTGATTCAAAAAAAAAACACTAGTTGAAAGAAAAAAAAAAGAGAAAAAAATAAAAATAAAAATTTGGGGTTGGGGGCTCACCCCAAAGTCACCCCCATTGGAAGTTGCGTGGGAGAGCCGTTCCTAGCGACCCTCCCTCCGTCGTGGGCTATGCAGCGACCACCATTAATGGTGGTCAATTGTGCAACGCATACCCGCACCACCATTGATGGTGGCGCAAGTGCATAACGCCGCCCACTGCATCGTACCCGGCCAACTCTATTGGAAGTGCTCACACCACCCACTACAGCCTACACTGTCGGCACTACTCACTACAACCGCCGCTTGCAACCTGCCGCCACCGCTTGTGCAAACCGTGACTGACGCCCTAGAAGTCTGCCAATTCTTACACATGCACCCTGACGCTGCACAATTCAACCCTAAGGGTTGGCGCACAGACCGAGGTACGTCTCTTAAGATTGGAAAAAAATATATATTAAAAATAATATTTTTTTTATTTTTTTTAATATTGTAACTTTGATACAATATTTGATTATATTTTAATATTATAATCATTATAATGTTAAAATACATTTATAGTTATAATATTATGAGGTTGTAAAATGAAAATATATTAATAGGTTTAATATTATGATGTTATAATATTAACATATTAAATTAGGTAATTTCATTATATTATTATATTGTTTTAAATGTTAATGTGTAGTTATTTTATGAGTTTATGTTTTTTTTTAATGGCTTTGTTGAGGGCATGAATTGGAATTATTTGAGGAAATAAAAACAGGCATGATGGTTTAATTAAACCATTATTTTATTTAAATCATTATTTTAAAGGGAGTAGTTTTAAATTTTAAACATTACGTTTTCTTAATCAAGGGAATTATTTTAAATTGGTTATATTGAATAATGCAAAAAATATTGTATTTAACCAAGGAGTTTTGAGTTGTTTGATATACTGGTTAATTTATCATGTATTTAAATGATAATAGGGAAATAAAATGATTAGTATTAATTCCTCCCTTATTTGAAATGGAGTATTTAATTCAATTTATCTAATGCATTAATTACTGATTGTTAATGAGGAAATGGACTTAGTGAATCCAAAGTAGATTTAATTCTCGCCTTGATTATGATCTATTCCTGGTATCATTTGGGAATGTGGGTCATAGCATTTGACAAGTCTTCCAGTTGGGTTTTCAAGTAGTAGGTTGTCATAATGTGATTTGTCAACCTTGGAATTACCTTGGGTAGTGCGTTTAACCAGTTTGTTACATGGTTATAACAAACGGGAATTTGTTAACTATATGTCATGAATATGGATTTGATATCCTTAGGTCGCACTTTTGTACCCTTGGGTTGTGGAGTTGTTCCATGTGCCATCTTAGAGGAGTGGCTTGCAACAAGGGCTGACACATAAAGTGGTGCTAGGATAACTCATTGCAAGTTAGTTAATCCAGTGAAAACTTAATTAACTTATTAGAGGATCATGTAGTATCAAACACTTAACAAGATAATTATGCCTCAATCATGAATGCAAGGGCTTCTAAAGACTTGGGTTGAGCCGAGAAGGCCTTGAATGGCAAAAACGTTATCTTGTCTCTACAAAAGATAACTGATTTCGCATTGGATTACATGAGGGGCCAGAAGTCGTTAGAGGTTACTAGCATAACCTGAGCTTGGGGCTAGGCCCTAGGAAGACTCACCAAGATAACCTATGTAATATTGTGATGAAAATTCTCCTAAGTCAACAATATGTTCTCATTAGTGATGCAACTGATTATGTAATTATGGAAGCATTGTAACCATTGTGTTGGTGATGTATTCGTATTTCTTTCAGTCCAGTTCTATGTTAGCCTATGTCTAGAGGTAGATGTTCTTGGCTAGGAATTTTGGTTACTATCTCTTGGCATGGGGGGTGGAGCATGCACCTTTCTCCATTGGGTTTTTCTTCTTGATCGTGTGGACAAGACTTCTAGTTGGAGAGCTCGTATGATCTAGTTTACTTCCATGCCTTGTTTATTTCAGTTGATCTTGTGATTCCTTACCCCTCATTTGTTATCGAGGTGGAAGTTGTATTTGTAACCTTAATAATTGGACTTGACTCATTCGGGGAATGACTGATGTAACCTTATTGTTTAATGAATGGGTTAATGAAATTGAAATTTATCTCTTATGCTTGATGTAAATTATTTTAATTGGAATGTATGTGTTATTTCTTAATTAAATAACTAGCATGGTTTAGATTCATGTTTTTTGTTGAGGTTCTATATAACCTTTGTCTTGTAACCTTAGAGGTTGTTGGCATTAGTGAGTGAGCTTGCTTATTAATTGTACTTAAACAAAAAAAATTAGTTCGTTTAAGTAGTTATTTGCAGCTTCTTCTAGGGTTGTGTGGCGGGGCGTTAAACATGGTATCAAAGCATAGGTTTGAACACTAGGTACTCTGGGATTATGATGGAACCATTAAGCTTTTAGTTGCTTAATTTTTGTGTTGTATATCTTGCCTAATACCTTGATGTGTCTATCTAGGAATATGCCTCCTAGATGCGGAAGAGGTAGAGGGCGCGGTCATGGTTGTATAGACAATCGTGGTGAGAGTCAACATGACTCTCCTCCTCAAGTTCTTCCTATCCCATATTAGGAGGAACATCAGGCATCGCAAAATGCACTAGGGTTCAGTGATCATACACACGATCCAATAGGGATTGAGGCTACGCGTAGAGCACTTGAGGAGGCTCTGGCACTCCTTGGTCCGAGGCATGTTGAGGTTTAGGTTAATCCAGGTGTGAGGGAAGCTCCACCCCACTCTGAGTCACACATGAGGGACCTACTCAAGGCACATCCTCCATTATATGATGGATTAAGTACTAGTTTAGAGGCCGAGACTTGGCTTATAGACCTGGATAGGTGTTTTTCCATGCATCTGTATGGCAGTAACAGAAAAGCTCGTTATGCTATCATGCAACTAAGAGGGTTCAAATCCACATGGTGGAGGCTAGAGGAGAAAAAACTCCATATTGACATTCACACAGTATCCTGGGAGATTTTCCTAGAGAGATTCAGAGCTTAGTTCTTATCTGAGCATTGGCATCAACGTCGAGGCGACGAGTTCCATGCCTTGTGTCAGATGGCCTTATCTATTGAGTAATATGATGGTGAGAGTATGTTGGTACACCATTTTTTCAGGGGCTTAAATGCTCAACTCAGCGGTGGTGTGAGGGTTTTCAAAACCAAGACCATGGAAGTGGCAGTAGAGAAAGCACGCCTTGTCAAGGAGAATTTGAGTATGGTACTTGGAGGTCACATGAGTGTTCTGATTGGCAGTAGTTCAGTGGTAGGATCTAGTGCTAGAGGAGGGCAGCCTTAGGGAGGTGTACCTCCTAGGTCTCAATAGGGGCCATCTTAGGGTGGTCAGCAGTAGCATCAACATGTATCGTAAGGAAAATGTAAAGGTTTCAAGTTGAGATAGGGGGACAAAAATTGGAGGCTTGTGAAATGCTTCAGCTATGAGCAGCCAACACTCTAGCGCACCATCTCAGAGTAGAGGTTATGGTAGAGGTACAGTGTGTTTTTATTATGGCTAGGATGGTCACATAGCTAGAATGTGTCCCAATAGGGGCATATCTCGATTTTCACAGGGACCAGGAGCATCTGAGCTAATAGTTGGTGATGCAGGTAGAGGGCATCGAGTTTTTGGAGTGGTTGATAACCGCCAGGAAGAGCATTAGGGCACTGTCATTGAGACATATGGTATGTTGATGGGTAACCCAGTTACCATCTTATTTGATTCAGGAGCATCAAACTCCTTAATTTTGACATCAGTCGTGTTGCTATGTAGACTAGGTGCGGTAAGGAAAGTTGATAGGTGGTAGGTAGAGTTAGCTTCAGGTGTGAAATTCGCATCGCACTCCCTTATGCCAGAGTGTAGATTGGAGATTGGACCTCTTCAGACTACGATGGACCTTTGAGTTATTCATTTAGGTTTTTATGACATAGTCATAGGGATTGAATGGTTGGACGCACATACTATAGTCATTGATTGTCGACGCAAGTCGATTTGATGCATTGAGGCATCTAGTAGAGAGGTAGAGATAGTGGGAGTCCAGAGGCTGATTTCTTTGAGGGTCATCTCAGCTATGTACTTGAGATGGTGTGTGCATCAGGGCTTCCAGTTGTTTGTTATCATAGTGGATGACTTGGATCTAGGAGGTGGAGAGGAGAAAGTCTCTCTTGGTTGTCACCCCATTCTTCAAGAGTATTCTGATGTCTTTCCAGATGAGATTCGATGGATGCCACCTCAGAGAGATATTGACTTCAAGATTGATCTTATACCTAGATCAGAACCCATTTCTCGAGCTCCCTATCGTATGACCACCCAAGAGCTGAAAGAGCTTTGTTTATAGCTTGAGGAGTTGTTAGAGAAGAGCTTCATTCACCTTAGTGTTTCACCATGGGGAGCACTAGTCATCTTCATGAAGAAGAAGGATGGTTCACTTCGGTTATGTATTGATTACCAAAAGTTGAACAAAGTGACCATCATGAACCGATATCCGCTTCCTAGGATTGATGATCTATTTTATCAGATCAAGGTTGCCACCATCTTTTTGAAAACTGATCTTAAGTCTGAATATCATCAGCTTTAGAGCTTTGATTCAGATATCCATAAGATAATGTTTTGAATGCGATATGGCCACTACAGGTTCACAGTAGTACCATTCGGGTTGACGAATGCACCCTCTATGTTCATGAGTCTAATGAACGGTGTATTCCGTACATACCTAGATAGATTTGTCCTTGTGTTCCTTGTCGACATTCTGATTTATTCTAGGACTATGGTAGAGCATGAGGAACATATACGATAGGTATTGCAGTGCTTTGGGATAATCCGTTGTTCACTAATCTATCGAAGTCCGAGTTCTTCAAATATGAGGTATAGTACCTTGGGCATGTCATCTTATGGAAAGGTATATTAATGGATCCGTCAAAGATCCAAGGGATGTTAGATTTGACTGCGCCCACGAATGTGGCTGAGATACATAGCTTTATGGGGCTAGTGGGTTATTATAGATGCGTTGTGCAGGGTTTTTCTAGGA
This sequence comes from Sequoiadendron giganteum, assembly GCA_007115665.2. NCBI lineage: Eukaryota > Viridiplantae > Streptophyta > Pinopsida > Cupressales > Cupressaceae > Sequoiadendron > Sequoiadendron giganteum. The sequence goes on from CM021106.1 coordinate 101,481,663, forward strand.
TAGGTTACCCTATCACTACCCTTCAAAGGAAAGGGAAGAGATTTGAGTGATCAGAGAAGTGTGAGGCAATGTTTCATCATCTAAATGAGAAGTTGACTAGTGCACCGATACTAGCTATACTAGATCCAACTGGGGACTTTGTAGTTTTTACATATGCATCCTTGGAGGGACTATGTGCAGTGTTGATGTAGGAGGGTTGAGTCATTGCATATGAGTTAGGAAACTCAAAGATCATGAGTTGAACTACCCCACCAATGATCTTGAGTTAGCGGCAGTTGTTCATGCATTGACGAGATGGAGGCATTTCCTCCTTGGCCATAGGTTTGAGCTGCATAGTGATCATAGGAGTCTTCAGTATATCTTCACGTAGCCCAACCTTAATGTTAGGAAGAGGCGTTGGATGGATTTCCTCTATGAGTATGACTTTGAGGTGAAGTACATCAAGGGGAAGGAGAATGTCATAGCAGATGCACTCAGTAGATAGAGGCATGAGATATTCGAGTTGACTCTAGTTGTAGATTTATGGAGTTAGATTCTTTCTACCCTTCCAGTAGATAGTTGGTACCAAGAGGTCAGGACAGTGTTAGATGTAGGTAGACCTCTTGAGGGCAGACATTTAGGATATTCTCTTGATTCAGATGAGTTATTGAGACAAATGGGACGCATATATGTTCCTCCTTCAGATGGTCTTCGCACCTTGGTCATGACTGAGGCACATCGTGCACCTTATTCAACCCATCCTGGGGTGAATAAGATGTATTCAGATTTGCGTTAGTTGTACTTTTAGCCAGGGATGAAGTGAGATATCACAAATTATGTGTCACGATGCCTAGAGTGTCAGCGAGTTAAGGTTGAACACCACCATCCAGCAGGACTCCTGCAATCGCATTTAGTACCAGAGTGAAAGTGGGATATAATCTCATTGGATTTCATTGTTGGTTTACCCAACTCTTCAAGATGACATGATGTGATAATGGTGACAGTTGATAGGTTGACGAAGGTGGCACACTTCTCACCTATATGCTCATCCAATATCGCATCATCCATAGCTAGAGTGTTCATGGAGGACATAGTGAGGTTACATGGCATTCCATGTCAGATTATTTCTGACAGGGATCCAGTGTTTACTTTAGCTCTTTGGACATCATTGCAACATGCAATGGGGACACAGTTGAACTTCAGTTCAACTTATCACCCAAAGATAGATGGGTAGAACGAGAGGTTCAATCAGATAATTGAGGATATGTTACATATGTATGTGATGGACCAGAAGACACAATGGGAGGATTATCTCTATTTGGTAGAGTTTTCCTATAATAATGGTTTCTAGAGTTCCATTGGTATGCCTCCATTCCAGGCATTATATGGGAGACCATGTCATACTCCTTTGAGTTGGGATCAACTAGAGGACAGGATAGTGTTGGGTCCTGAGATGTTGCAGGATATGGAGCAATAGGTGAATAGGATTACAGAGCACTTGGTGGAAATGTAGGATAGGCAGAAGAATTATGTGGATGCACATAGAGTGGATCGTTAGTTTGTTGTAGGCGATAGAGTATTCTTCCGGGTGCATCCACAAAAGAGTCCCATCCATTATGGGAAGGGCTCTAAGTTGGCACCTCGCTTTGTCGGACCCTTTGAGATACTCGAGAAGATAGGTCCAGTTGCCTACCATCTTGCTTTATCGCCTAGTCTCTCGCGCATTCACAATGTGTTTCATGTTTCAGTTCTTCGACCGTACCATCTAGACATTTCTCATGTTCTTGATTGGAATGCCTTGCAGGTAGAGGACGAGCAACTGGCTTTGGAGCCTATGGCCATAATGGAGCACATAATGCTCACCCTTCGAGGGCAAGATATCGATCAGGTTAGGATTTAGTGGGATCCTAGGGATGACACGTCATCCACTTGGGAAGATGCAGCTAGAATGAGGGAGATTTTTCCCTATTTGTTCGTAGGCTTCCAAGACTAAGCCTGACCCTAGGGGGGGAGGATGTAATACCCCTCCGTTTTGCTCTGTTAGGCAAACAATATTGTTTTCCCTTTTATGCTTTAGTATTATGTTGTACTTTGACTATGTACTTGATTAAAATTGATCACTAGTTTATCGTGATGTATCTTGATGTGATGATACTATATTTTGATGTTACTATCAAGACATGTTCTGAATTAGCATAAGTGGATATTTAATAATATGATGTTTTATGCTTTTGATTGTGGTGTTATGTTAGATGCGTCAGTTAGTACTACTATATTGGTGAAGAGGATGGTATCGCATCACTCACTTACAAGCGCCCTACGATTCCGTGATTTCCTCTTCACAGTGTGCCTTATTTATGACATATTTATGCATGTGCATATACTCTTTGTTCACAGGTTGACATGTACAGGACATCAACTCCACCTGGTTTCACAGGTTTGAGCATGTCCATTGCCCAATGACATTCGATTGGAACATAGTAGCTAGGTTTTCCATGCCAAGTCATGACCTTAGTCATAGTGTGTCGTCGGTGGGGTTAGTTGGGTTAAGTTGTCTTAATTTTGTCATCTAGCTTTGGTTTCAGTTTATATTGCAAATTTGATAAAAAGGTTAAAATTATATGCTTTTGTAGTTAAGTTGGTGAGTAATTTGATTTAGTTATATGTTTGAAATGTGATTTAATTTATTAATTAATTTAATTTAATTAATAAATAATTGAATCTTGTAGTAGATTTACCTTATTAATTAATTAAATTATTTGTGTTGAAATGAATTAGTTTATTCATTTTGGAAATGCATGGATATTTGGTTTGAAAATGAAAACAAAAGAAAATGTTTAAAAAGTCCAATTTAGAAAATTTTTGAATTCAAAATTTAGAAAGAAAATGTATTTGCTATTCTATTTTTGAGAATTGATGAGGGTGGTTGTAGGAATTTTTAGGGGTTTTTTCCGTATCATTGAATTTCCTTCACAAGTTATGTTCATGGAGTTTTGGAGAAAATTGAAAGAGAAAGAGGAAGAAATTATTCAATTTTATGGGTTTTGGATAAAAGCTTAAAGAATCAGTGGAGCTGAAAAGGGAATCAAGGCACCACCAGGATCTTCTCTCAATTTAAAAAAAAAAAGGTTCTTATCTTGTATTTAGTTTTTTTTTAGATTCAATGGCATATGTGTTGAGGGCAAAACATTTGAAATCTGTTGTCATGTGAAAAACAAAACCATTCAGATTCTTGCCTTCAAATTTGAAGAACACCTCTCTCTTAAGAAAAGATTGCTTCAAATTTTAAATTAAATCTTGTATGCAAATTAATATTTCAATTTTGTTTGTTCTTCATTTAGTTGAAATTTCATTTGGATGAATGAATATATGTATATATATATATTCATATATATATACATACACTTGTGGGTATATATTTTATATTTTTTTTTAACTTGGTAGGGTTATGCTGGCAAAAATTTTATGCCAAGTTTGAAATTTTATTGGTCTAGTTCTTTTGGGGTTCTGGTTTTCATTTTATTCAAAAAAAAAAGAGAAAAAAAAAATATAAAAAAAGTTTGGGGCTGCGGGCTCACCCCACAGCCGCTCCCATGGGAAGCAGCATGGGGGAGTCGCGCTCAATGACCCTCCCTCCGTCCTAGGCTGTGCAATGACCACCATTAATGGTGATCGGTTGTGCAATGCACAACCGTGCCACCATTAATAGTGGCGGCAGTTCACAGTGCCGCCCACTGTGTCATGCCCGACCAACTCTGCCAGCGTCGCTCACACCGCCCACTACGACTGACACCGCCGATGCCACTCACTACGACTGCTGCTTGCAACCCATCACGCTGCTTGTGCAAACCGAGGTCGGCGCCCTAGAAGTCTGCCAATCCTTATGCACGTGCACCGAGGCCACACGATTTAACCCTAAGGGTTGCTGCACGACCCAAGGTATGTGCCTTAAGTTTGGAAAATAAAATATATAAAAATAAATAAAATTTATTTTATTTTATTTTTATATTGTAACTTTATAATATTTAATTATATTTTAATATTATAATGATTATAATGCTAAAATACATTTATAGTTATAATATTATGAGGTTGTAATATTGAAAGATATTAATAGGTTTAATATTATAATGTTATAATATTGACATATTAAATTTCGTAATTTCATTATAGTATTATATTGTTTTAAATGGGAATGTCTAGTTATTTTATGAGTTTATGTTTTTATTTAATGGCTTTGTTGAGGGCATGAATTGGAATTATTTGAGGAAATAAAAGCAGGCATGATGGTTTAATTAAACCATTATTTTATTTAAATAATTATTTTAAAGGGGGTAGTTTTAAATTTTAAATATTACGTTTTCTTAATCAAGGGAATTATTTTAAATTGTTTATATTGAATAATGAAACAATATTTTATTTAACCAAGGAATTTTGAGTTGTTTGATATACTGGTTAATTTATCATGTCTTTAAATGATAATAGGGAAATAAAATGATTAGTATTAATTCCTCCCTTATTTGAAATGGCATATTTAATTCAATTTATCTAATGCATAAATTACTGATTATTAATGAGGAAATGGACTTAGTGAATCCAAAGTAGATTTAATTCTCACCTTTATTATGAACTGTTCCTGGTATCGTTTGAGAATGTGGGTCATAGAATTTGACAAGTCTTCTAGTTGGGTTTTCAAGTAGTAGGTTGTCATAATGTGATTGGTCAACCTTGGGATTGCCTTGGGTAGTGCGTTTAACCAATTTCTTACCCAGTTATCATGAATTGGAATATGTTGAATTTATGTCATGAATAGGGATTTGATATCCTTAGGTCGCACTTGTGTACTCTTGGGTTGTGGATTTGTTCCACGTGTCGTCTTAGAGGAGTGGCTTGCAATGAGGGCCGACACAGAAAGTCTTGCCAGGATAACTCATTGCAAGCTAGTTAATCTAGTGATAACTTAATTAACTGATTAGAGTATCATGTAGTATCAAACACTTAATAAGATAATTATGCCTCGCTCATGAATGCAAGGGCTTGTAAAGACTTGGGTTGAGACGAGAAGGCCTCGAATGGCAAGGTCATTATCTTGTCTCTACGAAAGATAATTGATTCCACATTGGATTACATGAGGGGCTGGAAGTTGTTAGAGGTTACCAAGATAACCCGAGTTGGGGGTTGGGGCCTAGGAAGACTCACCAAAATAACCTATGTAACATTGTGATGACACTTATCCTAAGTCAACAGTATGTTCGCATTAGTGATGCAATTGATTATGTAATTCTGGAAGCATTGTAACCATTGTGTTGGTGATGTATTCGTATTTATTTCAGTCTAGTTATGTGTTAGCCTATGTCTAGAGGTAGATGTTCTTGGCTTGGAATCTTGGTTACTATCTCCTAGCACAAGGGCTGGACCTTTGGATTCCACTTGGTTGGGTGGAACGTGCACCTTTCTCTGTTGGATTTTTCTTCTTGATCGTGTGAATGAGACTTCCATTTGGAGAGCTCATATGATCTAGTTTACTTCCATGCCTTGTTTATTTCAGCTGATCTTGTGATTCCTTACCCCTCATTTGTTATCGAGGTGGAAGTTGTATTTGTAACCTTATTTATTAGACTTGCCTCATTCGAGGAATGAGTGATGTAACCTTATTGTTTAACGAATGAATTAATGAAATTGAAAGTTATCTCTTATGCTTGATGTAAATTATTTTAATTGGCATGTATGTGCTATTTCTTAATTAAATAACTGGCATGGTTTAGATTCATGTTTTTTGTTGAGGTTCTATATAACCTCTGTCTTGTAATCTTAGAGGTTGTTGGCATTCATTAATGAATTTGCTTATTAGTTGTACTTAAACAAAAAAAAAATAGTTCGTTTAAGTAGTTAATTGCAACTTCCTCTAGGGTTGTGTGGCAGGGCGTTACACATGTTGTATTGTTTATAGTAGGGTTTTATGTTCCATAACTTTAGTATTATAATCTTTCTCGCCCATGGTCACTATTCAAATTTGAAGTTGTGGGTGTGCTTTCGGGGCTGACCTATTTTTTGTGGATGATATAAAATATAGAAATTTATTTCATTTAGGATCATCATTTATACTTAACCAGTTTTTTTAAAAAATACATTTGAGCACTTGTGTTCAGAGCATGGGAATCCTAGGCTTAAAAACCTAATAATTCTAGAGGGCTATCTTATATAGAGTTTATATTTGAGTTTTATTGGATATGTAATCTAGCCACATTTTATTGATCTAGTATGACATTACTATTGATATAAGTTATTGTTATAGTTAATAATATTATAAAATCATCTTAATATAGTATATTCATTATTATAATAAGAAAGAGATTGAGATTTAATCTATTATTTCTTATTCATTTTAATAAGAAGATTAGGAGTTATCTTTGGAATTTTTCTATTTGAAATGTAATGATATTAGTAATGTCATTTTTTTAATGAGTTGTTTAAGATACAATTAAACAATAGCACTTGGTGGTGTTGTTATTCCAACAATAAGTGTTTTTAGAAGTTTAAAAAACATATTTATAATATCACTTTGGCTTGGGACATTACAAACAACACTAAAAGAGATTTTCTTTTCTTTTCTTCAAGAAAAATTAAGCATAAATCTTTATACACCAATTAATATAGATTCCATAATGAGCCATCACCACCAATTAAATAGATGTTTGTCTAAACTATGAATATATAGATCCATAAACACCCTTGGATTTTTCTCTAAAAATTAGTGATAATAATTGCATGGTGCTTAATTCAATCAATATCTTGAGTGGGAGCTAACCCTTGTGTTCTTTGAACATGAATCCTTGCATCCACCACTATCGACTTATTTTGAAAATTAAATGATGATGAATAGACATACATTTCAATTAATTTTGTGGGTGGGTTAATACATTAAAAGGCATTTCAATCATAATTATTATTTTTTGTTTATCCCTTTAATCAATAGTGTTGCATGTCTATGTTGGTTTAGTATTTAACTAGTGTTTTGTTGCTACATGAGTAAGGAATTTAGTGTAGGATTGTTTAGTGTAGGATTGCAATTGGTCTCTACCAATGGCTCAACTAAGAACTAGCTTCCAATGCACATATTTTGGGTCCACCATTTCTTCTACATAACTATCTCTTTGACTTAGATCTCATGATGTACCTATCCTTTACCTAGATGACCATGTGTCTTGTTATCATTTTTTGTTGGTTTGCACACCTAAGTGGGAGGTGACACACATACTTAAGATCATAGTGCAGAGGAACATGTGTATGGTGACTTGAAAAAGCCATGTGGTAGAAATATACTATATACCCTTTGTCACATGGAAGATTCAACTTCTAGGTTACAAATATAACACATGTCACATTTTCATTTATTCTTGATGGCTCATCTAGTTAGAATAGACCCACCAAAATTACATTTGACAATATATAATTCAATACCATTGGGGTATGGAGATATTATTTGTAGAAGGTAAGCATTTAACATTCTCTATTGATGCTAGTGCATGGGGAAATCATCACACTGCTATGTCAAAAAAAATATAGAAACAACTACTAGCATTAGCAACTAAAGTATAAGTAGTTGAGGCTTAGTGTTTAACTATTCAATGAGTAGTATAGTGTTCCAAGGGCTATGAACAATGGGCTCCATCACCTCGCATAGTAACTAAATACATGTGGTGAGAGTTCAATGTGTAGCAGTATAAAATTTAAATACTGAGCACCAATAACCTATTTGAAAAGCGTAAGGCTTAGGAGCAATGAAGAAACACACAACCTAGGTTTTTAAGACTCAAATCAAACAAATTGTCTTGAACTATGTACATTTACACACAATAGTTTTTAGTAACTTAGGCTAGATAGTAAACTTCGTATTATACTCTCTTTTTTAATAGTTATGGTATCAAGCATATGTGTAGCTCAAAAATTGACTCTAGATTATATATCTTTGTTTTATTCTTCCAATCATGTTTGTCTTTTTTCAGAAAAATAATTAATTGGTATGCTTAATAAAATATATGAACATATGAACATCAATGTGGAAAAAAATATAGCAGTGAAAAGTGTTTCCATTACATTTTCCTACTTCATTTTGTATCACTTTATATTGATATCTTAAATACATTGTCTTAGATAATTTTTTTGATTGATTTGATGTTCCCAATAAACTAGATTCATATTTATAATTATAAATACCATTTTACCTCTAACTAGATTAATCTTAACTATTATATGATGCCATAGAACATGACATAATTAATTAAACTATCATGCCTACTATGTTCATACAAAAATAAAAAATGGAATCGACATCTCAAAGAAATCAACAAAGAAATATGGACTTCGTAAAGGACAAAATGGTCAGATCAAACTGGATTCGCGTATTTAAAATGCTGTTTTATTCAAATATTATTTAATATTATATTATCGATTAATTCTATTGAAACTATTAAAAATATTATATCATATGTAGAGAGGACGAAACGAGAGAAAAAGAAGCAGGCAAAGGTCATAGTAAAAGAGGTAACAATATTAACTTTATACTATTAGTCCAATTTTAAATGGTGTTAAATATTCATTGCATTGATTCACTTGGGAACACAGTTTCTAGCTCCTCATAATTTCTTTTAGTTGCATTGTTTTGGTAACAAGATTATTCCAGATGATCTTTTTCACCAAAATTTTATAGAGGTAAATAAAGAAGTCAAATTCAATTAGGTAAGAGAAGTAGGTTTAAGCTTCAATAATTGGTGTTTCTGTTATTAGCATAGTAGTTGATTATAGTTGGAGCAGGTTCTACTTGTAAATAGTTGGTATATTGACTATAATACACTGATTGTTTGCAGGAAGCAAAAGAAGCACACCACAGCTCATGACTACTTGATGGTTTATAACCATACAAATTCAAAATCTTTCATTCATTTTGTACAAGGTATTCAACTCAATTTTTTGAAAACATCATAATTACAAATACAAAGTAAACAGACAGAATAAATACATGAGATTTATAAAGCATGTGTTAGGGATACATTTATTGCTGAGATTCTACCATCTTCCATGGTTCTGGATGTAGATTGCTGTAGACAATTTTAACAGCCAAATAGCTCCTTGTTGAAGTGCTACTTTTTTGGCTTTGCTGAATTATTCATGGAAAGAAATCCATGTGTATTTTTAAGATCATGCACCTTTCTGAACAGGATGAAAATAAGCAGGGTACATTGTAACTTCAAGCACTAGTGCTTTGTTTATAACGTACTCACTGTTTAAACCATTTTGTTTAAGCATAAGAACATGGCAGCTTGGATGTTATTCAGTACAGGCCAAAGAACATATATTTGCCTAGGATATGGCTTGAATATATAACGGGTGTGATATATAAAACTCATATCTAGTGCAATGGTGTCTCCTTTAAGCACTGTGTATAAATAACTATGCCTGCTACCTCTGGTGTGATCATAGAACACTATATGTAAAATACATACATATAGTGTCAAACTCTCCCTCAATTGGCGGCTTCCTTCGCATTGATCGAGGAAACTAGACGTTGGCACGACCAGTGCGATATATTGATTTGTGTTCTAAAACAAACTTGCCCAACACATAAGCTTTATATTATTAAATAAATAAGTTAGAAAGAAACAGAAAAAAAATGCAAAACCCTAAGTTTCTCACTAGTCATTTGTATGACAGATCAAATGACTAGAATCTTGAGAAACAAAAAAGTTTTCCAATCTGCTGTCCAGATAGCAATAAGTCCAGCCATTACACCTTGTTAAGTTTACTCACAACCAAAACACAATAAAGGGCTGGTATAAAAGGATATGACTGAGTGTCCATGGGAAGCTTAGCTGTATTTTGGCCCACCAGGGAGAACTGCTTTTCCTTAGATCCTCCAATATATATATATAGATGTGTCTTTTTTCATTATTCATGAAACATAGCCTATGCGTGAACTATGCAAATATTTTATAAAAACAAGGCAAACTCATATAATTTTGATTGTGTAAATCGGCATCAACGAAGATTTGAAATACTATGTATTCTTGTCCAAACAACTCTTGCCATATGCACAACTTTTTGACATTTTATTATTGTCCATTAACTCTTCCCAAATTGTTTTTTGTTTTCAACTATCTAGAATTTTGAATTTTTTGACATTTGCTTCCAAAAAAAAATTGTTTTCTTCTTGTGTGTTTGGATGAGAACTCTTTGGTTACTAATTCTTTACTTATTGATTGTTGGAATTATATGAATGAATGCATTGATCTTATGATTCATTTGGGTTGTCCATATGCTCAATGAAATTAAAAGAATATCTTATCCTTGAAAAAATGTGCTGTTATCGAAAGTCCAGAACACTTATTGACATAAAAGCAATGTCTTGCCTGAGGTTGGTCCTAAATAATTATTTATACTGTTGTTATAGGTATTGGCGGACAAAGAATAAAAAATTGAAATTTATTATAAAATATTTTTTTTATATACGTAAATTTTTCATTTCTCTCTTTCGTTAGGCACTATACCAATGTTATCTACAATGTTGTGTGAGCATCAACAGCAATTAATAATTTAGATTCTAACAACCTAAATCAAATTGACATAACATAAAATCGTCTTAGTACATTTATCTCTGTTTCTTGGCTCGTATACTGTATTATATTACAAGGTTGTCCAATAATGTGGAGTGTAGTTTATGATGTATAATTCTTAAGTATATTTTCGATATAAAAAATATGGTGTATTCGTTAGAATTTGATATTATTATTTATATGGTTATTTTTTTAATTTTGTTTATTTTAAAGTAATATAAATATATTAAAAATTTATATCTAAAAGATATATCAATTTTGAAGTGTATATTTTAAATTTATTAAATATTGGCTTATATTACATGAATATTTAATTTGCAACATTTATAAATTAATTTATCTTGAAATTTTGTATAATTATGTGTGTTTTTTTATTTAGATTATTTCTTTAAAGTATTTGTATCAATATCAATTATTAACATTTATTTGAATTACTATCATTATTTTAATTAGTCTAATTTAGTTAAAATATATTTTACTTTTTTTTTTCATCCAAGAGCTCTTTTATCTTTGGAAACAAAATAACAAATCATTTACATTAACTTAAAAAAATATTTTATGTTTCTATATAAATGTTATCTAAATGCATGGAAACTTAACTACTAAGTAAATAAATAAGAAAAGACAAACACTATTTCAACCCTTTTTGAAGAGCTATAATATTTTGGACACTACTTTAATTTTTATTGAAAGATATTTTATTTTACAATTGTTTTTTCTCTAATAACAAATCAAAAAAGGGCTACAAGGTAGTAAAATTCTTGTCAAAGAATAGCAATGGTTTTTGTTTTATCTAGTTTGTTTGTATAGGTAAATGTGGCTACTATTCTATGGTTGTGCACTAAAATACAAACTATGTAGGATTTACCTTTGGAAGTGCCCTTTAGAGAAATTCCCATTGGAAGTGAAATTAGCAAAAGAACTAGACTAGAGTGCACTTACTAAATTTTTTGTCACTATTACATTTTAGCACCTTGCAGATTTTCCTATGGGAAGTGAAAACCATGTGGCTCAAACAAGCTCAAGTGGATATTTTATGTAACTTCACTTTTAAATTGCACTGAAGTATTTGATCATTGGGATATGCAAGTGGAATAGACCAAAGTGCACTTTGCAAGTTGGATAGGTCCAAGTGCATCTTGTGGGTTGGATAGGTTCAAGTGCACCTTTGTAGGTTAGATAGCTCCAAGTGCACCTTGTGATTCTAATAAGTTTAATGGCACCTTGAGGATAAGATAGTTCCAAGTGTACCTTTGCATATCATATAGTTCAAAGTTCGCCTTTGAGGGTCAGATAGGTCCAAGTGTACCTTGCAAGCCATATAGGTCCAAGTGCACCTTTGTAGACTTTTTATATTCAATTGAACCTTTGTGGGACTTTTGACCTTTTTCAAGTGGATTGCAAAAACCCTCAAGTGAATAACTTGCATATTTCTAGGTATTTTCAAACAATCAAACAGGTAACTTATAGGTCCAAGTGCATCTTTTTGGGTCAAATTTGTCTAGGTATACCTCCCAAGTTGGATAGGTTCAAGTGCACCTTGTGGGTGTGATAGGTTGAAGTGCACCTTTGTACGTGAGATATGTCCAACTCCACCTTATGAGTTAGATAGGTCCAAGTGCACCTTGTTGGTTGGATAGGTTTAGTTCACATAAAAATATTGCAAAGGTGCCCTTGGACTTGTCCAATTGAAAAGGTGTAGTTGGACCTATCTGACTTGCAAGGTGTACTTGGACCTATTCGACCTACAAAGGTGCACTTAGATCTATGCAATCGATAGAGGTTCACTTGGACCTATCCAACACGCAAAGTGAACTTTGGTCTAGTCCAGGCCTATATCCTAATATGAGGTGAAAACCCATATATCTTGATGTAACTCAAAATCCTTCTTAGTATAGTTTCAAAGTGAAGTTAAAAAAAATTATCTTAAATTTGTTTGACCCACATGGTGTTCACATGCCATACTAAAATATGCAAGATGATAAAATTAAATAGTCACACAAAATTTAGATAGCTAAACTTGAGTCTAATTATTCTATTATATTTTCTTTCAAAGCTAAATCTCACATAGTTTAGATGTGAAGATAAGTCATGCACATCTATTTGTAGATAATAATATTGCAAGTTTGCTTGTCTATTAGAGTTTTGAATGTTAAAATGCCAAGATATTAACCTAAATTAAGTATTTGTGTGATAATAGCATCATCCATTCAAACAACATTATTATTGGGAAAAGGTGAACCATCTAAAATGAACATTGAATTTGAAAATCATGACATAATGTAAAAATTTTCAAGGCTCACTTGCAAAGTGAAGTTCTAATTCTATTGATGCAAGGTGAAATTTCAAAAGGCTCACTTGTAGGGGAAATATCCACATATCTATGTGTCCTTTTTCCCAACTATTAAAAGGTGAAAAGTTAAAATAAATAACATGAAAGATGTCTCTATGTGTCCTAATCAAGGTTTACAAAAATAATGTGTCATTTGAACCCTATAAAAAAAATGAAGATTAGGTTGCCAAGAAGATGGATTTATTACACCTAATTATATATTTTATGAATAATTTGGTCCAACTGAACCCAATACTATATTAAAAGGTGAATTTTTACTTTGCCTTATTTGACCCATAATTGTGGGGGAGCGATATCCAAGTGAGCCAAGAAATCACTTTAGAGAAAAACTTACTTCATCTAACTCGACTAAGGAAGTTGTAAGAAAAGGTTGTCCAAATGAACCAAACTAACCAAATCCATATCGATGCACCATAAAAATCCATGAATATTAAGAATTAAAGGGTAAAAGTGAAGGAAAACATGTTGTAGAGAAACTTGTTTCATTTCAACTTGATACCAATTAAAATCGATTGCGAGGAAATGTGTTTCATCAAAACCTAAATGTAAATTAAATGCAAATTTTCAAAGAGAAGTTACTATTGATTCTAAATGAAGAAAAAATGATTCATAACGGTAATTTGATGTCTTTTAAACCTAATATCAATTGAACATGCCTTGTGGAGATTCTTTCTCTATCTAAACTTGATAGAAGAGAGAAAAATTAAACCAAGATAAGGTTTGTATGCCTAATTAAACTTCAATAAATGGTATTAGCTAAGGTAAATATCTGCAAAATTAGGAAATGATGTAGCTATGGGATCTATAGGAAACTTAAGTGCTACTACATTTTTATGAAACTATTGAGTCTAATTGCACATTGGTGAGATGGATGCTTATTGAATTATCTCCAATCAGAAGAGGTGATATTGATAAGTAATTAAAACACTATTGCTGATACATGATCACATGAATATTCAAATTCCTATGGTCAACCAATTTCTAGGCTTCTTAAGCCAAAAGATTTTTTTGGCACTTAAAAAATAGTAAGCTTAACTAGCATAATATAAATATCACAAAAATATGTTATAGGGTTTAAAAATTATTATATTTAGGTAAAATGGTATCAATATGCTTCTTACATATTAGTGAATAAATAGAACAAAATAATGGTTTTACAAATCAAAGATGAATTGAGGGCCTAAACCCTAAACTCAAGAATTTCATAGTCTACTTTTAATTTTTTATGAGAAACCCTATGCTAGATCTAAGTATTTCTTTGTAAATTTCAAAATTCTCTTTCTAAATGCTAAAAGTATTATGCTCTACACTATATAGAATATAGATTTATTTTATAAACAAAAAAATAATAAAAAACTATGAGCTTGCTTTAGACACTATACGCCATGCCAAAGGTTATAGTGACACTCACATTTACAAATTTCATTATGTAACTGGGATCTAGAATATCATGTAGATACAACACATTCTTTATAGGAAAATAAAAAAAAAAATATTATGTCTCCTATAATTTATATTGAACCAGAAGATTTGAACAAGATTGTAAGAAATAAGGGAATAGAACTAGATAATTTTATAATATAATTAAAATAAATTGTACAACACACTATGAGACAAAAACCATATATTCAAATAGGAGATGTATTGAGTGAGTAGGATATATACTCTCTTGCAAGTACTTGTTTATTATTGGATCAAGTTGTCAAGTAACAATAAAATTTCCTTGTTCTTATTCTTGTTAGATTAAATGAATATGTAGTCAACAATTATTTAGCAAGATGATTTGCTGGTAAGAATAATAGATACGTTTAGGGGTATATAAATATATTTTTCAGTGTAAAAAGTTATTATCAATGACTAAATGTGTGAAGAATGGATGACATTATTTATATAATTGAAATGGGTGAAAAATAGGGTGTGCAGGAAGGGGGGTTCACCAATTTAAAATGTAGACTTGTTTCTCACTATTTCATTAGGAAATGAGATCCACACAAAGAATTGACTTACAAACCTTAGGTGAGTCAACTCAATGAGGGAATCTACCAATTTCCTTATGCTTGAGGAGGGGATTTTCAGCCAAAACAACACTTTTGGGAGAAAAACTAAAAATAAAAAATCAACTCAATTATGCTCATTCAAAATTGAAACAACAATATAAAGGTCAATACTAAGAGAAAAAAAAATATAAAAAAATTGCAGATCTTAGAAGGGAAGAAAACCAACATCGCACAATAATGGGTTACACTTTTAAGCAAAACTTGACATTAAAAGTAATATTTTGAGCAAAATCTTCACTTTCTGACACCTATAGTAGCTAAACTGTAAGGAATTTGAATATGATCCAATCAAGTGACTTGTGAGATTTCTTCTATATATTTTAAATTTAAATTTTTGTGCATCTCCTTTGATAACTAGTAATTAATAGTAAACAACATTTTTAAAAAATGATTTATACTTTAAATCGCCTAAATTTTTTTCTACAAAGGATAAAATTATGATTCTTTTGAACTCAAGTTCATAACAATGATATCTAGTGCTTCCATTTCATTTCATAACATTTTGTTGAATATTTTTCTTTTAATTAAGTTTTGAAGTCAAACTAATTACAATTTAGAAATAGGTGCACTTTCAATCGCATAACGTTTTTTGTATGTATTGAATTTTTTTTTTTTTTGGTTTGAACAAGGACAAATACCTAGAGTTTGCATATTTTTCAAACAAAAAATTCCACCAATTTACTACTTTCCACAATGGTTTTTCACCAAACATGATGTTCAATGAAAACCTATGTTGAGTAAAATCAAAAAATAAAAGAAAAATATATCAAATAGATAGTTTTTTGGAAGCTCATTTTAAGGACTATGATTGTCTAGCTTCGTTCATCTATTTGACTCCATTTACACCTGCAAATCAAGCTTTGAAAGTTAAAAAATGCATTATTTTAGCAATTAAAGGAGAAAAGTAAAAAAAAATGGTGTTCATTCAAACCCCACTTCTAATGAAGGGGGTTCAAAAGAACCCCCTTCATTAGAAGTGGGGTTTGAATGAACACCCCCTATATGGAACAAGTTGGGTTCATTAGAATGGAGTATTCATTCAAACCTCCTTCATTGAAAGAGGTAAGATATTTTAAAAATTTTGATGGGTGTTTCTAATTTTTCTTCGTGAGAAAAATTGTAACCCACTATAGTGGTTTACCATAGCAGTCACCAAAATCTAGTTTTGGGAAGCTGTCTAGGACTCGTTTTCCCATGGGAGAATGGCTCTTTTCTCAGGGTTTTCAACCAACTTTTAGGAGCCTTTGATGCCAATTTGTAGCTTTCATTTTATCCAAGTTTCAATGTTACAAAGTCATAAACTAGATCTGTAGGTGTGTTTCTATGAATTGATGACAACTTTGACAACTTTTCTAATCTTTCTCTCAAAAATATCTTCAATATTTCTTCAACATAAGATATGCAACACAAACACAAGAGGGAAAAATTGTTTTTCTAGTGAATGGGGGTTTCCTTCATCAAAGCCTATTTGGGTAATTAAACGTTTAATTGAAATAATGAAATGTGAAAGAAATGATGAATGAAAAATGAAATGTTGCAACTCACCAAACCCTTCATATAACCTTTGGAAGTTTGCAATATTTATCTTCATCTTCCATGAAATGACTTCAATGGATGTATATCTTGATGCTTGAAATATGACTTTGAATACTTGCTTGAATCTTTGAAACCTACATCACAATGTTAGTTCCATAAATATGCATGATGCTTAAGACCTTGACATAATGCTTAAGATATTTATTGCTGAAATAAATCATAAATAAATCTTCTCTTGAATGCCCTTGATCATAAACTTTAGCTCTTGTGAAGTCTCATAAAAATTCTAGGATTGATTTGATAAAATAACCCTATATGTATAGGTATATATCCTTAATTTCTTTAAAATTAAACATTACAAGCCGACATCAAAATTTTAATTTAGAGACATTAAATTACCATTAAAAGCATTATTTAAATTTAGGTTCAAAGGCCTAGGATGAACCCCTTTTCCCATTAGTGAATGGGTCCCAATTCTTTATTCCTAGAACACACATTGCTCAAGGTAAAGTGCTATGTGTTGGAATTAATTATTGTAAGGTTTCGCTTTTGGAAAATGTGATTTATTAGGCTTGTAGATGTAAAAAAGGGCTTATTAAGGCATAATTAGGTCTAATTTAATTAAGAGGGCCCAAAAAAAGTGTGAAAATATAATTTAGTACATTTTCTATAATACATTTAGCCCCCACTTTTGTTAGAGGATGACCTTTCATCAAACTCACACTAAAGTAGACAAATATGCACCAAGAGGGGGTCCAAGTGTATAAATTTTAGTGAGATAGGATGACTAATGTTCAAGAGGTGGTCAAGCCCCTAGAATTGAGATCCTATGGAGAAATAACATAAGCACAAAGGGATACATGCAAGATGTATGATATGCAACAACAAGACAAGATACACAAACATACAATGTCAAAGACTAAAAGAAAAAAATATAAAGAAAAAAGGGGTGAATGAAGCCTCGACTATTTGTCCAACTCAATGTGGATCAAGCCTTAGCTATTTGTCCAAAAAAATTTACGAGTGAAACCCACTATATACTATGCAAACAATAATGCGCTCACATGGGCTAGTGAAATTTGTTGTCTAATAGGAAAGTCCCTAGAAAGTGGCCAATAAGAGAGCCTTCTTAGTATCCCATTGAACTGACCAGACCAAAGTTCTACCTCCAATAACTCTGATTAGGTGCCACAAAATATGATCTTTGAGCTTCATAAGGCTTATCAAGCTACGTTATGCTAAGCAATTATGAACAAACGTGGCCCTACTAGAAATAAAGGTGTGTTATAGTTGGTGGCCATGAAAAAGGTTGTAACTTCGACCTTGACAAGGCTAGCAAAATACATTATGTTAATCACTTGTGAACAAAATGAAAAATAGGATAAGAAATGTTCAAAGGGGTTTTTCTTAGTTATTGAAAGGTCTCCTCTTAGGAAACCTCATTCCTAATGTCTCCAAGAGAGGACTATTTGAGGATAAAAGATTCACAACTTAGGGAATACAATGCATAGGATTACCACTAAGAGGAATGTCATATGCCCAAAAAGGTTGCAATCTTGAAGGATATCAAACCCAATGACACAACCAAGAAGAAGACACATCACAAGAAGTAAGAAGACCACATTATGAGATGTGAGACAGAGTAAAAATTGATAATTCCAATGTATTCCCCCAGTTTAAATAAATTATTAAACACCATGTTGTAAGAAATTACTTTAAAGTAGCTAGTAATAAATGCTAAACAATAAAGAAGATATGAGAGCTTATTTGGAAAGCCTTATGCCAAGCATATGTTTCCAAATGAATTTGCATCATGAAAAAGGGGTTGACCCCAATTAAAGTCCCAAAATAATACATAAGGGATCCATAGATTTGGGGTCAGTGTATGTATTTTCTAAAATGATATTATAGAGTTTTGAAATGCCATCATTCACCAAATACTCACAAAATTAGAAGAATGACACATATAGAGTGAAAAAAAGGGAAAAACATTTGGGTCAACATGTAAGAGACTTAAATGTCTTGATACCTTGTGTCATTCCCAAAAGGAAAATTCAAGATAAAAGAAAAGATAAAGGTTTTATGACACATAGGAGAATGTAGGTACAAATAGAGGAATGAACATAAAGACATGTCAAACAGAACAATATGTTGCAAGAATGGAGAAAGGAATGAAGGTTTTGTCATTGATGTCAACTAGTCAATTAGTTATCTACTAGTTGTTGTTGTCATTAGTGTCATGGTTATAGGTTATTGGTTGCATATGTTAAGGATATTGAGAAATTGTATTAAAGAAAGTTTATAGGTATGTTGCTCCAAGTGATGATTCAGTATTTTGCCCTATGTTTGTGTAGTTCAGATATGTTGCTCATGGTTGTTGAAGGTTGCTATATCTAGATTTTTGGTTGTTGGTTCATTGTGAAGTTCAAGTTGTGTTCACCAGTTGTGAACTATTGTTTTCTTTGTTCTAGTTGAGGTTTCAGAGAGAATTTGCTGGTACAAATTTCTCTTTGATGAAGTCTTTTGACTTGTGGTTCTCGAGTTAAGACTTTTTTATTGCATTGAAGATATTATTGGTTTTTGGAAGTTTCGAGCTTAATGTTTCTATGTGTTTGACACTGGTTTGGCCAACCTTGTGTTAAGCACTATGGGTATGTGCAAGATCATGATGGGCCAAAAAGTGGCAATATCTAAGTGATATGATGGTCCATGTGGTTGATGACTTTTTTTTTACCCAAAATTGATGAAATGAAAAGGGTTTTTAAAGGAGATTCTCATCTTTACAACAATATAAATTATGCTTTACTTTGAATTTAATAAATAATTATTATTCGTTTTCTATTTGAATTATGACTAAAGTCCTGATTGATAGGCTGATTGAAAAAATTATATAGCTTTCAAACGATATAACATTTTTTGAATCCAAAACATGTGTCACATTCTATGTTTCACATACTATAGGATTAAAAAAAAAGAATTGAATTTCATGAATTTTTGACCAAGTTAAGGTGGTCAGACATACGAGTTTTTATATTTTTTAAAAGTTGTAATAAAAAATTCATAATTAATTATTTAGTTGGAAAAGAATTACAAAAAAATATGCATCACATCAGGACATGAGTCCCCTAATTATATCAAAAATATTATAATAAAATATTATCATTTTATTGTGGTTAGGGTGGTCAGACAAACACCTACTTCTTATTTTTCCCCTGAAATTTAAGTACTATTGCATTGAAATTTCAAATTTTCACCAAATAGATTTAAAAAAAATAAAAATAAACCTAGTAGTTTAAAAACTACATTCAATTTTCTATAGATTCTATTCTTACATATTTTAAAATAATACAGATAACTTATTCAAATTTTTACATCAAGTTGCCTAACTTTGATTTTCTGAATTTTATTTCACTTAAGGGCCTATTTTTTCCATGATGATCCTACACATACCCCTATCTTCGAAGTCAATGAAGCATGTTGAATCTATTTTGGGTCCCAGTGAAGCATGTGTTTGGGTCGCCCTCATTCTAATTCCACCATAGGATGTTTTGGTGCTGACCTTATTTGAATTTGAATTTGGATGGCCGACTTTGGATCTTTTTCAAGGTTGGAGATAGTATAAATTTAGGATGAGCCAATAATGAAAAATATACAAGAGCAAAGAAGGGAGATAAGTGAAAGAGTAGATGTGACTTTGTTTCTATTTATAAAATGTGTGTGACTTGTGTGTGGCAGATCAGTGTGAATCTTAATGTTGAGTTTCTGAATGCAATGAGCAGAAGGCGAGCTCTATCATTCATACAAGTTGATCAAGTAAATGTGGTGGAATCCTTTGTTGCATTGGGATTGTAGTTTCTCTATAGCAAGTTTCCTTTTTCTTCTTTGTTCCAGATAGGGAGTCCTTATTTCAGGCGATGAGCCTTGTTTTAGGAAACGAGCCTTACCTCAAGTAGTGAGCCTTGTTTTAGGTAGTGAGCCATTTTCTAATTGGTTTTGATATTCTCTATATTGTGAGTTAATCCTCAGTTTTTTTTTTCCCTCATTAGGTTTTCCATGTTAATATGTTTTTATTGTGTTTATTTGTTGGATTTGAGTTTTTACATTGACATTTGATGATTAATTAGTTAAGTAGTTTTAAGTATTAGTTCTAGCAACTGGATTAATGGTTTAATTCTATGATAACTGATTCACTCCCCCTCTCAGTTCTCCTATTCAACAATTGGTATCAAAGCTTGGTTCCTTGGTGAAGAGACTAACCACTTAAGTAGGGTCTATGATGACTAGTAGGATGGTCTTTGATTATCTAAGGTTTGATGGAACTAATTATGGTATCTAGAAAATATTGATAGAAGAATATCTAGAGTATTGTGGATATGATGTGGACAAATCTTACAACAATCCTTACACTCCTCCTGCTAATGGTCTGAGTACACTTGAAGAGATCAAAGCACATGAAGTGAACAATAAGGTGAAGTTCATCTTGAAGAATAGTCTAGTACATGTCAAGTTGATTAAGGTTTCAAATTTGAAGATAGCTAAGGAAGTTTGGGATGCTTTAGAAAGAGCACATGATGGTGATGAAAGAGTTAAAGAGGTGAAATTGTAGGATTTAGAAACATAGTTTGATCTTATACATATGTCTAAAAATGAAAATGTTAAAGCTTATGTACAAATATTGGATGAGGTAGTGGTTAGAATGTGATCAATTGGTGCTACTATAGATGAAACAAGGATTGTAAAGAAGATTCTTAGAACTCTTATTGATGCTTAGAGTGAGAAGGTGAGTGCTATTATGTATACTATAGATTATAAGACTTGAACTACAAATTTTCTATTAGGATTTTTTACATCTTATGAGATGAGGAAGTCGAGTCTAGAAAATGGAGGCAAATCAAAGACTAATTTTAAAGCTACAAAGGTTGAAGATCTAGATGAAGAGAACTTTGATGAAATAGAAGCTAACTTTGTGAGAAGAATGAGAAAAGATTCTATTAAGTATGAAGGTAAGTTTCCCTTTAAATACTTTAGTTGTGGAGAAATAGGTCATTATGCTACAAAGTATCTGAAAAGAACTAAAAGGAATAAAAAAAGATATGAGAAAGAAAAGAAAGGAAAAAAGATTAATAGAGCTTACTATGTGAATGGGAATGCTAGTATTTCTGATGAAGATCCAAATGACAATGAATTCTTGTTCTTGGTGATTAAGGATGAACCTACTTCTACTAATTTAGAAAAATAGGTAAAGGAAAGACCTTCAGAGAAGGAGAAGGAGAAAAATATGGTATGGTTATCTCTGCCCTACATGCTAAACAAGAAAATAATTTTTGGGTAGTTGATAGTGGTTGTTTACATCGCATGACTAGTTATAAGATTAAGTTTGTTAAACTTGAGAAATATGATGGAGGCTTGGTTATGCTTGGAGATGATATTGGTGCTAAAATTGATGGGATAGATTTAGTAAGTTTTGATGGCAAGCATCACACTGACAATATTTACTATGTTAAGGGTTTAAGGAATAATTTGTTGAGCATTGGTCAAATGTGTTAAAATGGATATGATCTTGTGTTTAAGTATGATAAGTGTGAGATCCAAAAAGGATCCAAAACATTGATTGCTATTGGAAAGAAATCTGAAGGGAATATCTATCAACTTAAGGGTGTTGATGGACAATGCTTTATGACTAAAGTAAATGACAGTTAGTTATGGTATAGGAGAATGTGTCACATGAATTTTGATAAATTTCCAAGGATTAGTGTTGTTCAGGCTGTGAGGGTGATCCCACAATATTGGTTTACAATTTTTGGCCAAATTGGACATTGAACTGATTTTTTCTAACTAAATCTTCACTTTCGGGCACCTATAGTGGCTACACCATGAGGAATTTGAAGATGATGCAAACTAGTGATTTTTGACATTTTGTCTCTAGATTCTAAATATATTTTTTTCAAAAATTTTGGAGTCAAATTGTACTTCTTTTTCCATCTCCTTCGAAAACTAGTTTTTTTAGTAAACACCATTTTTAAGGAGTGATGCTCACTGTATACAACATAAATTTTTTTCCATGAAGGATAAAATTGTAATTTTTTCAAATTTAGATTTGTAACTATGACATCTAGTACTTTCATTTGGTTTCATAGTGTTTTATTGAATATTTTTTCCTTAATCAAGTTTTGAAGTCAAACCAATTACAATTCAGACATAGGCAAACTATATACAACATAAATTTTTTTGTATGTATCGAAATTCAATTTATTTTTGTTGGATCAAGGATTTCAATATCTAGTGCATTGATATTTTTCAAAAAAAAAAATGATAATCTTCTTTTTTTCCACATGTGCAAAATAGAGAGCTTGATTTTCGGTGTAAAACTTACATTTACAAGAAATAAAAAATAAATATAATAGTTAAATTAAATTTATTTAAAATTATACTTTTTGGGAAGCTTATAATAAGGACTAAATACTTTAAAAAATTAAAATTAAATGAATTCATTTGATCCCCAAAAAGGTAAATAACAAGTGGTTTTTTATTAGCATTTTGATAGATGTAAAGGAGATTGTTATAGGTATGGTTTGAAGCTAGTGGGGTTCTATCCAAGGGGGTTCGATCGAAGGTGGTTTGAAAAAAACCTCTTTAATTGGAATCCTTCAAATGGAACTTTTTGAGGCTTAAATCATTATATTTTCTAAAAATATGTGATTTAGCAAAAAATAGAATCTCTCAGAAATTATAAACCAACATTGTGGGATCACCTATGAAAGATTTACCAAGAATTGCAAATCCTATCAATACTATTTGTAGGAATTTTCAGTTTGGGAAGCAAACAAGAAATAATTACAAATCAAAGGAACAATCTACTACCGGACTATTGGATTTAGTTCATACAGATCTCTTTGGTCCTATGAGAGTGATAAGTCTACTTGGTGAAAGGTACTTTATGCTTTTAATTGATGATTATTCTAGATATACATGGGTTACTTTCCTTAGAGAGAGATATAATGTACTAGATAGCTTCAATGCATTCATGAGTATGGTTAAAAATGAAGTGAATTTGAAGATAAAATGTCTAAGATCTGACAGAGGTGGAAAATTCACCTCCCATGAGTTTAATATGTTTTTTGAAGTGCATGGAATAAATAGATAGTTATTTTCCCCGAGAACTCCTCAACATAATGGAGTTGTTGAAAGGAAAAATAGAACAGTTCAAGGGACTGCTAGATATATGATCATTAAGGCTATTTTATCAAAATTTTACTAGAAAGAAGCTATTCATACCATTGTTTATGTATTCAATCGAGTTCAAACAAGAGAAAATAGTACAAAGACTCCCTATGAGCTATGGCATGGAAGAATTCCTATGGTTAAATATTTCAAGGTATTCAAAAGCAAATGCTATATTAAAAGAGATGAGGAAACTTTTGTTTAGTTTGACGCAAGAAGTGATGAAGGCATATTTATTGGATACTCTACTAAAATAAAGGCATACCCTTTTTTTAATAAAAGACCGAGAAAGATTGTAGAGAGCTTGAATGTGAAAGTTGATGAGAGAATGAAGAATTCTATTGATATTGATGGATATATGTTTGATGAAAATTATTGTGTAAGAATAGAAGAAATTCTGAAAGAACAAGATAAAGATGAGTAAGAGAAGAAAGACAAACAAAATGAAAGAGAAGAAGACACTTCGGTGATGTCCCCTAGGACACCTAAATATTTGCAAAGGAATCATTCAAAAAATTAGATTATTGGAGACAAGACATAAGGCATCTTAACTAGAAGCAATGCTACTATAGAAGTAAATTTGTGTCTATTCTCTGAGATTGAGGTGAAGAAAGTAAGTGAATCTTTTAAATATAAATATTAGAAGGAAGCAATGAAAGAAGAAATTTTACGGATTGAGAAGAATCTGACATGTGAATTGGTCCCAAGACCAAAAGATAAAAATATCATTGGATCAAAATGGGTATTCAAAAATAAGTTGAATGAGAATGTAGAAGTTTTCAGAAAAAAAAGTGAGGCTTGTGTTTAAAGGCTACTCACAAGTAGAAGGTGTAGATTTTTAGGAAAAATTTTCCTTGATAGCAAGAATGGAAACTATAAGAATGTTACTGGCATTGGATGCTCATAAAAATTTTAGTCTATCAGATGGATGTCAAGTTATCATTTATGAATGGTGAGATGGAAGAAGAATTTTACATGGAACAATCAGAAGGATTTCAGTTAGTAGATCAACCAGATATGATGTGCAAATTGAAGAAAGATTTAAATGGGTTGAAGCAAGCTCCTAGAGCTTGGTATGCAAGGTTAGATAGGTATTTGATTCAACAACGATTTAACAAAGGTATGACAAACAATAATTTTTACTTTAAGATTGAAAATGAAAAAATATTGATTGTAGTTGTATATGTTGATGACATTATCTTTGGAGGAAATGAAAAGATGTGCAAAATGTTTTTGGAAGAGATGCAGAATGAATTTGAAATGTATATGTTTGGGGGGATGAATTTCCTTCTTAGGTTATAGATAAATCAAACAGAGAAAGGAATCTTTATTTCACAATCTAAGTATGTAAAAGAGACATTGAATAAGTTGGGGATGGATGGTTCCAAACTGGTATGTACTCCTATGGTGACTAGTTGAAAATTGGGTAAATATGATGATTCACCTAAGGCCAATCAGAGCAAGTATAGATCTATGATTGGTGGATTACTATATTTGACTACTACTAGACCAGATATTACGCATGTGGTATGCCTTGTGGCTAGATTTTAAGATCCAAAGGAAACACATGTTGTTGTAGTTAAAAGAATATTTAGATATTTGAATGACACTCTAGATTATGGATTAAGGTATCCTAAACATACTAAATTTACAATTAGTTCCTATACAGATGCTGATTGGTTTGGATGTGTAGATGACAAAAAGAGTACAACTGGTGGTGAATTCTTTCTTGGATGCAGATTGGTGGCATGGTTGAGTAAGAAAAAATGATTCAGTCTCTTTGTCTACTATTGAATATGAGTATATTGTTGTTGCATCTTGTTGTAAACAAGTTCTATGGATGAAATAGACATTAAAAGATATAACAGTGGTATATGATGATCTTATTTCTATATTTTGTGATAATAGAAGTGTAATTAATATTTTGAAGAATATTGTGATGCAATTGAGGATGAAGCATATATCTATCAGATATCATTTCTTGATAGAGAAGGTCATGGAGAATGACGTCAAGCTTGAGTATGTTCTAAAAAAGTATTAGATTGTTGATATATTTACAAAGGCTCTTCCTAAAGATACTTTGAGTATCTCCAAGAGAAGTTAGGGGTTATTATCCCTCCTTTCATAAAATAAGATGCATATGGAGATGCATTAGTCTAATGGATTCATGGTTCTATATTTTTGGATTGATGTTTTGGTGGCTTCCTCTCAGGGGGAGCAGGTAGTTTTAGGTGTTGTGTTTGTGAGTATGATTTTTTCATGTCAAAGGGAGATTCAATGAAAATATATTTTTCCTTTTCCATTCTTGTCAAAGGGGGAGAGAAATCTAATGAGAGAAAGGAAGTAATGAGGAAGATGATCTTCTGAGGGAGATAAACAAAAAGAAAAAATCTTGAGAAGTATATTCAGAACTAGTATGGTGTCTTTGATGGTTTTTCACATCATGTGTTTCCATCAATGACAAAGTGGGAGATTGTTGCAAGAATGGAGAAAGGAATGATGTTGTTGTAATTCATGTCAAATAGTAAATTAGCTATCTACTAGTTGTTGTTGTCATTAGTGCCATGGTTATAGGTTATTGGTTGTAACTATTGAGGATATTGAGTTCAAATTGTATTAAATAAAGTTTACAGGTATTTAGTTATTGCTATGGGTGATGATCCTGTATTTGCCCCTATGTTCATGTGGTTTAGATATGTTGGTCATGGTTGTTGAAGGTTTCTATATCCATATTTTTTACTATTGGTTCATTATGAATTTCAATTTATGTTCACCAGTTGTGAACTATAATTTTTAATGTTCTAGTTGAGGTCTAGGAGAAAATTTGTTGGTTTGGATTTCTCTTTGATGAAGTCTTTTTACTTGCAGTTCTAGAGTTAATATGTTTTGATTGCATTGAAGATATTTTTGGTTTTTAGAAGTTTCAAGCTTAATTTTTCTATGTGTTTTACAATAGTTTGGCCAACCTTGTGTTAAGCACTATCTTTAAAGACGATGAAGCATGCTGGATCTATTTTGGGTTGCCGTCATTCTAATTCAACCCTAGGATGGTTTGGTGCCTACCTAATTTGAATTTGAATTTGGATGGTCAACTTTGGATCTTTTTCAAGGTTGGAGATAGTATAAATTCAGGATGAGGTAGTAATGAAAAATATACAAGAGGAAAGAAGGAAGATAAGTGAAAGAGTAGATGCAAAATTGATGCTATTTAGAAAGAGTGTGTGAGTTTTGTGTGGAAAATCCGTGGGAAGCTTAATGTCAAGTTTCCACATGCAGTGAGAATAAGGAAAACTATATCATTCATACTATTTTATCAAGTAACTATGGTGGAATCCTTTGTTGCATTTGGATTGTAGTCTCTATGTAACAATTTTTATTTGTCTTCTTTGTATCTCTATGGTACTGAGCCCTCTGAGTTGTAGCTCTATTAGAAAGTGAGTCCTTGTTCTGGACAGTGAGTCCTTATTTCAGGTAGTGAGCCTTGTTTCAAGAAGTGAACCTTTTTATAATTGGTTTTGATATTCTCTATAGTGTGAGTTAATCCTTGCTATGGTTTTTCTCTCATTGGTTTTTCCATGTAAATATAGTTTTATTCTTTTTATGTGTTGGATTTGAGTTTCTACATTAGCATTTGATGATTAATAAGTTAAGTAATTTTAAGTATTAGTTTTGGTAACTCGATTAAAGGTTTAATTATGTGACAACTGATTCACCCCCTCTCAATTTTCCTATTCAACATGATATGGGGGATCACATTACACACATGAAATCACACAAGAAGAACATGAAAAGAAGAAGAATACTTGAATAATAAGGCACATGCAAGTCAACCTATTAATATGTCATCTACATCCCAATATTTTTCATCATATGTGGAAGGTGGATAACTAGCGAAAGGGACAATGAAAAGTGTTGTACTAGGAACATCACTGGGTTCAACAAATGCTGAGTCACTCCTTTTAAGAGGATCATCATAATTGTTATCATTTCATCTTATGGAAGAGAGTTGTAGGTCTAATAACTCTTACCTCCCCTTTCCCTTTTGAATTTTCTTTAAAATAGTAGTTTAGGCAAAGTTCCAACATTATTGTAAAGCCAAATTTGATGTTGCATCTGGAGTTTTAGATTGCTATTTTGGACTCACAAAAATAGCACATCACTCCTAGAATATCATAAACTCCATTTGAAGATCCAATCTCCATCCAAATTAATAATTGTCCATGCCCCTTATGATTACCAACAAATCACATCAATCCACTAAGTTATTTTTGCAAGTCATGACCTGACACTCAAGATACCTTGAGGTGATTTTGCCAACTTAGTTATTGAAATTACCTTTCAAGAGGTAGCATACTTGTGTGTTGCTTGTGTTGAGAAAGTGAAAAAACACCCATCAACAGAACTAGGGCTAGAAGGAGGGTTGCCTTATTGCTAAGTTGGATTGAATTGGTTCCTTCTCCCCTGAGAGGTTCCATAGAGTGCTAAGATATACACCAAACAAAGGGGAGATCCAAGAACTATCACCCCTTACCAAGGTTAAGAGATCTAAGAGAGTTCATCTACCTCAAGTTCTCCTGATAAGCCCACTTCACCTCCATCTTCATCTTCTGCTTTCATCCATTCGCCCTTCCATTCTCCTCCACCTTTGGCAACACCTTCTTCTTCCTGGCCACTCCAAACTGCCTTCCATACCTCCATCTCCCTCAACTAGGGTGTTTCCTATTTCCCAACACCTCCCTTCTAGGGCGTTGTCCCAGTAGGAATTTCCCCTTTCTAGCCTCAAGTCACTCTAGCACACCCACTTCCACCTCTACCTCCCATGGCATGGTTGGGTAACATCCCATCTCCTCTATCCTTCAATGTTTATCAGGACATTCCAAAGAATCCAGAAAGCTTTTGCACTAAGTTCCATCCTTGGGATCCACAAAGGATAGAAGAAGAGCACATTAAAATCTTTCAGATGACCTTGAAGGATATGTAGATTAAACATAAATATGTGGCCTATTAACTCTTCCCTTACTCATTGGGCAATGGGGCCTCCTACTAGTACATTCACTTGTTGATAGGAACCATAACCACTTGGGACCTATTAAAGAACACTATCTTGTAGAAATTCAAGATCTTGATCAATCCTTCTGAATTGTATTATCAGTTCATATCCATTTGAAGAGAAGTCAATGAATTGATTAGCACCTTCAATGATAGATTCCATTGAGCATTTTTGAGGTTGCATACACCCTATGTGGTTGACGATCCTTCTGCACACCTAGTATATTATGTAGCCCTGGACAACCTCACTTCCACATTAGTGAAAATAATGCATCCACCACCAGCTCGGTTGGTGAATGCATATGCAAAAGTGTTCATAGTAAGCACAAATTTTGCGGAGTACATTGCTAGTTTTTTTCCTTCTTTAGGCCCAAATGCACATCCAAAACAAATCCAAGGCCTGACTCATGCTTTGGCACATCAAATGCCCTTGATGAATCAAGTTATACAACTCTCGATAGTTCCTCACCCAAGACAACCATTAAACTAGGTGCCTCCCATGCCTCAATACTTGCAACCACAGTAGCAAGAGGCCTACTCCTAGCAGCCCCAAGTCCTTGCATACCTTAAAACTTCCAAGTTCCCACCCATTTAACAAAATCAACCAAAAGTATAGTCAATTTTTCTTCAAAGTTTGACTTCACATCTAAGCAGTGCGAAAAGAGATCACATCAATGAGTTGATAAAATTAGTCAAGAAGATGTCGACTAAAATGACACATCTATGAAATTAGAACAATAAATTGTAGGCATCCCAATGAAGCATTCAAGCTAACCTCAATCATGACAATCATGAAATGGGTGCTTCTTCTGGATAGAATTATGAGAGAGGGTAGAATCCAAGATAGAACTTGAAAAGAAGGCCATGGAAAAGACAAAACCAAACATGAAATACAAGGCCAAATAGTGGTGGCGTTCCCATGCCTCTTGACCAACCAAGAATCAGTGAAAAAATGACAAGTGGGGTATACCTAGTAGAGGCCACCCTATTCAGTTGATGTCACATACACAAGATAGGTAGGAATTCAGAGCTAGATTGTCCGAAGATCCAAACAACCACAAAGATATTCTAAGTGGAGGTCTAAAATGTTGTGGATGGTTCATAATGTCAGGACCTAGTTCCTTCTAAGCCATAAGATTCATCTATGTTGGTGGTCAATCAAAATCCTTTCCCAAAAGGTGAAATAAATGTACCTGAGAAAGAGACCGCTGCCCCAAAGGATGAACACACAAAAGAGGTAAATAATAAAAGTCCTTTATCACATCTTTTCAATATAGTAGATAATTGTTT
Organism: Sequoiadendron giganteum; assembly: GCA_007115665.2. Lineage (NCBI taxonomy): Eukaryota > Viridiplantae > Streptophyta > Pinopsida > Cupressales > Cupressaceae > Sequoiadendron > Sequoiadendron giganteum. The sequence goes on from CM021106.1 coordinate 101,511,758, forward strand.
GGTAGATGAGTAAGAACCACATGAGGATGAGGTCCAAATTTTTCACAAAAGGGCAACTCCATATGACTTAATGAGTAGACGAGTAGGTGGCCCTTTCACAACCTCCACCCCACCTAACAACTTTAGTAATCCTCCTAACCCAAATTCTAGTAATAACCCAAGCTACCCTCATGTGTCTACCGAATACTTTAACAAGAATAGGTAGTAGGGTCGAACCCAAAATCGGCTTGCCAACTCCTCCCAAGATAAATCTCTTGAAGCTGAAATAGAAAAAATGGGGGAGTATGTAGTAGAATAATTTAAGAAGGTCAAGCTGAGATTATCTTCCTTTGACTTGCTCAAAGTCCCAATAGTTAGGAATTATTTCTTTATAATTTTCAATGGGATTGCCTCATCTAAGTTGGCCCAAGAGGTTCCCACTAAGAGGGTCTCCTTCGATGACTCACAAAATGAGCCTGTCATCTGACAACTCTTTGGAAAGAAAATAGATCAACCTTCAAATCAAAAAGTAGACAAACAACCTACTAAAGAATAGGATAAAGTAAAAACCAAAAATAGGAGCAATGATAAAGATAAGAGTCAATTAGCCCAAGTTGAAATTTCAAGGGGGATTTTTCAAGGTAAGCTGGAGACCCCTACCTTCCTTACCACAATCAATGTTTTTGGAAATAATCTACATAACTGCTTGCTTCACTCAGGATCTTCTACTAATTTCATGCCTTTAGTAGTGTGCAAAGCTTTGGGGATAGTTTTGACCCCCTCCCAATGGAAGGTAACACAACTAGACAAAAAAAATATTAGCATAGTAGGAGAAATCAATAAAATACCTATGAAAATTATTGTTGATCCAAGGGTGTAATAGATGATTGATATTCAGGTTATAGATATTCTTGACTCCTACAACATCATACTAGGAATGGATTTGACTGAGGCACTAAATGGATACATTTCCATAGACTATTCCCACCTATGGCTACCATGGAAAGGGTTGCCAAACCAGATCTGTATTGATCGGGAAGCCCACGTTAAATTTATAAGTATAATATACAACAAAAATGAGGTACTATTTACTGAAACAGAATTGGGAAATTATGATCCTTTGGCTTATCTAGATCAGCCAAAATATTGTTAAGAAGAGGTCATCGAAGAGGTCCTCGTCATGCAATATATTCCACCTACCAAATTAACCTGCATGCCTAAAAGTATAAAGGTATTAATTGAATCAGATGAAGAATACTACGAGGATGCTAATCTTGGATTGCTAAATAGCTTCCAAGATTTCATGGAGAAGTGTGTGCAAGATCAACTAAACCTAGGTTTCAGAATGGACTTTCAAGAGCTCTTATTACCCATTTGGTGTAGGGTACATAATTATTCCCACTCATAATTTGAATGTTGCTTGTGCCAAATAGCAATTGAGCATATCAAGGGATAGGTTATCCTAAAAGGGGAATTTAAAAACATGTAGCCAAATGAAAACCATGTTGAATCTATGCAACCACCCAAGATCACTAAAGAAAATACATTACTTGATGAGGAAATAGACCACTCGAGTCCCAAGATCAAGGATTTACCCAAGTTTTAGATGCTACATTTTGATGGGTCCAAATCCAAGCAAGGAGCCAGAGTTGGCTTCAAATTAATCATCCCTACTAGTAAGATGTTTTTTTCTACCCATAGGATTCAATTTTATTGCACCAATAATGTGGCAGAATATGAAGTAGTAGTTCTTGGTCTCTTAATGGCATTAAGGAAGAAAGTTAAAATGCTTCAAGTCTTTGGTGATTTGGATTTGGTACTAAAAAAATTTATAAAATTATACTCCTACCATGATAGAAGGCTAGAAAATTATAGGCATAGGGTATGGGATCTTATAGAAGGCTTAGATGCATTCAAAATCCAACTAGTCCTTCACTCCAAGAATAATATTGTTGATGCCTTAGCCCAAACAACTAGTACCTTACAACCACTCTCCCTAGCTAGCTTAAGAAATTTTGTTGTTAAGCTTACCTCAACCCCTTATGTGCCCAACAACATAACCAACTTGCATGTCTTTAATGATGACAAACATATCCTAGATTTCATCACAAACTCAAATCATTGATGAAATGGAGCCTAAAGAGTGTGAGTTAGAAATAGAGGGTGTTATCAATCTCAAAACAAATACAATACCTCGATGTATGGTCCAATTAGAGTAGATATTTGACCTAGATCAAATAGGAGATTAGGATTAGTAGGTGAAGAAGGATTCCATTAATAATCAGTGTGATGCACATGACCTAGGAACAATTGAAGAAGTGAAGAACGTGTTTATCAACAAATTTTGCACACCAATAGAAAAGAAATGGATTGTTGATGCCTTACACATGTACCATGATGTGATTGCCTAAATTTATGAGGACTTGAAAATGTACGATACCTCAATCATTACCCATACCATCCTTCTCAAGCCAAATGTGATACCCTTTAGGCAACGTTAATGCCCAATCAATGCATTGCTAGAGCTGATCATTTATAAGGAAGTTTAAATTTTTTTGTCTATCAGGATCATATTCCTAGTTAGACACTCTGCATGTGTGGGAAACCTAGTTCTAGTAAGGAAAAATAATAGAGAAATCAGTTTGTGTGTGGATTTCCACAGCTTGAACAGATCCTCAAAGAAATATAATTACCCAGTGCCCTCACTAGACAAAGTGTTGTAGATAGTTAATGGATCTCAAATGATGTATTTCTTGGATGGGTACTCTAATTATAATCAGGTAATGGTACAATATGAATATAGGCATAAGACAGTGTTCACCACAAAGTGGGGAACCTTCACATACAAAAGAATGTCATTTGGATTAATCAATGCAAGTACAACCTTCCAACACACTATGGACATCACCTTCAAGGAACTGATTGGAAAGTGTATCATCATCTACATGGATGATCTTATCGTGTTTTCAAAAAAAGAGAGGTGATCACATCTTTGATTTATGTAAGGTCTTCTAGAAGTGCAGAGAGTTTAGTATTTCCTTGAATCTAAAGAAATACATCTTTGGAGTTAAAGAGGGAAAGTTTCTTAGAAATGTGATCTTAGAAAAGGGAATCTCAATAGATCCTGAATGCATTCAAGATATTCTGAAAATTTAGCTTCCGCATAGTAAGAAAGAGCTTAAATCTTTCTTTGGGAAGATAAACTTCGTTAGAAAATTTATCACAGGTTTTGCTGAAGTATGATGCTAAAGTTCAATGGATGTCAGAAGCCAAGAAATATTTTGAATAAATCAAGAAAGTGATCACTAAGGCACCAATGCTGGTCAACCTAGATTATCTGAAGTCATTTTACATCTATTCATTTGCTTCAAATCACTCTTGTGCTAGTATGTTGACTCAGAAGGATGATGAAGGCAGTGAAAACTATGTTGCTTTCATGAGTTCCCTACTGAAAATGTTGATCTAAGATACCACAATGTTGAAAATAAGGCATATGCACTAGTCAAAGGAGTCAAGAAATTTAGACATTACTTCTTACACAATAAGGTGTTTGCAATAGTGCCTGACCTAATAGTAAAAACATTACTAATGTAGAATGAGCTAGGAGAAAGAAAAGAAACTTTGGTTACTTTGCTACAAGAATATGATATGGAGATTCAACCCAAGAATTTAGTCTGTAGATAGGCCTTCACCCAGATGATAGCCAAAACCATAGCTGAAATAGGCCTGAAACTTACCATGCTTCAATACCAACTGGAAGATGTTTCCCCTAAGGAATGGTACAATGATATTGTCTAATATTTGTTCGATCACAAGTGCCCATTCTAATTGCAAGGAGTACAAAAAAGTGTTCTAAGGCCAAAGAGCAGTAGCTATATGCTATAGGGTTCTATATTGTACAAGAATAATCACAAGGGAATCTACCTCATATGCCTTGGAAAAGAGGAAGAAGCATGAGTGATGAAGGAATTTCATGATAAATTTGGCACTGGTCATGGATTTGACCCTTCAACCATTTATCAAATCTTTCAAGCTAGGTACTATTGGCCAATGGTTTTTAAGGATGCACGCAATCATGTTCAAACCTATCATTTTTTCCTGACTGCTGCAACCAAAGAAAAATATGTTGTTCTCCCATTGCAACCAGTCTTAGAGGTAAGGCCCTTTGCTTAATGGGGTCTCAACTTTATTGGTCCAGTATGCTTGCCATCCTTTGCAGGCCATAGGTACATTCTAACTGCCTCTGATTAATGTACTAGATGAACATACGCAATAACATGTAGACAATGTACAACTGAAGTAGTTACAAATTTTCTCAAAATATTTATTTTAAATCGCTTTGGTTGCCCCTATGCTCTTGTGTGTGAAAATGGCCCTACCTTCTCCTCACTTAAGTTTGCTAGTTGGACCTTCAATTATGGAATTGCACTCAAATTTTCATCCAATTATTACCCTCATGGAAATGTCCTAGCTGAATCAACCAACAAAAATATGATAACTATGATCAAAAATCTACTTGACAAGAACCCCAAAGATTGGCACACCTAGTTACATTTTTCACTCTAGGAAGATTGTACTCACCACAAGGTTGCCCTAGGGAATTCCTTGTTTCATCTTAGCTATGGCATAGAGCCTATTTTCCCTATTCACCTCAAAATCCCCATGCTCCAGTTTCTCAACACATGCTATGAGGAGGGAGAGCACCAAGAGGCTCATCTCATTGAACTGTTGCATTTATAAGAAGTCTATGATAAGGCAATAGAAAATTTCACCAAACATCAAGGCATAGTTAAATGATGGTTCGACTATCGATCCAAATTCAAGGCCTTTATATTGATGATTTAGTCCTCTATTGGGACAAGGCCCATGAAAAGAAAGGGGGACATGACAAATTCGACAAGCTTTGGCTTGGCCCCTTTCAGATTTCTAAAATTTTAGGAGATAATGCCTTTCACCTCAAAGCACTCATCAGAGAGGATGTACAATTGATTGTCAATGGGCAGTATCTCAAGCATTATTTCCTTGCCTAAGCTTTGAAGGCTCACCTTTTCATATGGTTGTATATAGGCTAGCTTAGGTTTCCCTTGCTTCCATTGTTGCTTGTTTTCTTAGTTGTTTTGGTTTTTTGAGGGTGTTCCTTCATTCTTGATGTGGTGGTAATGCTTGGTTCAATGAATGGTTCACCTTGTTGCCCACTCTCACTTGTTCTTTGGATAAATCTTCCCTCTTAACTATTGGTCTTTAACCACCTCCGCGTAGTTGGTTTCCTTATCTAAACTCTGACTTGACCTAGGAAGGAAGCCTTGTTTGAATCCTCTTACACTTGTCTTGGATCATACAATAAACACATATTAAATTGTTTCCAAAGAACTCTATAGTAGTTGTTAGGAGGGTTGGACAAGTGAAAAATATTAAGTCTATTCTAGTGACCACTATGATTCCAAACCTATTGTAAGCTTTGGTGTTTATGTAGTTGAGAAAAGAGAAAATGTTTTAAAAGAGAATATTATAAAATGAAAAGAGAAGAAAGAAAGAAAGGTTAAAACATGCAACTGAATGGGTGTGTGAGTAACTCTATCGGGGCTATGGATGCCCAACTATAAATAGAGAAATGTTCATGGGGTCACAACAACAAATTTTTCAAGGCTATGGACACCTGATTGGTAGTAGAGCAATGTCCAGGTGATGTTTTGGGTTAGACAACTTACATAGCTTACCTTGCTTGATTGACGGTTGTTCATGCAGTCTTTGAGGAAATGAAATGAATTCACCATGCACACACTTCTAAGATATTCCTATAACTTGATTAAACTAAGGATCCCATCCTTGTTTGAGTTCCTAGTTCACCTATGGAAACTAACTTCTGGTCTATGAAGGTAGAGATTCTGGGTTCTAAATGAATATTTATCCTTAGAATGATCAAGAGCGTTCTCCCAACAAAGTCACCATTTGTTGTGCCTACAACACACATGCCTCATTCAGAATGGGGACCCTCTCTTTTTGCCTTTGCTGGGTCACTTTTTACCTCTGCCTCATTTTGTGTGACCCCCTAAAGTTTGAGCTAAGTCATCATGGGACCTAAACGTCATCATCTTTAGTTGACCCAACTTCACCACCCAAAATTTCCTAAGTCTTTGGCTTCTATGGGGTTTCCTTGGCATATTTCCTTTGTTTTTTAATGTTGGCATCCTTCGAGTCTTGTAGGTCTGCAGTCATGGATCGTTCTTTGCGCGTCATTTCCATATGTTCAATGTTTCTTGGTAGTTGACCTGGGATGTCTACTTTCATGGCAGGCCCTGCATCCTCCATGGCCCTCTTGTCTCGCTGCCTGTCAAATGATGATCCCCTAGGTTCTCTCTACATTGTGGTCTCCAACTTTCCCACCACCGGTGCTTTTGAAAATCATGCCCAACTACTCTACCATCTATTATACATGCTATTAATGTGGTTAATAAATACACAAGTTCCCATTAATAGGTATTTTGACCTATCATTTTCATCCCACCAGCTAGAAGTTTATCTGTGCTCCATCCTGCTGCCACTACCCTCATGCATGCATGAATTCCTCAATGATTGAAAGCTTGACATTCATTAGTTCCTTCAGGATTTCAAGGTGTGTCTATTTCTGCCTAGCCTAAAAATAGTATTTCAGTTGAGTTTTCAACATGTTAAAATTCTATGGAAAAATTTTGATTTTTTTTTAAAACATGGCTAAATGACCTCAACGTTTCGCACAAACCCACAAGGAGAAAACCCTAGAAAAATGATTAAACATGACTTCTCAAACTATGTGAAACCTTTCCTTCCTATGCTCATTCTTAACTAGGGTCATGAAGCCTTTGTGACCCTCACCCTCATCACCGTCGTCAAAACAATATAGACTTCAAACACTTTGGGTGGAGGACACTTGATCAATGATCTGCTTTTGCAAGCCGCCACATGTGGGCATCTCTTAGCTCACCACCATTCTAAAAATGGCCATCCTGCACTTGCTTCCCATATTATGGGTGCCACCAAGCCCTATTTCATCAAACAAATAGACATAGTACAAGTCTCCTCATAGGCCATTCCTTATGGACTGTCATCTACTTGTCGATGCCATTAACAACTATCCTCAAATGGTGAAGCCATCGCCCCCTTTCATACCATGGAATTTGTTTGCCTCCTTGCCACCCGAAGTTGCATGAAAATACTAAGCATAAACCCTTTGCGAGCCTAGATTTATGGGCCACTGTCTGCAGACCGCTCTATTGTCGCCATTGTTCCAAAATGGAAAAATCGGTCCATCCTTCCACATGGAAGGTTTTGACCTCGTTGTTTCCTTCATACTCACTTAAAAATTGACTAAGTAAACCACCTTGCAAGAATTTCTCTGTGGACTTTCGTCTACCCACCACCATCATGTGACCACCATTCACAAACATCCATGCCTCACCATCCTTCTGCATGGTGGAGCCCAAGCTCCCTTACATCGTCCATGTTCTCTAAAATGAAGTAACCCATACAAAGGCTCTCTGTGAACCTGCCGATGTGGGATGCCATCTTATTTCTACCATCCATAAATGCCATTCTGATGAAGACCTTCCATAGCTCCCCACCCGTAATCTTTCAAATGACCAAACCTTAAAGAGATAACCTGAACCATCCATGCTACCTATGATTCCTGCCATGAAAGATTCCCTTTGCAGATTTCCTCCTCCTAAATGCTATTCTTGACTGGTAGAGCTATAAACAACTTTGATGTTCCCTGCCTCTGCATGCCCTATGCCCACATAGCTAAAAAATTCAATCAGATGCTCTCAAGTGACTACATGGTTGACTACCTAATGCTCCAAATGCCTCAAATCCTTGACCAACCCCTAATGCATTAAATGATGAGTTTTAATGAATTTTTTGGTCTTTGATGATGGATTACTTGATTTGACCCTCATTTTTGTAGGATTTCACTAGTGCTTCCCTTGATTGCTTTATGAATGTTCTTACTACTATTTTTTGCTTGAAAGATTTATGGAATCAACTACAAGACCATCAGGAGCATCTATAGAAAAGGAGAAAGGAAAGAAAACTGCCAAGATACCAAGGGGAAAGGAAGATAAGGAAAACATGAAATACCAATTCCATGGGTATAAATCACCTCTACGGTCATCTCTGATTGGGGCACCATATTCGACACCAACCTTGGGCACATAAACATGGAGGAGTTCAAGAAAAGGGTGACAGTCGATCCAAGAATTAAAAATGCCTTGAAGATCAAAAAAAGTGGCCTCGCCAAGGTGACTGAATTCCCTCCTGCATTCATTGCTCCAAAGTTGGTGATGGCATGTAGGTAATGCTATCACAATAGTACAAAGATCATAGACCATGATGGTAGGGTGTTGTCAAATTTATCTACTAGGTTTATTGGTTGGGCATTCCACATCCCTACATTTGATAAGATGGAAGAAATGAAAAGGGAGGATGCTAAGAACATGTGGAAAGTAGACCCCCTCGCATGCAAAAAGCTAATTAATCAACATATGTTGAAGGACAAGAGGGGCAGTGAAACCAAAGTGCCATAGGAATTATCTAGAAGAAACTTCCATGAGGAGTACCATGAATTAGTTACTCTACTCAGTAGGGTGATGGGCTCCCCACTACTACCTACTTACAAGAGGAGATGTTCTATTACATCAAGGAGATCATTCATGGAAAAATAAATTTTCACTAGGTGGAAATCATCAGGGGAAACATTTATAGCTAGTTGATGGCTATGAAAAATACCTCCCAATTCTATATGACCTCCTACCTAGTGTACATGTTTGCTAATTCATTCCCCTACAAAGGCCTTGATGTCGCACACAATCTGGATCCAAGAAGAGATCTCAAGGTATATGATAGATACCCTTAGCTGCAATACAAAAATTTCAAGAAAGATTATCATATAGTGAATGATGCCTTCATTGGGTATATTATCATACTTCTTGTGGGATACTTTGAAAGGAGAGTCTCACATACTGTTAGGGCGTTCATCTAGAGATTTGGGTACTTTTTCATAAAATTCCCAAAATTTACATACATAAGAGTAGAAGGTTTCTCTAATAAGCCTTACAAGCTACCATGCTACCCTAATGACCAGATGATTTTGTTGGAGGTTACTTGATCACTACAAAACACTCATGTCATGTTGAGCAATAAAAATAGAGTGGTAGTCCCATATCCCCTCACTTTCGGACAAGGAATGTATTCTTGTCCCACTACCCAATGCGCAAACTACTCAAAGTGGGAGATAGTGGAGTATAATTTGGAACTCCACATAGCTCAGCCAATGATTGACCCATATGGTAAGCTAAAGAAGCAATTTGGAAAGAAATATGCCCATTAGCCACATCTAGAGGACTTATGGGCCAATTTTCAAGATGACAAAGAAGTACAAATGAGACATTATATGTGAATGATTTCCCAATTCATGAAGTCAATCAATTTGTTTCCTCTGCTGACCAAGTTGTGGATGAGGATGACACAATTCTTGATCAAATATTTGATGTCATGGCCAACTTGCCACTACCCCTAATGTATTGGAATGAGGGAGAGGTCAATGACCTTGATACAATAACAAAACAAGTCATAGACAAAACCAAGCAATCGATAGATGCTCAAGTTGCACAACTGAAGGTGCAGGGTGTAGCATTGACATATGGTGAGCTCGAGGATGAGCCCGAAATTGAAACTATTAATGGAGTTGATTCCACCTCCACAAAAGAGGCAACAAAATCCCCTCTAGCCACAAGATCGAGGGAAAGGAAGGATGTGCCCGAATTATATCTTAAGCATGTGGTATATTCACAAAAGTCCATTGAGCGAGAACCCTCCAAGAAAGAAAAGAAGATGGGAGAATTTTTAATAGAAACTCCCACCATTGAGGAGGACCCTCAACATGAGGGATAAGAAGAATAAATTGAGAAGTTTCACTCACCATCGGTCACCTCTGCTCTCGCCACTACTATTACAATTGCCACTCCACCACCTCCCACTTCACAAGCATTGCATGTTTCATCTCCGCGCACCATGGACATTTCATTCCACCTCTCTTCCACCCCACCAATGGCTCCTCTGATGGTGCTTGATTCTTCCTTAGCCATTACATCACCACCATTGACCTCCTCATTGGGCCACCTCCTCCACTTCCCATCCTCTCTACACTCCAATGACTGTGACTACTTCTACTATCCCCCAACTCACCCTATTGTAGACCTTTACAAAATATATGTAGGGTGTACCCTCTGGGATTTTTTGGGTGATCATGAGCCCCACCATTCAAGCCCTGGTGGCTTAGATTACCACTAGTTTTCCTATTCCTCTGCCACCCATAGAGCCAATAAATATGGAGGCCACAATGAGAATATTAGAAGAAACAAAGAAGTGTCAGAAAGAAGTTGGCAAAGGAATAATGTAGGAGCTTGAAGGTCCCTAATTTGAACATCAATAGGGAATACTAACTATTAATATTGAAAAAGAAGTGACTAATGAATAAGAGTAACAATCCATAGAGGAGGACATTGAAGCTCTAAGTGCAAAATATTTAATTGAGACCTCAAATAAAAAGTTGGAAGAAGAACCTCCCTGACATCTCAAGGATGAGGAAGAGGAGGTTGAATAAGAGAAGTAGCCATTTCAAGACAAAAAGGACACCAATGTTGGTGTGGAGGTACTTGAAGAGCATCCACCTATTGGCCAAGGTAAGGGCCCTAATAAAGAATAAGAAGTGCCTCCCAAAGGGGAAGAGTAGGAAAATAAAGAAGAAAAGGAAGAGGATGTTCCCAAGAAGAGCCCCGAGCTGGAGTACCTCATGGAGCTCGAATTCAAAGAAGAGAAAGTTCCCTAGGAAGAAGGCACTAATAAGGAAAGCATACCCACCTCTAAGTTGAAAAAGGAGAAATGCCATAGACATCGAAGACTAAGATGATGAAGAAGAAAGAAATAAGCATGAAGCCCCATCTCATGAAGAGAAACAACCTCAATAGGCGGAAGGTGACAACAAATCACCAAAAAGGGAAGCTCAAGTGCTTGAATGGCTAGAAAAATAGCTACAAAAGAAATCCCCTACCATTATTGATCCAAAGGTCATATTGGAGGCTATATTGGTGAGATTGCAAAAAAAGGAAAAGAAATAGAAGAAGCCAAAAATCTGATCTCAAATTAATGTAGATGATTCTAGATTGAGAATAGTATAGATTACCACCCTAGTGATAGATCAAAGAGAAGGGGTCAGTTACAACATTTCTACTATCAACTTGGGCCCAACAACTAGGGAGAATAATATAGAGGGACTCAAAGGTTTAGTGGCCATGATAATACAACAAATGGACAAGGATAAGTCTATGAAGTAATAAATAAAGACACAAGTGGCATATCTCACTGCCTATATTCAATATTGGACATCCTTAGAGGAAGAAGAAGCTCTTATGACATCCTCCATGCCCCCACTCCTTTCTCAAGAATAACTCACTCAGATTGAAAATATGAAGAACTAGACTAAGGCCACAATAGAATGGTTCCAATGAGTGGTGTATAATGGTGATATGGGCTTCCCCCATGCTACTAGAGTGATTAAAAATTTTAGGGATTTGTAAAAATAGCTAGAGGGCATATAAAATATATGTCAACAGTCTATCAAGTTGTATAGGATCACCTATCCTAAACTCGAGGCCATTCTTAAGATGCTTGAGAGCATATGGGGGAAAGAATTAGTGCTGCCCAAGGATGATGGTTGGCTTGTGGAAACCTAGAAGATAGGCTTGGATCATCAAGGGGATTTCCTAGAAAGAGTTTTGCATGAAGTGGAGCTTGAAATTGAATGGGTGGCTAAGCATAGGGCAGACATTGAGGATTACATTAAAATAATGATGGATTATGAGATGCCAACCCTTGAGCTCAATCTAGAAAAGATTAGGACCCTTTTTCATAAAAAGATGGAATAGTGAGCAGTCGATGCACTCACACCAAATTTCAGGGATTTCACTACAAGAGAGTTTACCCAATTAGAGAAGATAATTTATTTTTTATCAAACTATAGAAATCAGGTAGCATGACCCCCTATAAACTGTAGTGCACTTGGTAAAAATTTTAACGTGACTAGTGGCATTGGCGTGACATGCCCTTCTGTACCATGGAGGTGGGGGAGACTAGACCTCATGACCAACCTCTTGCAATAGGAAAGATTTAGCCAACTGAGCTAGGTCGCCCACCCCAATCTAACCAAATAGTTAGGGCCATGCCCAAATGCACCAAAAACTAGGAGCAGATCGTGAGCAGATCCAGGAAGTTATCCTTCCAGGTGCTCCAATCTGATATTATTGAATGAGATAAGCTTCAGGCTTTGATTGGGAAAATTGTGGAGTACACCACCCAACAGAAAAATGAAGGTAAGCTAGTAATATATGATAAGTTCCTAACAATGTAGTTAAAAAGGAAGGTTGATAGTACAAGACTAGACTGCTAAAATATAGCCACTACAGGACAAAATAGAGAAAAGACAAAATTGCATTTTATATTAGTAAATTTTTGGGCTAGGTGAAACCCTAATGTAAAATTAGTCTTGTCCACACAATGAAAGTAATTCCTGGCCATTCATTTCACTTTTTGAAAACTATAAAAAGGAGGTCCCGTCTCATTTTCACAGGGAGAGTTGAGTTGTAAAGAAATGTTGCTGAAATTTTAATAGAATCTCATTGATTTTGGTGGATTCTTGTGTTTTTCTCATGTTTCATGATTCATCTCCCCCATATTTTATAGATTTAGATTGCTTTAGCTTGTGTTTCTAAGTGTTTTCAAGTATTTTTAGTAGTTTAGTTGAAGTTGTCCATTGATCTTGAAGAATTCTATTGTTTTGATGCTTTCCATGTTCATTATTTTTTCTAGTTATTGATGGTAAATGACTGTGTAAAGCTAGTTTGAACACAAATTCATTTCTGCACTTAAGTTTCACCTTTTGTTCATGCTTTATGGTGAATGAACAATTGAAAAAATCTACAGACCTTAGAAGATAGCACTAGTTGCATGATACTATGTGTTTTGGTTAGGTGGAGCTTAGTTATAGGAAGGATGTCCACTATATCATCCTCCATGATCACTATTCATCGCTAGTTGCAGGTCTAGGAACTATTACCTCCCCTTTCCATTTTGACTTTTCTTTGAAATAGTAGTTTAGGCAAAGTTCCAGCATCATTGTAAAGCCAAATCTAATGTTGCACATGGAGTTTTAGACTCCTATTTTGGACTTGCAATAATAGCACATCACTCCTAGAATATCATAAACTCCATTTGAAGATCCAATCTCCATCCAACTTAATAATTGTCCATGCCACTTGTGATTACCAACAAATCACATCAATCCACTAAGTTATTTTTGCAATTCATGACCTAACACTCAAGAGACCTTGGGGTGATTTCTCCAACTTAGTTGTAGAAATTACCTCTCAAGAGAGGTAGCATACTTATGTGATGCTTGTGTTGAGAAAGTGAAAAAACACCCATCAATAATAATTACTATTTACTATTACTATGGAGTAAATGTGAATGTAATTTGTATTTTGATGATGAGTAAATTGTGCTTGCACTTTGTTATCAATGCATTATGAATGAATTTTATTTCATTTAATGATATGTGAAGAAATGCGCATATATGAAATGGGGATGGTTATTGAATTAATATTATAACTATAGAGATGTATTATGTGTAATGCATATTTTGTAAAAATTTGGCTATTGTGGGCATGTGTTAGTCAATGTAGATATATGTTCAATTCCTTCAAGTAGAGGGAAAGTATCACTCAGGAGAATATCTTGGTTGCGTAATCAATAATGTAATCTATCTAAGCTTAAAAGCACTCATAGTAGTATAGTTGGGTCAAGTTATTTATGTGGAAAGTTGGTAATTCATCCTTAGTTTGATGTGTCTGCATTAGTAAGGGACTTGTTTACTATTGAGTGCATTATTGGATTATTTTTATATGTTTGGATTTTACATAAGTTCTTTCCTATTCTACTATGCTTGTATTGATGAAGTTGAACATACATGGAATATGTATATATACACATATTCGTGTTGATGATAGACCATACACATGAAGGAATGTGTACATGAGGGTACATAGGTAGATGTACCTATGCAAACTATTGTATGGGTTACTTATGTGTATGGAACTATCAAATAGACCTAACAACATGTATTTTTATATGTATAGATATATCACATGTAGGTATTGATCAATACAATAGTAATTGTGTATGAATTTCTTGTGTAATCATGTGTGTATATATATATGTGTATATAATAAATACATATCCATATGTATATATGTATCAATACAAGCATATGGTGGCAAATGGACATTCCCATATGAATGTATTGATATATCTATACATATGTATACATGTACATAGAGGCTTATATATATATGTACACAGTAGATATATTGTTATTGAAATGTGATTGCTATCTTGTTTGTATTCATTTGTATATCAAATGTATTCATAATCTATTGGTATATGATATATATATATATATATATATATATATGCATATGCATATACATATACATATATATGTGCTGATATACATATATGTATATGTAAATATATGATATATATTTAAAAGTGATTATATGCTTTGAAGTCAATTATCATTAGTAATGCATAAAGGCTGATTTACTTACTAAATCATAGGTTGATTATATACAACATATAAAAGCATTTTATAAGGCTGAATAAAACACGTATTGGCAATACATAAAGGGAAAACTATGTGCAATATAAAGTGCAACAAGTAAGTCAATTTAAAGAGTTTGACTTAGTCGATGTATTGAGATTAAATACATTTGACTTAGTAAAATTTATTTACTTGGAACACCTTATTATGAATTGATTATCAACAACAAAATAAATGTAAATGATAATTAATAGGATAAGTTTATGCAAGTCAATGAATAGGTAAAATCAGATTTAAGAGACATGGTGACTCATCATAGAGTAAGTCAACTTATGTTAAGTGTTTCATTTGACTTATTGATTGGTTCAAACAAGAGACAAGCCACACCAACTGTAGAAGGATAGTTTCTTGCTTTGGTACCACCTTATGAATTTTGATTGTTGTAGAAGTGAGTTTTAAGAGCAATTTGAATTCCATCATTTTACCATGTGTTGTTTTAAAATGGTCTTATGCTACTATCAATCTTTGAGGGCGATTTGTAGCTTTGTTTTGTTGAGTACAACCTCAACTTGCTGCCAACTTTTTAATAAGTTAAGTGAGTCGACTAAGGTGGAGTTTGCTATCAATATTCATTCCTTTTCTATAGGATGAGAAGTCTCTTTTCTGATTTATAAATAGAGGAGTTGAGCTCTCATTTGGGACACATTCCACAAGCTTTCTTGTGCATGTTCTATGTTAAAATGTATCTACATTTGTTATCTACATTATTCTACTATATTCTAAGAGATATTTTTGAGTATTTGTGAGAGTATTTTAGCATATTGAGTGAAGTATATTATCAACTTGTGAGATAGAGGTTTATTGCAGCATTTGTTGAGAGATAAAGCTAAGATGGTTGTTGTTTTGGAAAAATTATTTGCAATCAGTTGATTGGATAAGCAAATATAGGCATGAGGATAATTTTCCTTTATTTGTCTCAGCTTTTGAAAGATGGTTTCATGATTACTTTAATTATTCTATTGTGAATACTTTCATTTAAGGGAAAATAGTATTGCTTTGAAAATGAATTAGAATTTGTTTATATTATTTTGTGAAGTGCTTGTAATTACTCCATAATAGGATGAATTGTTTTTCATAGGTATCAATATACTAGACATGATTAAACAAGGGTAGCTTAAGGGTT
The DNA here is from genome assembly GCA_007115665.2 of Sequoiadendron giganteum. Taxonomy (NCBI): domain Eukaryota; kingdom Viridiplantae; phylum Streptophyta; class Pinopsida; order Cupressales; family Cupressaceae; genus Sequoiadendron; species Sequoiadendron giganteum. The sequence continues at coordinate 101,527,606 of CM021106.1, forward strand.
ACTCTTAACTAGGTTAGTTGATTATACTAAATACCTAGAGGGTTACTAGGATTATTTTCCATTGAAGGGGGGAACTTTTATATATGATTTCATAGAAGAAATACCCTAGAGCATGGGAAATTAATCATAGGTTAATTCTAGGGTTTAGGGTATGTGTAGGATCATCGTGGAAAAAAACAAGTCCTTAAGTGAAAATAAAAATTCATAAAATCAGAGTTAGGAAACTTGAGGTAAAAATTTGAATAAGTCATCTATATTATTTTAAAAATATGTAACAATAGAATATGTAGAAAATTCAATTTAGTTTCTAAACTACTAGGTTTATATTATTATTTGTAAAATCTATTTAGTGAAAATTTGAAATTTCAATGTAGTAGTACTTAAATTTTAGGGAAAAAATAAGAAGTAGGTGTCTGTCTGACCACCCTAACCACAATCAAATGATAATATTTTTTTATAATATTTTAGATATAATTAGCGACTCATGTCTCGATGTGATGTATTTTTTTTGTAATTTCTTTCCAGGTAAATAATTAATTATGATTTTTTTATTACAAATATAAAAAAATATAAAAACTCATATGTCTGACCACCTTACCTTGGTCAAAACTTCATGAATTTTTTTAATTTTTTTTAATCCTATAGTATGTGAAGCATAGAATGTGACGAATATTTCAGATTCAAAAAATGTGATATCCTTTGAAATCTATAAAAAAAATTCAATCAGCCTATCAATCAGGACTTTATTCATAATTCAAAAAGAAAATGAATAATAATTATTTATTAAATTCAAATGAAAGCATAATTTATATTGGTGGAAAGATGAGAATCTTCTTTAAAACCCATTTTCATTTCATCAATTTTGGGTAAAAACAAAGTCGTCAACCACATGGGCCATCATATCGCCACTTTTTGGCCCATCATGATCCTACACATACCCTTTAAGTTTACCCATGGGAGGGATTACTTATGCATATATTATAGTGGAATTGAGTCAAAATGAGCTTAAGAAGTGTTAGTGAATAGTTGACTGTCACTTGAAGTATTGAGTGAGAACACTTTGGCCAAAGTAGTGTGATTTCCTATGGCTCCACTATTAGTTCACTATGTCAATGTAGTGCATGCTAGTTTCATATTGTAGGGTTACAAGTTCTAGTAATGTATGGAAAAACACTAAGCTCAGTTTGGTTTGTCATACAAGGTTACTCAACCAATCTCTTCATTGAAGGGTAGGGACATGTATCTTATGATAGATGTGTCAATGACTGGATATGAGTTTGTGGTTTGCAAAAAGCGCTTCAATGATGCTTCTCCTCAGCAGGTGATAGAAGACCAAGGTTTTGAAAGGTGAATCTTGTACCATCAATATCTATTTCTTTGAAGCTTGGTTGAGCTATGTATGTAATTTTGTAAATTCTTGGAATATTGTAATTTGTGAAATTATTATATAGAAATGGAATCCTTATTATATATTGTTATGGAATCTATGTTCATTTGTTATCAATAAATAAAAGATTTTTTTATTGCAATGGTTTGTTACATAGTTTGTTTACTCACACAGTGAAAACTTAGGAAAATTACTTCAGTGAATGGTTGGTGTGTTACAATATTATTACCTGAAATAAATATTTGAAACCTCCATTAGGTGGAATTCAAAAAAATATTCTCTTTTATATTTCTTAGTTATATCTTCAACCTACATTTTATTGTCCATCACAAAAGGAAAACTAAAAAGACTGAGAAAAACAATGTAAAAGAGGGAAATGTGGGGCCTTTAGGACTCCATTTCCATAACAACACTCTTGTATGCCTAGTTGTTCAATATCTAGGAGTAGGAGTTCCAAAATCCATTTTTGATGTGGGAGTAGCTAGTCATGTAAGAGAAATATTTCATAAACCAATTTTTTTTCCTTATTTTCTTTAGGTTTTTTTAGTCCATGTTGACACTTATCAGGTGTAAGATAGTTAAAATTCTAAAAAAGTAAAAAATATCACTTACTATTTTTAGTAATTGAACCTAAACATGCACATATGGACATGAAAATTTACCTTGATGAGTGGAATTAAAAAAACTAAATACCATATACCATTTGGGAGATATTAAACTTTTTGTCCCAAAAAATTTCCCCAATATAATTTTAAACTCAAATTTGAAGACCTTACAAACCTTGAAAAAGATTAAAAAATGGACAAAATGATTTTTAAATCATTTCAACATTGTAGATCCCTTTGAGAGCTTCCTAACAATATAATAGAATAGAAATTTCAAAAATCGAGTCAAATTTTATGGCTCTAGGAAGCTGTCACCAAAATGTGAATTTCAAGAAATATCTTCTTGGGTAAAATGAATAGCTCAAATTTTGGGTGTAAAAAAGGAGAATTAAAGTTTTTAGAACATTCTATGGTGGTTATTTATGCCAAATAAAGGGGTTAATGGAGGTTATAAATGGTGGATCCATTAGTGAACATTGTGGCTCTAAATATTAGATTTATTTTAGAGAGTTGATTTTATTTGTAGTGAATCAAGTCCATGTGGCTACAACATTGTAAGTTTTGAATTTGTAATTTAATTTTCTATAATTATTTGAAACTAGGTTGTTTTCTATCCTACATTTTTGTGTTGATATTTGTTGTTGTGTTATGTGTGGGAGGTGGGTGGAGTATCCCCTCGTTAATTTCAAATTTATTTGGATTATTTTATTATTATTTTAAAGTATTAGATTAGTTTGGGATGTTGTATATTTAATACCCACGTTTCCTTAGAATTTTAACAATTTGTTACATAGTTTGGGTTTAGACTAAATTTAGCTTCTTTATAAGTGTAATGTCATAAATTACATCCTATGCAACTTCACATCCCATGAGATTCCCCTTAAGAAAATAAAGAAATTTTTATTTTATCCAACTTTAATTTAATCTTTACTTGCTTAACTCATTCATTTATTATCATTAAGGTGGATTTATATCTCAGATGAACACACACCGAACAAAATTATGCGTGCTACACGAATGCCCTAAATAGATTCTCAAATCTAATAGTCATTGGGATATTACATTTCCTACTTATCAACAAATGTAATGCCTCTGCTAGCTCATAGATGTATTGGGATGACTCTTGGATGCATAAACCTCCCTAAAATACTTCATTTGAGGGCTCTCTAAACACATTAAAAAATACACAATTTTTTCATTTTTTCTTACTCTTTCTTCATCACAAAGGCTTATTTTCCTCCATTCCACCATCTCCATTGCATCTTCTTACACTCACAACCATACTACATTGAAGCTTTGGTATTATCAACATATTTATCTCAAGCTTAGATATTGCAACCTCTCCCTTTTAGTATTCTCATTTTGCTATAGAAGGCTAACTATTATTTATTCATTGCATTTCCTTTTAATATAATTTTCATATTGTTCTAGCATATGAATTTCCTCTATCACATGTATTTTATTTCTCTCTATCTTGTTTGTCTATCCATGGAGGTGAAAACACCAAAGAAACGATTTTCCTAAAGAAAATACCTAAACAACCCCAATACTTTTCCTTTGTCTTATGTGCATATAAGTACTAAAGATATTTCTATCTTAGAGACTTTATTGCTTGGTTTTCTATGATCATTTTCTTCTTTTCCTCTCTCTTTATCATTCATTTTTAATTTAGTTTAAATTAATTTAATTGTTGTTACTTTCTACCACTTTCTTGCATTTTAATAGTTTTGTTTATTAGAATTGTTAGTAGTTACTTTTCTTTTTTCTTAAGACATTCTTACTTTTTGGTCCATATGAGATGCCAACACATTGCAAGGATGTTCATGCACCACATTGTCATCCTTTCCTGAGAGCTCGTTATTTTGTCCAAAATCCCTCTATGATCTACTCTTTTGGTTTTTCGAACTCTCACCTTTTAATTAAATGTAAAAAATAAACAAACACTCTTCATCATTTTATCTTCTCACCATTCGAAGTTGTCTCTTGTGAGGTAGTTGAGGGCTATTTATTCCTTGAGACCTCATCATATTGAGAATAGAAAATCCCCTCTACATTTTGGTGAACCTAACATGAATTCACCTTTATCCAAAACCATGGTCATTTTATAATTCTAAAAATCTTCATTTGGGTATGTGCAAGATCATCATGGAAAAAACAAGCCCTTAAGTGGCAATGAAAATTCAAAAAATTAGAGTTAGGAAAATTGATGTAAAAATTTGAATAGGTTATCTATATTATTTAAAAAATATGTAAGAATAGAATCTTTAGCAAATTGAATTTAGTTTCTAAACTACTAAGTTTATTTTTAAAAAAAACCTATTTGGTGAAAATTTGAAATTTCAATGGAGTAGTACTTAAATTTTGGGGAAAAAATAAGAAGTAGGTGTCTGTCTGACCACCCTAACCACAATAAAATTATAGTATTTTTTAATAATATTTTAGATTTAAGTAGAGGACTCATGTCCTAATGTAATGCATATTTTTTTGTAATTGTTTTCCAAGTAAATAATGAATTATGATTTTTTTATTACAACTTTTAAAAAATATAAAAACTCGTATGTCTTACTACCTTAACTTAGTCAAAACTTCATGAAATTCATTTTATTTTTTAATCCTATATTTTGTGAAGCATATAATGTGACACATATTTCAGATTCAAAAAATGTGATACCATTTGAATGTTATAGATGTTTTTCAATCAGCCTATCAATCGAGACTTTAGTCATAATTCAAATAGAAAAAGAATAATAATTATTTATTAAATTCAAAGTAAAGCATAATTTATATTGGTGGAAATTTGAGAATCTCCTTTACAAACTATTTTCGTTTCATCAATTTTGGAAAAAAAAAAGTCTTCAGCCACATGGGTCATCATATCACTTACATATTGCCACTTTTTGGCCCATCATGATCCTACACATACCCATTTCCTTTTAATTCCTTCTTCTATTTTATCTTAGATTTAGAAATTTGGGCATGTGCACCTAAATGATGCACAAAAATATAGCCGCATATGCAAAATAGAGCAAAATGCATTCATGTTTTGAAAAAAATCAAGTAATGTGATTAAGTTACTGCTTAAGAAATCTGATCCATAACACAAGCATGTTATTTGAATAGAAAATGCACATGAATTTTATGGAGAGAAAATGTGTGCATGTTTTTAGGAATATTATATTATCTATTATATTATATTATATTATAATATATCATACTAATATTATAATATATTATTATATAATATAATAATATATTATAATATAATATGTTATAATAAAATGTGTAGTGGAGGAAAAATAATCCCTTTTTCACAGTTAATTTGGGAATAATTTGTGAACCCTCATTTTATACCTGCACAAATACAACAAGCAAACACATTATTAGATCAATATGCAAGATACAAACAAGGATTCCCCATGAAATCCATTTACAAAGATTAAATAGAAATAAAATGAAAAACAATGCAAGAAACTAAATCAAATCTATCTAAGAAAAGAAAAATCTTGATCCCATGGGGGAATTGGTGTCAATTGGTGTGTCGAAATTGGCCCTTTCCCAACTCCTTTTTTGCAATGTTGATGATGTGTGGATGATTGAATCTCCTTGATGAGATTTTGGCATAACCTAGCTATGAAATCATGAAAATTATGAATACTTTGGAGAGGAATGGACAAAATTAGCTCTCAATGTGAAGAGATTAACTTTGCATGAGATTGTAGATGTTGAATGAGAGGAAGAACCTCTAATTTATAGATTTCCAAAATGGAAGAGAGAGTGAAATTGAGCAATGTGGGATCATTCAACATCCAATGGCTATGTGCCACTTGTCAAGATGTGAATGGTTGAAGGTTGTGCACATTTTGGCCAAAGTGCCAATAAATGCAATTAGGTGGAATTTGAATTTGAAGAAAAATGACATGTGAGAGGGAAAAAGACATGAAATAAATGCCACTTGGCTCAATACACAAGGAAATGTAAGAGGAGTGAATGCCTTGTTGGATGTACAAATCCACTTGGATTTTGAATTAAAATTTTGAGGGAATATTCCTCCTTTATTCCATGTTGAGAGAAAATAGGCAATTAAATAAATCAAAGTAATTGATTTATTGTGCAAGTTGCATTCTCTAGAGGATTTTATTGATTGAGATTAAATTAATGAGAATTTGATCAATCTAATGAGGGATTAGATGATTTGACAATTTTGACTCAAATTTATGAGTTGATTTAAATCAAGAATTGAGATGAAAGATTATTTAAATAAATGTTTTTGATTTATTTTAAAAAAGGGGATAATGTTAGATTAAATCAAATAAGGTTTAATTTATTTAATTTAATGAGAAGACTTTATGGATTTAATCAAATAAAATGAATTATTTAATTAAAAGGGATTTTAGGGTTAATTAAATTAAATTGATTAATTTAATTAACAGAGGAGAAAGACCTAATTAAATAAATAATGATTTATCTAATTAAGAGACAGAAGATGATGATAAACTGAGAGTGTGATTTAGGAAGAAATGACGTTAGTAATCAGGATCAGGTGTGTTAAATTGAATTGTACATTTTCCATGTCTACATTTTGCCCCTCTTTGAAACAATGAACTTGTTGCATTGATTCAAAGAATAAACTGTTGTGATCAAAGTTCAAAATTTCTTGATTTTCTCGAATGCCCCACTGTTGTCCCAATGGGAGGATTATGCTGGTATACTGCCCCCTCAAGAGATCAGATGAAAATTTTGATTTTTTTGGATGATCTCGTGAAAAAAGAGGACAAGGTGCCCGACAAGTCCAAAAATGCCCCAGGATGACAGAAAACATGTTAGGATGCCAAAAAAGATGTGAAATGGTCCTTGGTTGGACAAAAACAGGATCGGGGGACAAAAACCCTAGCCAAATGGCCAAATTAGGTCAAAAAACCCTAATTTGCAGAATTAAATAGACCTTGAGGGGTCACTTTCAATACATTTGCACGTTTAGCCTTTATATTTTTTGCATTTGGAGCTTTGATCCTAATTGAGATGGCACAATGAAAACTTCCCAGGCACGCGTCAGAGAGAGTACGAGTACACCAGTGGCCAGTCGTTGTGAGACCCATGGTATGTACCCCCATCCTGACTTTTAATTTCTCATTTTTCATGCATTAATTAGGGTTCAACTTAATTTTAGGTTGAGCGGAGCTCTATAGCATCGTTGGAAGTGCTCGGTCGATGTCGCACATTCCTATATTGGACCGCATATGCAAAGAGCACCATGTGGCGTAGTTAAGAATTCAGGGTCTCTGGGGTTAAAGTTGGATGTGTGCACAAATAGCGTCGCGCGATGCAGTTTAGAAATTAGGTTTGTCAAAGTCTACCATGCGGTGCCATTTAGAACTTTTCAAACTATGTCACATTTTCAAACAACATCACATTTGTTGTTTCAAATGCAAAAAATCCAATGCGAGAGGCAAATTTTCTTACGAGACTTGATGCGGTGGTTTCCCTTGCGTGGGAGGAGCTTGATATACTTCATTCGAGGGAGCACAAATGGTCAGTGCTTCACAGATTACAATGTATGCGTGTATATCTTCAGGAGAAGCTTGGTATTCTTGGTCTCTGGTTCATTTCCTACGTCCCTCCTATTTGGACACATTTGGGTATGATGACAGGTTTGGTCGAGCGGTGGCATAGTGAGACTTCCTCCTTCCATCTTCCTACCGACGAGGCTACCATCACTCTTGAGGATGTGTGGCACATTCTCTGATTACCTATCCATGGAGCCAGAGTGATTTATGATCTAGAGGAGGGAAAAGAGGCATGCGTCAATGTCATGGGTGTTGATGAGCTCATCCTTTCTGATGGACAAATTGACTTAGAGCAATATCGGGGTAGAGCACCCACTTATAGGCTGATTGTTGCAGCCATTATTTCTTATCTCATGGCACCTAATTGGCGAGGCTGATATTTTAGTCCAAGCTGGGGACTAGCATGGCAGTGGATGTATGTTCATCGGGAGTGTAATACTTGGGCGTCAGTGATGCTGGCCTCCTTATATAGGGATTTGCCTGAGTTCACATATCTGGATAGTCAGTCCCTTGGGACCGGAGTTACTTTGTTACATATGTGGGCTTGGGAGTGGACTCCAGTGCTTTGTCTAGATGTTACCCCAATTTTTCTTGATATTGATGACCATGTTGTTTGGTAATACGGTAGGGCAGAGATCCACTTTACTCACACTAGCCCAAGTGGTCTTGCACACTAGCGATGAGTTCTTGATGAGATGAGGGAGTTCATCTGGAGGCCTTGGATGGGCATAGGCCCATGGTACAATGATGTAGAGCAGCTTTTCTTTGCCTGACAGGACAGATGGATGCAGGGTCACAAGCATACCATGATAGAGCGGTATCTCCTCGATAGGGTGGTTTGCTAGTTTGGTGAGGTCCAAGATAGACCAGATGATCAATACATGGTGATTTCTACATGTACTACGAGAGAGATAGTGTGGGGCCAACCCATCCTAATAGCTTTGGTAGTGTCATCATTCAAGTAGCTTGTGGCTAGGCCTTGGCCGTACGATCAAGGATTGGCAGATGCGAGAGTGACCGAGGCATATAGAGCTTGGTTTAGGCCTCCCTTGAGATTGATAGTTCGGAGCGTAGTACTCCCACGGTGGAGGCCCAGAGGAAAATCAGCTGGTAGGGGTAGAGGATAGGGGGGAAGAGGTGACAGAGATTGGGACGAAGATAGAGGAGGAGGTGGACCACCTCCTCATCAGACAGCTCCCAAAGATCTGGCACAACAGGAACCTCCATGGGTAGGGGAGTAGGATGGTTAGCCCAGAGATGAGGATAGAGCAATCCCACAACAACAGCCAACAACATAGTTAGACCATAAAGATGTGTTGATCCAGAAGTTGCAGGGTCAGATCTAGGTATTGTCTGTAGAGAGATATCAGGCTTAACAACAGGTTGTGATAGTTACTGTCGAGAGGGACTAGGCTTGATCTGAGAGGGATCAAGAGATTTATCGGTGGAGGCAGCTACAGAGTATAGCCTCATCATCCTAGGTTCATTTAGTCTCCCTACGGGCATACAAAGAGGTAGTTAGAGAGGTTGAGTACTATCGGTAGCATTACAGATAGGTCATGCCAGCAACAAGCCAGGTGCCAGACTTTTCTCAATAGATAGGGATGAGGCTACCATAGGACCATGGTGAGAGGTAGGTGGGAGAGGGCAGCAGCCAACTGGGCTATCCCTTAATCACAGACAGTTTCCATTTTTGACTTATGGGACTTGATTATTGCCCCTATTGTATTATAAATTTTGATGCACACTTGATTTGCTTTTGTATCATGACAGTATACTTTTGATGATATATGAGATGGTTCGCCTTTATGATATGTGTTGCAATGTATGATATGGTAGATGTATTTTAATTTCCTATGTGCTATGAGATGCTTCAATTTTTATGCTCATGTGATATGATGTATGCTGGATGTACTTCCTTTTGTATCTTTTCTATGCAATTTGATGATTATGTGGTAAATGATAGGCTAATGATGATGTATTGATGTGCAAATGATAAATAAAATGCAACTGATAACTGCTATGCAAATTATTAATGATGATGATGCATGCTAATGATTTTTAATAATGTCCTGTATGATGTGAAATGAATGTAATGCAATGACTTCTTAAGATGCTTACAATAAAAAATCTATATTATTCCTCTTAACTTAAGATGATGATAATGTGGTATGATCTATATGATATAATATGCACTTATTCTAATGATCATGTGGATGCAAGGTGTATGTATTGGTGATGTTCTGATTAACTATCATGATACCATGTTAGTACGAAAAGAAGATAGAAGAAATTAGAGTCGATGGGTCACTTAGAATGATGGTGATTTTCCTACAAAATGTCGATATTTTCAAAGGTCCAATTACGTTATGTTTGATAACACACATAGGTACGATGCATCAAGGTATAAAGAACCAGGATGGCATGGTACCCAGTGTGATGGATTTTTAGTTGACAATTAGATAGGAGTATTCTTGTTCACACTTAGCATACAAAACTTTATTCAGGATGTATTTCAAACATTCTAAACATCTTGGGACAAAACATAGAAAAGAAAGATTTCCTATGTGGTCAATAAGATATCTAAAACATCCTCTCCACAAACCAAACAAAGCACGTATGACTAAGTTATTTTACAAGTGTATCCCACAATCACAGTAGATAAAAGAGACAATGATTATTGCCCAATTCCTTTCTCTCTAAACGTGTTTTTTTTAGGCATCATCGAGAGGTCCTTGGAATGAGCATAAAATAAGATAAGCCAAAAAGACCAAATAAAGAAAACCAACAAGCTAATGTTCTTTATACCACTAGCCAATAATAAAATGCTATGAGATACTTGATGCATATGTCCATTGTGGGAAGGATTCATCCTAGGACATGTTGTGATTAGGGTTTTGGTGAGACTGATTGGATGATAAGCTATTGATACTCCGAGTTGATCAACTTGCCTGCTTACTGACTTAGACTTTGCGACTCTGATGATTAGGGTGCTCACTTTTGAACCTACTAGACTTGCTTCCGACTGACTCACCAAAGGATGATAGTGATGACTGATTTTATTATGAGTGATGATAATCGTGGGTGAAAGCGAGATGAGATGAAAACACCATTTTGAATTTTTTCAGATATTTTGAGGTTATTTTTGGTATGTTTTGAAAATTTTCAATGTTTTTGGTGTTTTTGAGATTTTTGATGAAGAGACTAACCTAGAGACCTATCCTAGGAGTCTGGGCAGTTGATCCATAGATTAGCCCTGCCTACGTTATATACATAGAGACCACGCAATTTGACTGATGACATAATTGACTCAATGATAAGATAGATGGGAAAACGGATTGCCATTTTATTGCGATGGATGCCTAAGGACTTACCTAAAATGTGAAATAAATGGGCAAACAGATTGCCATTGCGATGGATGCCTAAAGGACTGACCTAAAATATCTCAGGGGATGATCAAAGATCAACCTTTCCTACATTCAAGCTCAGAGACAACATAGTTCGGACAAGGTGAAAGACTGAAAAGACTTTGTGATGAAAAAAAAAAATTTAAAGAATTTTTGAGATTTTTGTGATGTTTTTGGGTTTTCATATGATTTGGATGTTTTTGGATTTTCTGATGTGTTGGGAAGATCACAAAAAAATATACACCAATCCAATCTGATGTAGGTATAGGAACATGCCCCCAATGTTAAGTGATAGACTACTTCAATAAAGGAAAGACAAACTGACCTTAGGATATGCCAAGTAGTACTATGGTGGAGTATGAGCATGAAATCGGGCTATGGTATGGATGCGAACGGATGGATGGATGGAGGATTCATGAAATGTAATGGAATGGATGAGTGAGTCATGTAGATCTTGGTGGATAGGGAGTGCTTAATTTATTCTTGGTGCCTATTTTTCAATTTTTCACCAAGGTACTTATCCAAAGCGCCACCAAAATGGTTTTCACTAGAGGAGGATTTCTTTCTTTACTTTTTCCAATCTTTTTTTCTGATTTTTTTTCTTCTAATTTTTGTATTTTTGTATATTTTTTGTTGTCACCAAGATGCCTATTTTCCAGTTTTTCATTAGGGTAACCATTTTTTCAACACATTTTTCTGATTTTTTTGTATTTTTGGTTTGATACCTTGAAATCTTTTAGGCAGAAATTTTTTTTAGGATGGGAGTTGTTTAGGGGCTCGCCTTCTGGTGTTGACAGTTGATATGCCCCTGATTTATAGCTTGTCATGATGATTAAAGGTCCCAACTAGTTGGGCTCAAATTTTCCTTTTCTCTCTAGATTCGGCATATTCTTTTGGCTCTCTTTCAGCACAATTTCATCGACTTGGAAGGTGCGTCGCCTAATCTTCTTGTTGTAGCTGTGCTTCGGGCAATTCTGATAGACCTGTAGATGGTTGAGGAAATTCATGCAATGTTCATCTAATAACTCTAGCTCATGCAGTTGTGAGACCCTGTATTCTTCATCTGTTATGAGGTTTTGCAATGATATTCTTAGTGATGGGAGCTCGATCTCAATTGGGAGGATGGATTTTGAACCGTAGGCTAGGGAAAATGGGGTGGCACCTATTGGCATGTGGATTCTAGTGCGATAGGTCCATAAGGTGGGATTTAGCTACAGATGCCAGTCACGACCAGAGTCATTGACTATTTTCTTAAGGATTTTAAGAATGGTTTTGTTAGTGGTTTATGCTTGGTCATTACCTTGTGGGTAATACGAAGTGGAAAAATGATGTTGGATTTTAAAGTTCTCACATAAGTCATGGACATCCTGATTATTGAAAGGCATCTCATTATCAGAGATAATGGATTGGGAGACAACATATTGGAAAATGAGATAGTTTAGGATGAACATGAAAATCTATTTTCCTGTTATGTAGGTCATGGGAATTTCTTCGACCCACTTTGTGAAATACTCTGTGGCAGTGATGATGAACTTGTGGTAGTTGGATGAGGTGGGTGTGATTTTTCCTATGAGATCGACCCCACATTGTGAAAAGGGCCATTGTGTAACAATAGGATGGAGTTCCTAAGTGGGTGCATGGATAAGGTCTCCATGTTGTTGGCACTGTACACACTTTTTGACAAATAAATGTGCCTCTCTTTCTATTGTTGGCAAGTAGTACCTGGTTCTTAGTAGCTTCTTGGCCAAGGTCATTCCGCTCAAGTGTGAACCACAAGTGCCATTATGTACCTCAGTTAAGGAAGTCAAGGCCTCCTTAGGATTTAAGCAATGCAAAAGGGTTCCCTCAATGCTTCTATGGTAAAGGGTTTCTCCTAGGATGAAAAAATGTAAGGACCTTTTGATAAAGGATCATTTAAGGTTTGGGGAAATGTCAGCTGGGAGGACTCCTATTCTCAGGTAGGTGTAGATGTCATGATACCAGAGATCATCAAGACCAATGAGTTCACACGCATATTCAGACTTTGGTACCTTGAATGTGGGTACGAGAAGCTGCTCTACCAAGAATTCATGTTTTGAGACATTGTGAGGGATTTCTAGTAAGGATCCAATTGTTGCCAGGCGTCAACTGCTATGTTGTTAGCCCTCGGTATCAGCTCAAAGGTGATATCAATGAATGATTCTTTGATACTTTCTACTAACTTCTTATATGGTTTCAGCTTGTCATCCTTAGTTTGGTACTCACCGTTGACTTTGTTGATAATAAGCTATGAATCTCCATAGACTTTTAATGCCATGATTTGCCATTATGCTGCAATCTTGAGACCTATGGTTAAAGCCTCATATTTTGCAATGTTGTTGGTACAAGGGAATGATAATTTGTAGGATCTATGTATAAAATCCCCCTATGGGGTGATGAAGAAAACACCGGCTCCTGATCCATGTTGTGTGTGTGAACCATTGAATTAAAGTCTCCAATGATCAGCTATGCTGAGATTAAAGATGGATTCATCTAGAAATTCTGATATGAGTGGATTCTCTGTATATGTTGGAGCCTCTGCTAGTTGATCTATAATTACTTGTCCTTTGATTTCTTTTCACTCGACATATTCAATGTCATATTCTAATAGTATCATGACCCACTTAGCCATCCTTCCCATGATCATAGCCTTTGATAGTAGATACTTTAGGGGATTGATCTTGGTGATGAGTTTGATTTGATGAGCTAGCATGTAATGTCTAAATTTTTGTGAAGCAAACACTACTACTAGACAAGATTTTTTGATGAATGAGTAGTTTAACTCATGGCCGACCATTGTTCTGCTGATATAATAGATGGCCCTCTCTATCTCATTTTCATCTTGCTAAGCTAAAAGAGAACCAAGGGCTACTATTGTTGCCGAGATGTATAAAATCAGTGGTTTTCCTGCAATGCATGGCATTAATACTGGTGGCATGAGCAGATATTCATTGATTTTATCAAATGCCTCATTGGACTTGTCATCCCACTTGTATGCTACTCCCTTGTGGAATAGATGTGAATATGCAATCTATTATCTGTCAGTTGTGCTATGAACCTCTAGATGGATTGGATTCTGCCTTGTAGGCCTCTAAATTTTTTTAGTGTCCTTGGTGCCTCCAAGTTGAGGATAACTTTGACCTTGGTGGGATCCACCTCTATTCCCCTCACCGATACTATGTATCCTAGAATTTTACCTGATTGTACCCCAAAGACACATTTCTTTGGGTTGAACCTAACCTTGTACTTCTCTAGTGTGTCGAAAATGGCACTTAGGGTTGCTATGTGATTTTGTCTCTTCTTTGATTTGGCTAGTATATCATCCATGTAATCTTTTATAGTTTTGTGTATCATGTCATGAAAGATTAGTATCATGGCCCTCTGATATGTAGCCCCTACAGCCCAAATGGAATCATGTTCTAGTAGTAGGTGTCCCATGGACATGTAAATGTCATCTTATGGTGGTCCTCTTTTGCGATCATTATCTAGTTATACCCTGAGAATCCATCCATTAGTGATAGAATCTCATGTCCAGTTGTCATGTCCACTATCATATCAATGTTAGGTAGTGGAAAATCATCCTTAGGACATTCTTTGTTTAGGTCTTTGAAGTCTGTGCAGATATGGATGCCCCCTTTTGGCTTTGAAACTGGTACAAGATTGGATACCCATTCTATATAATCAATTGGGTGTATGAAGCCGACTTCTAGGAGTTTCTATAATTCTACTTTGACTAGCAAGGCTATCTGAGGGTGCATTTTCCTTAACTTTTGTCTTACTTTCTTTGCTCCAGGGTAAACAACCAAGTGATGAACCACAACTTTCAAATCTAGACCCAACATGTCAGCATAGGTCCATACGAAGTTTACCTTTCTTTCCTTTAGAAATGCTGCCAGTAGTTCTTGTTCTTTTGTTAGAAGTGACTCAGCATAGAAGTTGATTTGTGGTGTTTACTTTGTTCCTAGATTGATAAGATTGCATCATTCTGCCAAGACCACTGATTTCTCTTGATGAAGTGCAGTAGGGGGGAGATTGAATCCTTCATCCTCTGACACCTCAGAGAGGTTTTCACTGTTGGATGCATCCTTTATTTTTCTTATTCTTTGGTTAGAGAGTGCCATAGTGTGTTTTTCACTTAAAAACCCTGAGTTTATTCTCATTTTTATTTTTTTTGCAACTAAAGGACTCAATCATCTCCCCATAATATGCTTGTGTGTCCAATGTGATATCAAACTCAACCTTGTGATCTTCGCATGGAACTATATCCCTTAGTATCATGAATTCTAAGAGTGCCTCATTGTTTTCGAATGTGTCTAGAACTGGTGGTCCTCGTTGGTCATAGTCAATGAGTTGTGGGTAAAATAGGTTTACTTCGTAAGTTTGGCAGTTCAATTCAATGGGGGAAGCACTAATCATTAGTAAGGAGGAATCCTCAAAAAGAAAGGGAAGGCCAATTATGGTATCCTCATCATCACTACTAGTTCATACATCAGTTACGTCAAAAGTGAAATTATCTAGGGGTAGACTTGTGGATTTAGGTAGTCGAAGGGTGGTTGTCGATTCTTGAGGAGGAGATTTGACTGCTCTACTAGGGGTACCTCTTCCATGTATGGTTATACTCAGAGGGGTACATCTGAGGCCAAGGTTTCTCATTCTTATTTCTACAACAATGGGCTCCAATCGTCCATCATTGTTTCTTCCTAAGATTTCATTCCTGTTATAGCCCATACCAAGCATAATTTTCAATCCCCTGTTGGTTTCATCCATGGGTAGAGTGGGTGTGGGTCCTTCATCATGGTATAGCATGCTTTAAATGTCTTCGTCATCGACATTTTCTTGAATTAGGTCCCCCCAATGACAGAATCCAGAAGGGTTTGATCTAAGAGTGTGGATAGGTGCTTCAACTAATTAAGGTTGCCCTTGTGACCTATGATATTGTGGTAACTCTCCTACAACAAATGCATTCTTCTTCATTCTGTATTCTTGGCACCCATTGTCTTGGATCATGTGCTTGATTTTGGATATATCAGGGATGGAGGGTGTCTTTTTCGTAGAAGTGGAGGAAATGTTAGATGGGTCTATATAAGAAGTAGATGGTCCTTCATCATTTTTTGGTACTTGGGGGATTTTATAAAACTTTTCTTCCAAGTTTTTGTAGTAGGAAAATGGTTCTAGATCACCATGTATTGTGACCTCCTGATTATGGTATAGGAATTTGGCATATTGATGGAATTTTGAGGCGACTGCCTTCATTCCATGGATCCATGGGCATCCTAGGAGGATGTTGTATGGTATTTCGAGATCAAGTACTTGACAAGTGGTTTCCATGGTTGTTGGCCCCACTTGGATTGGGATTCTTATAGTGCCTTGAGACACTCTTTCTTGATCATCATATTCTCTTATGCTGATGCCTTTGTTCTTGTCGATGGAGTCCTTCGAGAGTCCCAAGTTCTCTATGAGCTTGAGGGAACAAATGTTGAGGCCTATGCCCCCATCCACTAGGACCCTTTTGACTTTCTTCTTCTCAACCAACACTTGAAGGTGAAGTGCTCGATTATGAGATAGTTGTGGGGGAAATTTTGATCAGAGAATGTGAGGAGATTTGGGGTAACAATGTTACCAACCATAGCCTAGAACTATTTTTTATCAAGGGTGGTGGAGATGGTGGATGCAGATAATGCTTCATCAAGGATTTTCCTATGGGTAGTCAAAATTTTCAATATTTCCATGATGGAGATTTGGGCGAGGGTTCTCTTTAGCTCATCGATGACACTGTAGTCATAGGGAACATCATTTGTATTTGAAATGGGGATCTTAGATAGTTGTGATTCCCTTGCAATAGTAACCTTGCCACTAAAAGGAAACTAGGTGTGCAAAATTACAGTTTCCTACACTAATCTATGAGGAGAGGAGAGTGAAAAATTATTTTAACCCTTACAATTACATAATGTTAAACATATGTTAACTTAGATGTTTCTACAATCACATACATATGGAAATAGAGACAAAAGATAGAAGTGACACAAATATTTATCATGGGGAAAACCTTTCGGTAAAAAATCCCACACTCCAAAACCTGCACAATGTATTATCAAAAAACTTGCTATTTACAACACTTGCAATGCAAGTTATCATGGATTCTTTGACACTCGTATCTGGAGACAATCCAGTAGCATAATAGTACATGTAAAACCTGTATGTATCTCCCATCCAAAGCACTGCTTATATAGACTTTTACAAGGCCAAAATGGCATCTCCTTGAGATAGGCGTCCAACATGGGTGCATGGCCCAAAACCCACGCCTAGGGACACATTTCCAAATGTGTCATAAGTCCTAACACTTGTTCCAAAATGCATTCCATATGTGGGTCACCCATTCCTAAGTTTAGGCAATGACGGATGCTCTTACGGTTCTTACACCGTCATAGAATATGCCGAAAATAACCATTATGACAGCTGTAAGAGAATCTGTCATACACATGCTATAAATAGCATATTCTCTTACAACATGTCATAGATGCTCCTTGGGCACAGAAATAGGACTTAGTAAAAGATGCTCTTGCATGCATGTCTTGCATGTCTTCACCTATCATAGAATCTGTCATAGGAATCCGTCATAACCGTTTCAATCATGATTACCTTACACATTCTCCAAAGTGCCAACACTTTGTAGAAAACTCCTACCACAAAGTGGGATGCCTAGAATCTCCTAGACCAAGTTGACCATCCTAGTCATCTTCCAAGTGGAGTGACAACTCACCATGTCCACTCACACTAAATGACAAAATGGATGTACAACTTAATTACATTATTTGCAAACAATTAATTAAAAAACAAATAAATACATGCTAGGAATTTACAAGGTTGAGACACCTTAATTCCTAACATTCTCCCACTTGTCGAACACCTTGTAAGAGCCAAAGGAAATAACAGGATTTAACTGCTATAGGCCAAGAGGTTGATAGATTTTGAACACCATCTGAACTTCTCTATGCCCACTGGTTTCATCAATGCATCTGCAACATTCTTCACTATATCTACCTTCTCCAAATTTAGCTTTCCATCATCTACCATATTTCGCATGAAGTGCAACTGCACATCAATGTGCTTTGTTCTAGCATGGAAAATTGGATTCTTCGTAAGGCAAATAGCACTCTGACTATCACAACAAATCGTAATCTGTCCTGCATCAATACCAACATCTAAACATAGTCTCCTAAGCCAAATGGTTTCCTTACAAGCATGAGTAGCTACCATATACTCAACTTTTGTCATGGAAAAAGTGACCATAGGTTGTTGCTTACTCATCCAACTGATAACATATGCACTGGTAGATCTTCTGCTATCAATGTCATCTGCCCAATCTAAATCCACAAACCCATGAATACAAACTGAATGTAGAGCTCTAGAAGAATTGCCATGATAGCAAATGGAATATTCAGAAGTACCCCTCAAGTATCTGAACACTTGCTTAACTACATCCTAGTGTACCCATGCAGGGTTAGCCATAAACTGAATTAGGACTCCCACTACTTGGGAAATGTCTGGTCTAGTACAGACCATAGCATACATCAAACTACCAACTACACTAACATAAGGTACTCTGCTCATGTCCTCCACCTCACTAGGAGATTTTGGACAATCATCTATCGATAACTTTGTTCCCAAAGAAATAGGAACACATAATGGTCTACAATCTACCATGCTAAACCTATCCAACATGGTCTTCACATACTTCCTCTGACTTAACCAAAGTTTTCTATTAGCCCTATCTCTACTGATTTCCATTCCCAAGATATACCTGGCTACCCCTAGATTTTTCATATCAAACTATGCTGACAACTGGGACTTCAAATCAGAAATCATATTCATACCCTTCCCAATCAACAACATATCATCAACATATAGTGCAATAATGAGAAGTTGATCATTGTCAACTTTGTAATACACACAATGATTTGATTTCGATCTTAGAAATCCAATCGACAACACAAAGGCATCAAACTTCAAGTACAACATCCTAGGAGATTGCTTCAAACCATATAAAGACTTCTTGAACTTGCAAACCAAAGATTCTTTACCTTTCTCAATGTAGTGCTCAAGCTGTGACATGTAAATCTCTTCCTCCAAGTCATGATGAAGAAAAGCAGTCTTCACATCCATCTATTCTACCTCTAAATCATAAGATGTTGGAAGAGATAACATAAATCAAATAGATGTCAGCTTTGTAATAGGAGAGAATATTTCACCATAATCAATTCCCTCCACCTGTGAATACCCCTTCACAAGCAATCTAGCCTTGTACTTCTCAACACTGCCATCTGCACAAAACTTCTTCTTGAACACCCATTTACATCCAACAGGTTTCCATCCTTTAGGAAATGGTACTAGGTCCCATGTTTTGTTTTTCTGCAATGAAGCCATCTCATCCTCCATGGCCTCAATCCATGAACCTGCATCTTTCATACCCATAGCCTCTTTCACAGTTCTAAGCTCATCAATGTTAGTAATCAAGGCAAAAGAACAATTGTAATCTAACATAGAAAATCCAAACCTCTCTGGCTGCTTTCTTTCTCTCGTGGATCTCCTCAAGGATTGAGGTTGAGGTTCTACCTCTTCTTCAAAACTCTCAGAGCTACTAGAGCTCTCCTCATCATCAGATCCAACTAGGTCTCTCTGTTCAGTCTTCTCAGGGGTAGAAGGTAACTGAACCACATCTTCTTTCTTTTCTATTTCATTTGGCTATAGGATAATAGGAGAAGGTGTTAGCTCTCTAAAAATAACATTTCTTCTATACAACACCTTACTAGTCACAGGATCCCAAAGCTTGTACCCTTTCATAGCAACACTGTAGCTGATGAAGATACATTTAATTGCCTTGTTTTCCAATTTAGACCTTTGCTCCTTAGGCACATGTGCATAAGCTTAACAACCAAAAACACGAAGATGTCTAATGGAAGGATTCTTACCAGACCACACCTCCATGGGTGTCTTACCAACAAGAGCTGATGTAGGAGATCTATTAACCAAATAGCAAGCAGTGGCTACAGCTTCTGCTCAAAACCTTTGTTCGAGGCTTGCTCCACTAAGCATACTCCTAGCCTTCTCCATCAGGGTCTTGTTCATTCTTTCTGCAACTCCATTTTGCTATGGGGTATAAGGAGTTGTCCTATTCCTTTCAATACCTCACTCTTTATAGAACTTCTTGAACTCCACCAAACAAAACTCACCACCATTATCAGTTCTCACACATTTAATCTTTTTACTAGTCTGATTCTGAATGAGAGCTTTAAATTCCTTGAACCGGCTAAAGACTTCATACTTGCTTCTAAGGAAATAAATCCATGTCCTTCTACTATAATCATCTATTAAAGATAAAAAGTATATAGATTTGGAGAGAGAAGGAACATTAATAGGACCAAATACATCAGAATGAATTAGATCCAACACACTAGAAGTCTTGTGAGAACTAGAATAAAACTAAACACGGTTTTGTTTTCCATAAACACAATGTTCACAAAAGTCGAACTCAAGATTACAATCATTTAAACCCTCAATGAGGTTCTTGTTCTTTAGGGTTCTAAGACCCTTCTCACCAATGTGGCCAAGTCTCATATGCCACAACATTGTCTTTTTAGTAGGAAGTTTTCCTTCGAAAGTGTTTGCACCCTTGGGTACACAAGATGCACTACCATCAGAACCTGTTACAACAAATTTCTTCATTGCTCGTTCAGATGGTGGGGATGAAGTGACTGAAGCTCTCTTCCTTGAGACAAAAGAACTATTGTACTGTGAAGTGCGTTCTTCCAGCTGAAACCGAGTACCTCTCTGAGTACCCTTCATGAGCACCATAGCTCCTCTAGTCATCTTGCATCCATCTTTCAAAAAAAAAACTTGCACACTTGCATCATTCAACATAATTATAGAGATAAGGTTCCTTGCCAAGCCTAGGATGTGCATTACCTCATTGATCCCCTTCACTCGTCCATTAGGTAATCGAATAAAGACTCTTCCTCGACCAACGATCTTCAGGTGAGAGTCACCACCTAGGTACATCTTTCCACCATTGAACTCCTCATACTTTGAGAACTAGTTCAATGAGAGGTCATGTGGAATGAAGCACCAGGGTCAATCAGCCACACATCATCTGATGCATGGGCGGCCAGGGCTATGATGAAAGCATCTCCATCATCTTGGGTTCTATCAGAATCTGAATCTGGTGATTCCTTCTTCTTTGCCTCTTTGCAATCTCTTCTGAAGTGCCTAGATTTGCCAAAATTCCAATAGGTAGCCTTGGTCTTTCTAGGAGTCTTGGATCTCCCATAGGATTTGGATCTACCCTTCTCAAGTTTCTTATCCTTCTTCTTCCATTGATGTTTGGGTCTTTCACGAACATCAAGGGCTTCTTTGGTTGTATCAAATGTCTTTCTTCGCAACTCTTCAGATAACAGCGAAGATACCACTTCATCCACTTTGAATGTGGATGTGGTACTTCCAATGGCCATCACAAGATGGTCCCATGAGTCCGAAAAGGAACACAACAAGGCCATACATTGATCCTCCTCCATTTTAACTCCAATAGATGTCAACTATGCAATAAGCATGTTAAATCCATTAAGGTGATCAGAAATAGATCCACAATCCTCCATTCTTAGAGAATATAACTTCTTTCTCAAGAATAGTTTATTAACCAAGGACTTGGCCTGATACACAAACCCAAGCCTTGTCCACAAGGAGTTTGCAGTCTTCTCATCAAGAACATTCAGGAGGATGGAATCAGCTAGACAGAGTCTTATGATTCCCTTAGCTTTCTGATCCTTGAGATCCCAGTCATCTTGAGACATAGTTGTTGGTTTAGTAGCATTTGAGATAGCAACCCAAACATCTCTATTGACTAGCATGTCTTCCATCTTGAGCTTTCAAAGCTCAAAATTCATGTTGGTGAATCTCTCCACCTCCATCTTACTGTATGAAGAACTTTCCATCTATTTCCTGCAATAAGGTTATTTAATACTCTACATAATACTCCCACTGAACCTCAGATTAGCTCAAAAAACCCTTTACCCAACAACTATGACCAAAGGTGATCAAGCTTTGATACCAACTAAAAGGAAACTAGGTGTGCGGAATTACAGTTTCCTACACTAATCTATGAGGAGAGGAGAGTGAAAATTTGTTTTAACCCTTACAATTACAAAATGTTAAACATATGTTAACTTAGATGTTGCTGCAATCACATACATATAGAAATAGAGATAGAAGATAGAAGTGACACAAAGATTTATCGTGGGGAAAACCTTTTGGTAAAAAACCCCACACTCCAAGACCTACACAATGTATTATCAAAACACTTGTTGTTTACAACACACTTGCAATGCAAGCTATCATGGAGTCTTCAACACTCGTATCTAGAGACAATCTAGCAGCATAATAGTACCTGTAAAACCTCTATGTGTCTCCCATCCAAAGCACTACTTATATAGACTTTTACAAGGCCAAAATGGCATCTCCTTGAGATAGGCGTCCAACATGGGTGCATGGCCCAAAACCCATGTCTAGTGACACATGTCCAAGTGTGTCATAAGTCCTGACACTTGTCCCAACATGCATTCCATAAGTGGGTCACCCATTCCTAAGTTTAGGCAATGACGGATGCTCTTAGGGTTCTTACACCGTCATAGAATATGCCAAAAATTACCGTTATGACAGCTGTAAGAGAATCTATCATACACATGCTATAAATAGCATATTCTCTTAAAACATGTCATAGATTCTCCTTAGGCACCCAAATAGGCCTTAGTCAAAGATGCTCTTGCATGCATCTCTTGCATGTCTTCACCTGTCTAGGAATCCGTCATAACCATTTCAATCATGATTACTTTACACATTCTCCAAAGTGCCAACACTTGGCAGAAAAATCCTACCACAAAGTGGGACACCTAGAATCTCCTAGACCAATTTGACCATCTTATTCATCTTCCAAGTGGAGTGAAAAATCACCATGTCCACTCACACTAAATGACAAAATGGATGTGCAACTTAATTACATTATTTACAAACAATTAATTACAAAACAAATAAATACATGCTAGGAATTTACAAGGTTGAGACACCTTAATTCGCAACAGCCACCACTTGTGGTGACTCCACAAATGATGTTGGATCCTTTGATGTTAATGACCATGACCATCTCATCTACTCATGCGACAATGTATTCATATACAAGGTTTGCACTACCATACTTTTTCTTCCCTTTGTTGTTCCCCTGGTTATTTCCTTGATTATGATTCAGCATCAGATTGGTGTATATTTTAAGGTCCTGATTTCTAGATGGTTGTTCAATGTTTATGATATTGTCCTCAATGAGGTCCTAGATGAGATTTTTTAACCTCATGTAGTTTGCAATTGTCTATCCCTTGATTTTGTGAAAATCATAGAGGAGATTTTTGTTTTACCATGGTGGTTCTGTCATGGGTTCCATGTATTGTTCAGAGTTGGAGATTTTGATAATTATTTCCTTAACCAGCTTCTTGATTATGGATTCAATTGCTTCTCCAAGAGCCATGAACTTTTTCTTGGGAGGATACTTTTTTCGGGGAGGTGGTCCTCCTTGATTTCCCAAGTTATTGATTTGGTTGTTAGGAAGTGGTTGTTGTTGTGCAACTATATTAGTTTGCACATTATTGTGATTGTGATTTTGTGGTTGGTGATGAGTCTGGATGTTTTTTTTAGGAACATTGATGACCACCTTAGCATTGAACACTCCGTTGTTTGTGATATTTTTGTTCCTAAACCATGTTTGAGGTTTATCATTATAATTGGTGGATGAGCGGTTATCCTATTGTGGAGGAAATTTCTATACACCTCCTCACACAGTAAGGGCTCTTTCGATATTGAGTGCCTTTGAGATCAACGAATCATATGTTGTGATGCATTGCATTTTAAAGTAGAATGCCATGTTTTCATCTAGATTTGATATGATTATGGAAACTTGTTGTTCTTCTGGCATGGTCCACTTGCTTTGATTGGCCTTGGATTGCCATCTTTGCAAGAAGGATGTGAATAGCTCTCCTTTTGTTTGTTTGAGCATTGATAGTTCCTCCAAATTAACATATGCACCCATGTTGAATGCATAATTTTTAAGGAATGCTTCCATGATTTCCTGGAATGTTTTAATGCCTATGGGTAGGCGAGAAAGCCATTCTATGGTAGGACCAGTTAGACTTCGAGGGAAAATTTGCATTAGATTTCTGTCATCATATGCAACCTCCATGCAATGCACTTGAAATTCCCTGACGTGATTTTTAGGGTTTCCTGTTCCATTATATTTATCAAATTTGGGTATCTCAAATCCCTTTGGGAATGGTACCATTGTGAGGTCTCTGTCAAATGGATAGGGACACAAGTTTCCTAACATTCTGGTCATTTTTCCTGCTTGGAGGTCCAACACCTGCTACAAGAGCAGTTTGATTTTTGTTGCAATATCGTTGTTTGGATCAAGAGGTGGGATGAATGTGTTTTGGGGTGTTTGTGGTGTTTGATTGATGAGAGGGGTATTGGTGGGGGTTTGTTGGAAGCTCTGCTATGCATTTAAGGCCTGCTGATATGTCTGCATTTGTGTCAACAATGCTTGTTGTTGTTCCAACAAAGCTTATTGTTGGTCCAGTTGTTGTTGTTTCCATAAATCTTGTTGTTGGTATAGCTTTTGTTGTGCCAAAAAATTTTGCTGTTGGTTTAGCTATTTTTGCACCAACAAAGCTTGTTGTTGGTCTAGCTATTGTTGCCCCAACAAAGCTTGTTGTTTAGCTTGCTGATGTAACTAAAAATCTCTTAGGGCTTGTTGGTATGCTTGTTGATAAATTTCTTGCAGTTGTGCTCTGTATTGTGCTTGCACCTCTTGAGCCTAGTGTTGGGCTTGAGCTTGAGCTTGTGCTTGTTGGGCTACTTGTGCGGCTTGTGCAACTTGTTGAGCTTGTGCAGCTTGTTGGGCAACTAGTTGGGCTTGCGCTTGTTGAGCAACCTGTTGTGCAGCTTGTTGGTTTTGTTGAAGTGCCCTTTGATGGTTGGTCTTTTGGACTACCTGAATCATGGTGATGAATGAATTCATCACTTTGTCTTTAGGTGGGATTGGTGGTGGGTTGGGAATGGTGCTAACCATTGTGGTGGGCAGAGGGGTTGTGTTGGTAGTAAGGACTTGGGTTGTTGGCGGTGTGATTGAGATGCTCGGTCCTTGAGAAGGTATGTTTCAAGGGATTTGGGGATTGGTTGATGTATTGACTGTGGTGGCTTGAATGGTTGCCACTTGTTGTTGTGATGCTACTGGAAAAAGGAGAGGATTTAATGTGATGCTCATATTTCCTTGATTTGAGAAACTAGCGGTGGGTAGGGGAGGAAGACCCAACCCAAGAGGTGATACAAATGTGAGCAGTAATGGAGGGAATGCTGGTATATTCCATTGGAAGAGTGATGATGAGAATGGGTCAGTGACTCCTATTGTTCCAAAGAAACCACCTTCTCCTTGCGATAGAAAATTTTGTATGTCTAGTGGGTAGATTGGTTCTGCATGGAATGAGGATGAATTCGCATGATTATGGAAAGTGAGCGGGACGTACGGGTGTGATGAATTCATCGGGATAGAGTTATATAGTGTGGTGTCAATATTTACCTCTCTGTTGTTTACAAGGTGATGCTTTTTTAATTCATGAAACATGGCACTTCCTTTGTTAACAATTGGTGAGGTTGATGTGATTGTTGATATGGTATGGTGAATTTCTTGAGTGATGTTTTGAATTGACATTGGGGGTATGCTTGCAAGAGGCCTTTCCATACTGGTACTTACGTCAAGGTCAGAAGGGAATTGCACCCCTCATTTTGTGAATGTGCATATGTATAGAGAAGGATTAAGTTTAAGCATGACATTGACAATTCTATGATTCTCAAGATTTTGAATCATTTGAGAAATTTCCTTTTTTGTCATTCTCAAGTCCTCGTTGATGATTTCCTCTTCATAGTCTTCCTCTTAAGTATTTTTTGATGGTAGAGAAGAGTTGATTGGGGGATTTCTTGATCCCACAAGGTTTACTTTGGTGGTTTCTTGACTTAAGTCACTTGAATTTGATGTTTCTTTCATGATTTCCATGTTCCTCTTGTGTTGTGATCTTGTTTGGACCATAAAATATAGATTGTTTGATCTTAATCTTTAGGCACAAAAAAGGAGAAGAAATAGGAGAGTCCAAGGATCAAAAGGGTGATGTGAGTGAGTGAAACTCTTGAAGAACTTTTAGGGGTGATGCTAAAATTTTTATGGCTTGGATTTGATTTGATTTCTATAGTTTGAGTAGGTGTGTTAAGCCAAAAAAGATGATGGTGGACTTGTAAACCCTAGAAAGTTGTGTTATCCAAGGGAAAACTCACACAAGAGAATGAATTGGCTAAGTCTATTAAGCCAATCAAACTTTTCATGAAATATTAGACCTTAGGAAGTTCCGGTATCCTAGAGGTAAATTTGTTCAAGAAGATTGATAATTTTTGACTAGGTGTATTAAGTCAAACAAAGTGATGCTGATTTTGCCTTTAAGTTTAGCATGAATGATGTTTCAAAGTTCTCAAGATTTTTTTGTGAGATGAAATTAAATTGATGGAGAGATGGATGAGAGTGAATATTTTGATCCTAGACTTTGACCTAGACAAGACTCTTTTTTACAAGACCTCGGTATTGAAGAACATGCCTTACTTCCTATGTGAGAAAAGTAAACCTTTGGAAAAGAGTTGGATTATGTTGACAATAGAACTCATACAAACTTGGGTTTTTCTTTGAAGCCTTCTTGTATAAATCATACACCAATCTTTCTCTAACTTCAAAAATCATTCCAAGATGCTCCTCATGAGCTTTTAGACTAAGCTTTTTTAACTTTGCTTTTTGGATTTTAATTTTTTAGGAAATCGTTTAAGAAAAAACATGTGAGGTCCAATTGTCTTTATCTTTTCTTAATGAGTTCCTTTTACCAAAATCAATTTCTTGATTTATGATTTCAAACTAAATGTCTATGTCTTAATCCCTTTTCATTCCACAAGGTCCATTATCTAAAAATCAAGGTCTCAAGAGCACAGTTTCCTAGGTTGACTTTAGTGAAAACAAATGATGATTAAACCTAAGCACTTAGAAACCTCTAAGGATAGAATCCCTAGGGCAAGCAAAAGCACTTGGATTTGTCAAGGGTATTTGTTTCCCCCAAAGCTTTTGAATTTTTGAAGCTTTTGTGAATTTTTTTCTCAAAGTTTTAGAATCAATCAAGGTGTTTTGATTTCAAGAACATGTACAATCCCTAGGTTGAAAAGACAATATTTGTTGGGTTCCCACTTGGATGAATCTAGCTGTGTATTTTCAGTGTAGATGATTAGATGCTTGAGCACACTGGATCCCCCTTACAGTGCACTCACTTATCGGGTCAATCAAGCATCAGTATCCATGAATCTCCCATGGCATACTTTTCATCTCTACAACAAAACCGCATGTATAACATGGGGCAGCTTCAAAGGACATGACCTTTTGCACCAACAAATAGATAGGATTTTTGCCTTTGATAAACAAGGGTTTTAATGCGGGCATTCCATTTGTGGGGTACTATCCATGCGGCGAGAGACCATTGTTTCCCTTCTCATCAGAATAATCCTTATGATATTGGCCTTTGTTCCAGTATCCACACTTATATCCTGGGTGGAAGTCGCTTGGCTTTAGCGTGTTCTCGGTTGGGTCATTCCCTTGGGTGATTAATTTTTTCCACAATGTAGGCCGGCTAGGATAAACAAAAGAAAGATATCATATCCCATAGTTCAATTGAACTTCATTGAAAAACAAAGGGAGAACACTCGCAATATACCATGCTCACACTCATATGATTGGTTCAATTTTAATCCAAAATGAAATGTGGAGGTAACTATTTTACTCAACTTAAGATCACCAAAATAACTTTTGATTCTCAAGATTTTCATGAGGCACAAGAGAAGTGCATACATCCTTTTGATGATATTATCTTGAATAAATAATTACAAAACAAAATAGCACTTGTTCATTTTAAGCCCACAAAGCAAAATGAATTCTTTTTAAAGCACCAAATCAAATATGAAGTTTGTTTTGTTCAATTTCTTAAACCTCAACCAAATCTAGTAAATTGTTCCTAAGGTTCTTTTTAAGCCTTTGTTTGCAAATTTTCAAAAGGAAATTTAGCATTTTCTAAAGCATGAAAGGTAACAAATCCTTAAAAGAGATTGAGAATTCTCTAAAGTGTTAAACAACACTATAGTGTTAAAAAACACTTAATATAAGATGGGAATGATGCCATTATGTAACCTTCCATTTCTCTTTCTTCCTTGCTCTAACCCGCAAGATGATAAAAACCAAAGAGTATAGGAACAACAAACATGTCAACAACTCAAAAATCTGAAAACAAAAGGCACATGTTGAAAAGATAAATTTGAATTTTTGACTATTTTTCAACAGCACAGTTAGAAAATGTGGCGTAGTTTGAAAATAATATGGCTCTATATAGAATCACACTTTTCACTGAGTGCAACACTCTGCAGAAACAAAGAGCATGGATGCGGTCGAGTTTTACAAGGCGGCATAGTTTGCAACTAAAAAGTCCGTAGAAAAGTTTGAAATTTTAAAAATTTTGAGTGGGAAAGCAGGTGTGGTGTAGTTTAGAATAAGTGTGGTGCAATATGCTACAGTGTCTTTGAAAGTGGTGCAATATAGCACCGCGTGATTATCAGGGGCGCAATTTCCTATGTACACAAAAAAATGTTAAAAAGCACAAATTTTTTGAAAACATGATCAAATCCTTAAGATTTTCCCTCCTTGTAGGACCAAAATGTGAACCCTAGTTTTATACCTACACAATACAACAAAAAAACACATTATTAAATCAATATGCAAGATACAAACAAGGATTCCCCATGAAATCCATTTACAAAGCTTAAATAGAAATAAAATGAAAAACAATGCAAGAAACTAAATCAAATCTATCTAAGCAAAGCAAACTCTTGATCTCATGCAAGAATTGGTGCCAATTGGTGTGTCAAAATAGGCCCTTTCCCAACTCCTTTGTTGCAATGTTGATGATGTGTGGATGATTGAATCTCGTTGATGGGATTTTGGCATAACCTAGCTATGAAATCATGAAAATTATGAATACTTTGGAGAGAATGGACAAAATTAGCTCTCAATGTGAAGAGAGTAACTTTGCATGAGATTATAGATGTTTAAAGAGAGGAAGAACCTCTAACTTATAGATTTACAAAATGGAAGAGAGAGTGAAATTGAGAAATGTGGGACCATTCAACATCCAATGGCTATGTGACACTTGTCAGGATGTGAATGGTTGAAGTTTGTGCACATTTTAGCAAAAGTGCCTGCAATTAGGTGGAATTTGAATTTGAATAAATGACATGTGAGAGGGAAAAAGGCATGAAATAAATGTCACTTGGCTCAATGCACAAGGACATGTAAGAGGAGTTAATTCCTTGTTGGATGTACAAATCCACTTGGATTTTGAATTCAAATTTGAGGGAATATTCCTCCTTTATTCCATGTTGAGAGAAAATGGGCAATTAAATAAATCAAAGTAATTGATTTATTGTGCAAGTTGCATTCTCTAGAGGATTTTTGTGATTGAGATTAAATTAATCAGGATTTGATCAATTTAATGAGGGATTAGATGATTTGACAATTTTGACTCAAATTTAGGAGTTGATTTAAATCAAGAATTGAGAAGAAAGATTAATTAAATAAATATTTTTGATTTATTTAACTAAATAGGATAATGTTAGATTAAATCAAATAAGGTTTAATTTAATTAATTTAATGAGAATACTTGTAAGGATTTAATCAAATAAAATGAATTATTTAATTAAAAGATATTTTAGGGTTAATTAAATTAAATTGATTAATTTAATCAACAAAGGAGAAAGACCTACTTAAATAAATATTGATTTATCTAATTAAGAGACAAAAGATGATAAGTTGAGAGTGTGATTTAGGAAGAAATGGCGTTAGTAATAAAGATCAAGTGCATTAAATTGAATTGTACATTTTCCATGTCTACATAATTAATAATAAAATGAGTTGAATTATGACTTAATTTAGTGTTGTAATATATTTTATATGTTCACATTAAGTTTAGGGAACTTTTTAATAAAATGGAATTAATTGTGCCTTATTTAGGGTATTGTAAGGTGTGCGTTTACATATGTAAGGTGTGGAGCCTTGCCTAGCATTGTGGTGCCTTATTGAAGTTATCAGGAGGATAGCTTTGATATGGTATGGGATCCTAATATGATTCTCTCATTTTCCACCCTTTTGGGATACTCACCTAGTGGAAAGCTTGAGGTTCCACCACACTAGAGTGAGGGCAAAAAAGACAAAAAAACATGGCTTAGATGTGTTCCACATTGTGTAGGACACTTTCTGCTTGATCTTTCTTAGTCTCTGATGTTCTATGATTGCGTATCTTTGTCACTGTTGGATAGATAAGTGTCTTGAATGTCTACTTTAGTTTGATCTTGACATGGGTTCATCCTCTAACTAAATGAGGGGAAATATAGTGTAGGAAAAACTATCCATTTTTCACGCTTAATTTAGGAATAATTAATAATAAAATGAGCTTATATATGCCTTGATTTAGTGTTGTAATATGTTTTACATATTCACATTAAGTTTAGGGCCCTTTTTAATAAAATGGACTTAATTGTGCCTTATTTAGGGTGTTGTAAGGTGCACCATTACACTTTCACACTTATTTAGGGCTTTATTAATTGATTGAGGTTAATTTTCCTTGATTGACCCCTTTAATTCAAATCCAAGCCTAATTAAATACAATTTTCGAGGGATAAAACATGACACTTAACTTTGGAAGATGTGTGTCCTAGGTAAGTGACCTAGGCCCTATTCACCATAGGGTGAATGGGTCCTCACTTAGACCTAGGACCCTATTTTTGCATAATGTTTAACATTTACTGATATGTGTCCTAGGTAATTGGCCTAGGACCCATTCACCCTATGGCAAGTGGGTCCTCACTTAGACCTAGGACCCCCTTTAAAATATGTTTTTGTAAGTATTTTAATGATTTCAAATCCAAAATTCAATATCGTCTTGTGATATTTAAATTTTTAGGATTAATGTTTTTGATAATATAAGCAACATTTACAAGGTGTTGTGCCCTTTACATGATGAGCCTGAAGGGAAATAAATGAGAAAGACTAGTAAACAACATTTTTTTATAGTAACAACATATGAGAGACACAAACACAACCAAAAAATAACAAAGAGTCAACACAATCAAGACCCAACCACTAATTTTCTAAACCCTCCCATTTTTTTAACTAGGAGGTTTAACACATCTTCCTTGATCTAGCTGGGGCCTTCATCCATGGTGCTCTTGTCCATTTCTTCTTTGACCACATCTAAGAGTGTGAGAGCCAACTTCTGAATCATCTTGATAGTGAATAGGGTGAGGTAGTTGACCTTTAGCTTAGCAACCTGCTACTACAACACACCGAGCTTGTCCACCTCATCCTCCTTACTATGGATCTCCACTTTAGCACCAACCCTAGAATCTGAAGACCCAATGGAGTCATTATGAATCATCTCATTCAAATCAAATAAATGACTAGGATCTTCTATGGGTCCTTTATCTTTCAACTTTTCAGGAGCTTTAGTGCCTTGAATACTACCACCATTATGCTCTGAGTTGGTGGAAATTTAATCAATAGGGGTCTCTTTATTATGCTTCACCAACCTATGGGACCTCACACTCATCTGATCTATCCCCATCTCAAAGCTAGCCTCCACTATCGTATCCCCTTTAGAGTCTTTTTTCTCAGTGCATTTACCTTCCTTGGCAACTGAAATAGCCCTCAGAAGCTAAGGCACTTACTTCCCCTTCTTTTTGGCCACAAGTCTATTGAACTTCTTGTGTTTTAGCTCACAAAGGTCACCTGCAAAAATCAAGTGGGCCAACCCAACCTCCATTTTATATTTCTTTGGGGGAGGAGTGGCTAAGGTTTTAGTACCAGGATCATCCATAGGGATGGGGGAATTCTTCTTCAAGCCCTCTGAAATAGCAAGGGAAGGGTTAGTAGAGGTATTTTCTTGGGGTTCAATTTAAACAATGCGCACAACTGAGATAGGTTTGGGAGGGACAAGAGCCAAATGAAATTTTGTAAAGCTTGTGGATAAGACCTTGGTGTAGAGGTAAAGAAGGCGGGGAATCAAGGTCATTCATTGAAACTTCCTAAGAATCTTTGATGGAGCTTTCAAAAGAACAAAGTAAAAAGAAAGGATAGCTATGCAGAGTTTTATGTCTTAGATGATTTAGAAGAGGTAAGTGGTAGAAAGAGAATACCTTGAATCTCCCTTCAAGAGTCACATAATTCATGATAGTGAGACAAACCTTGTCCCAAGGCCTAGGTAGAGCTTCATGGTCAAAATGCGACTGCTTCACTGGTTTCTCATTACCCTTAAAGAACACATTAAGACTCACCAAGTCCTACATTTTAGTGTGTTTTTTGAATTCCATATCCTCATAGTAAAGGCTAGTAGCCTTACCTATCACCTCTTCATCAACGTCAAAATAAATGCCTCTTATGGTGACCCGACGATCCTTCCATGAGCTAGCAAATCAAGCTGACAATATCTCATCATGTCCCACAAGGTTTTCCATAAGAGGAACAAGCCAACCTTCCAAATAGATATGCCAAGCTAGAGGGTCCTGGTGAAACTCCTCACAATTGTTAGGCTTGGTGAAAACTTTATCACCACCCATCCTGACCCACAACACATAGTAGCCAACATAATACTACCTAAAAATGGATAGCTCACCAGAGAGTAAACCATTGCAAAAAACTTTACTTTTCCAATAGGGAAAAGGCATAATAAAGGAAAGGTACCATTTACATGGATTGGCAGTCAATACCAAGGAAAACCACCATGTTGGTTTGTAATCAACCACAAGAAATCCTGGGATTAAATAATTAAAAATCATGATGCAATTCAAATTTAAATCCCAAGAGCATATCAACTTGATTAATTTACACTTTTCCCATGCCAAATGAATGTGGGGGGAGATTAGAGATATTCAAGTACATCTAAAAAATTCTAATGTGAATCAACATGAGCTTTAATTCGAAATAATTAATCAAAGTGGTGAAATCATCCTTTCACACCATCTGATGGGGATTTGTGAGGATATGTTGTAGGATTGATAATGTGGCCCAAACATTTTAAGGGTCCCACTAAGGAAAGATAATAGGAACAAAACCTTAGTGGCCATCCACTTGGATGTAACACTCAGAGTCACTAAAGTATGAGCCAGCCATTGGCATGTCAAGGAATGCCACCTGTACCTAAAAATGTAAGACATTAATCATGATTAGTAGAATAATTCCTCTAATCCAAGAGGATTAACCTTTGAATTGACATCAGAAGGACATCAATCTTCCGTTGAAATGTGTTGATCTACCACGTGGACCCAAAATTAGTGAAGCCATTAGCCACCTGGTTATCTTCCTAAAAAATATGAGTCAGGTGATACCTTTCTAACTTAGAGATTAAAGAATTAATATCCAATAGAATATTCATTATCCCAACCAAGTAGGCACCCAATTTGATAGAGTATCACCATTTGAGAATACCCCTCAATCTCTAGATTCTTAATGCCCAGAGTGACAACAATCTCGATGCCCTTGAGCAGTGACCTAGACTCCACCACCATAGAGGAGTTAACACCAATACCACCAACATATCTTGTTACCAATTTTCCCTTACTATCACAAATAACACCTCCAATGCTAGCTTGACCAAGGTTTCCTTTAGCCACCCCATCAAAATTTATTTTACACCAACCTTCAAGTGGGGGTTTCCAAACAGTATTTTTCCTAGCAAGAGAATTGGAGTTGTCATAGGAATCAATACCAAGCACTAAATTCCAAGATTTAGCCATCTTAATCTCCTAAATAGTATAGGAAAAATCTAGAAGTTTCCAATTGAGCAGGGAGATACTTTCATAGATAAGCCTTGATCCGTAGAAGAAAACATCCTTCAGAGTCTTCTTAATGTCCTGAAACACCCCATTGTTCCTTTCCTTCCAAATGCCCCAATAGAATATTGGGGGAATTTGTCTCTAGATTTCCAACAATAGGGGGTCTCTGAAGGGACTATTCCATCCCTTAATAAAGGAAACCAAATAATTATTTATAGTCTAGTGTGCCTCTAGTTTTTGAAAAACAAGATCCCAAACACCAAAAGAAAACAAATAATGCAGAAGCATATGATCTATAGATTGTTCATTTTCCTTGGACAACAAGCACCTATTAAGGATTTGAAATCCCCTATTTCTTAAATTATCTTGGGTAAGGATTCTATTGTGGTAGGAAGTCCACTAGAAATTTTTTATTTTGGGGATTAAGTGACAGTTCCAGACTTTCTTCCATAATTTACTCTATATGCCTTTGTCTAACAGTAGACCATAAGCCATCTTGGCAGTCAATTCACCCTTACTATCCAAGTCCCAAAAGAAATTATCCTTAAAAACTAACATAGGAATTCTATGTTGAAAGAGTAGGACCCGTAACAAAGATGCTAGACTGAGGAGGTTAGGAGAAAGAGGGTCACAAGAGCTAATATCTTTCCAACACCTAGCACCCTTTAACCAGTCCATTTAATCACACATAAACCTACCAAAGAACCAAGAATTAGGTTCCATTAGATCCTTGAATTCCAAGAGGGCCAAAGGGGAGTTAAGGAGCCAAACATCCTCCTAGAAGTGGATCTTTTTTTGTTTACCAATTCTCCATTTAATGCCAAATAGTAGGAGTTCTTAATTTTACATATATTATTCCAAGCTAAGGAACCCTAAGGATGACCATTCTCTATACACCTGATTAGGAGCCAGTTGGCTAGGTATTTATCTTTCATATTCCTACACCATTCCTTTTTATCTCTTAATTGGTCCCATCCAACCTTACCAAGAAAATCCCTATTGGAAGCAATGAATTTCCTAATTCCCAACCACCCCTCAAGTTTAGGAAGGAAAAATCTCTCCCAACTAACTAATGACATATTCTTTTTATCTTTAGTACTAGACCACAACAAGACTCTCTAAATATTTTCAAAATTTTGAGCAATGTTATAGGGCATTTTGAACATTGATAGAAAACAAATAGGAATACCTTGGAGAGTAGTAGTAAGAAGCTACAGCTTACCTACATGACTCAATAGGGAACCTTTCTAGCCAGCAATCTTTCTCAGCATTCTTTCAAGGACCGAGTTCCAAAAGATGGGAGTCACTTCCTTAATAATAAACGGGAGGAAAATATAGATTGAGGGAAGAGAGGCACTCCCACAGCCTAACACTGTGGTCACACGGTCCTGCAGAATAGGAGTGCAATGAAAGAATTAGATCATTCTTTTATTGTAATTGATGCACTAACCAGAAAATGCTACATAAAGATTAAGGCAATATTTCCACTTCTTGGCTTCAATCACCGAATCTTTTGGAAATAGAATAATGTCATCAAAAAATTGTTGGATAGTTATAAGATCAAGGGTGGAGGTTTTTTTGACACCCTTGATGGAACCCTCAGACAACATACAAACCACATTCCTACTCAACACTTCAGCCACCATAGTAAATAAATAGGGGGATGGGAGTTATCCCTATCTAATTCCCCTCCCAACCTCAAAGAACCCTTGGGAGACACCATTGACTAAAACAAAAAACTTCACCATGGTGACACATTCCATTATTAATTTGATTACTTTCTAGTTAAAGCCAAAATTAGAGAGGAATTTAGGGAGAAAGTTCCATAGGAATTTATCATAAGCTTTTGAAATTCCAAGCTTAAAATCCATGTCAGGGTTGTTACACCTATCCATAGATTGAAGAGTTTCATGGGTGGCAAGAGCAACATCCAAAATATGTCGGTTAGGGTCAAAACCTTTTTGACTAGGACTGATCATTCTCTCCAATAGGGGTTTCAACCGGTTCACCAAGATTTTAGAGATAATCTTAGAAATAGTATTGCAAAGACTAATAGGTTATAAATCAAGCATGATCAGAGGGTATTCAGACTTGGGGACCAAATCTATGAAAGTGTGGTTTAGTTGTTTAAGAAATTTGCAAGAATTGAGAAAATCCCTAGAACCTAGAACAAGATCCTCCCCCACAATTTCCCAAAAGGTTTGAAAAAAGGATAGGGGGAAACCATTGGGCCTAGGGGCTTTATAGGAATCCATACTAAACATAGCTGATGGAACCATCTTTGGAGTAACCTCTCTCAAAATAGAATCATTATCCTCAAGGGTAATAGGGATAGGAAGAGGATCCAATAGCAGATCAACCAGCCTAGGGTCAAAAACCTCCAAAGGACTCAAATAAGAATTATTGAAGTGGTTAGTAGCTAATAGCTAAATCTGAGAGGGAACATTAACTTCACCTCAAGCCTCATTTCTTAGTTTCATTATCTGATTTGTTTTTCTATCTTTAATAGCCAAAATATGGTAGAAAGGAGTTTTACGGTCCCCCTCAACAAGCCACTAGATTCTGGACTTTTGTTTCCAAAATACCTTTTCTTTCTTTAGGATTTTCTCCCATTCCAATTGCTCCTCCTTTTCCTGTTGACCTGTCAAAATACTATTATCACTATCTTCCATTCTTTTGTAACTAAATAAGTTTATCAGCCAACACCCTTTTTTGATGGAAAATATCTCCAAAAACCCATTTATTCCACCCTTTCATCATTTGTTTGATGTGTTTGAGCCTCTAAAAGAGCCTAAACATAGGGGATCCTTGTACCAGAATATTCTACCAAGTAGAAATCTTGTTCTTGAAGTCAGGATGGACATTCCACATGATTTTGAACCTGAAGGGGAATGAAAAAACAATTGAATGGTCAGTAGGGAGAAATAACAGAGGGTTGTGGTCTGAGATAGTTCTAGAGAGAGCCCATATATTAGCATTAAGAATACTAGTCCAATTGGGAGAAATTAAGAATCTATCAAGGTGGAGCTAGATCAGATCAGCCCCAAGATGATGATTAGACCAAGTAAATAACTGGCCCTACAAGCCTATATCTACCAAACCAGTGCAATTCAAGAAGTTAGCCAAATCAAATACTATCTGAATAATCAATCAGACCCCACACTTCTTTGAAGGGAAAAGGGGGTCATTAAAGTCCCCAACCACCATCCATTGGCTAGCCTTGTTAGCCAAAATATAGTTAGAAATCTCCTCCCAAGGGATCTCCTCACATTCCTAATATTGGGAGCATACACATTTATCAGGGACCAAGAGTCCCCAACAATTGAGAACTTTATACCCAATTTTTTTTTACTTTGAAACATATAAAAAAAAAACATCCAAGAGGGATTCCATAAGATACACAAACCAATAGATGCCCCATTAGCATCACAATAAGTGAAGTGGGCATTGGGCTAGATAACTTTGGCAATAGAATAAAAATTGGTTTTCTTCATCATAGTTTCTTCAAGAAGTAAAATATCAACCTTATGCTCCAAAACATAATTCTTCAGAGCCATTTGCTTATGGGTGCTATTTAACCCTCTCACATTCCAAGATAGGACCTTCATTTAGAATTTTTCTTTTAGGACACTTCCAATATCCTCTTTTTCCCAATCGCTATTTCTTTTGTTGTTTCTCTATTTCTAGTTAGTCATTGGTTAGTTGTACTCATCTTAGACTCAAACCCCACATCTACTCTCTTTTGTTTGCCTTTCTTCTTATGAGTTGACCAAAAGTCTTATTTTGTAGTTTTCACTTGAGATACCATAATCTCTACCTCATATATAGGATAGGGAGTAACTTCCTTCTCACCAACATCCTAGATTTCACCTTCCTCCACTCCTTTTGGAGAGAGCAAAAACATCAAGGAAACACTAGATTCCAGAGCAAAACTAGGGTTGTACCCATTAGGTCCCAAAGTAGAACTTGAGGGAGCCAAAACTAAAGAGACTGGCATCATTGAGTCATCCATCATAGGAATCATAGGGTCAATAGTACCAAACATGGCCAGGGATTCAATGATATTATAAATATAAAATTCAAAGGGGAAGCCATTTGATGGATTCTCTACAGCCAGAGCACTAGGATTGGGGACAGGCCCAATTATAGACTTGCACTCTGAGATGAGGTTGCCAGGTTTAGCAAACTTCTGATAGTAAACCACAATGTTTTCATAACAATATTGTTGGACCCAAGAACCAGAAATAGAGCAAAGCTTTGCTGAGTTTTGTAAGGTCTTATTGATATCTACGTTGACGCAAAAATGAGAAAATACTAACCTGGTCATGGATTTGGTGATAGAGTCCGAGGTGATAAACTAACCTACAGAGTGTCTGATGCATTGAAAGATCGTGTCATCTTAGTACTCCAGAGGAAGACCAAGGATATGGATCCAAGCAAGAGTTGACTTGTACAGATCAATGTAAAGATTGAATCCTGACTTCCAATGGAATAAAGACAACCCATGATTCTTATACACCCATGGGCCCAATGAGAGAACAGATACCAAATATTCCTTAGCCATGAACTTGAAAAGGAACATGCCTCCTACAATGGTGCAAACACCCACACTTCCTTTTAGGTTCCATTATGTAGAAACCCATCTATGAACCATATCAATAGAGGGTCATAAGTAAAGAAACTTACCCACCACTTCCTATTAAATATCCAATATACTGAGAGGGCGGTGAACCAATATATTATTAAACTTATTGACCAAATAACATCCAAGTAATCTAATGCATATGGTAATTAAGACAAGAATAAGCATTAACTGAACATGAAGCACAAAACACAAGAGACAAAAATATTTTTATGTGGAAAACCCAGAATGGGAAAAACCATGGTGAGGATTAACTCATAATATAGTATAACCAGTTATAAGATATTACAAAAGGGTGGCTCATTGCCATGAATCACTACCCAAAATGGGAGGCTCACTGCCTATAGAAGTGAAGTAACAAAATGGCTAATCATTGTACTGATGAAATTACATGAGTGCAAATTCAATTCCTTTGTAGCTTAGGAAATTAACATGTTAGTAGATCACTCTTCAGTATTTTCACTTCCACACATAATCTACTAACATTTGCATTCACAAAAATCTCCTTTCTCATATCTTCAAAAACATCTTGTATATATATCTAATTTTCCCATGAGTAACGATCGGGTCAAATCCAAGTAAATACCAAAATTACTTTAAAAAATTCAACTATGTGGCATGCCACAACATGTTAGCATGGATTACACAAAAAAAACTTAATCTATTTCATCTTCAACTGCTTGTTAGGTCGACAAACAATAGACCTAATAGAAAAAATGTAATCAATAAAATGATACCAGTGACAACCATAAGAATTTGTACACATGAAATCCCATCCATGCATAATTTTATCAATCACA
Source organism: Sequoiadendron giganteum (assembly GCA_007115665.2). NCBI lineage: Eukaryota > Viridiplantae > Streptophyta > Pinopsida > Cupressales > Cupressaceae > Sequoiadendron > Sequoiadendron giganteum. Next base: position 101,567,066 of record CM021106.1, read on the forward strand.
TACCATTTACCAAAATCTAAGGTAGCAACTATTACCAGAGAGGAAATCTGGAGTAAAATACCAAAGGATGATCCTGCATTACCAGTTCTGAATACCGAATTAATATAACTTTAAATCTTACAGTTACAACTCATATATCATGGTGACATCAATGACAACAAAAGCTATATCAATAGATGTGATATTATTCATTCTTCCATCACAACCAACTGCATGGATGAAACAATCATGTTTCAAATAGCTTCAGGAATGGAGAAGTTGATTCCCAAGGCCAAAATTTCTGCACTCAGGTAATGAAGAGAACCCTCAAGAGATGGGTTCTTATGAGACAACACATCCTTCCACCCATTAGAAATTAGGGTAATAGGAATCGCGAGCACCTCAACATCAGGAAGGACAAGAATCATGGGCTCACCAATAGTTGTCAGAAAATGACAAGGCCCTAGAGATGGCAACGCATGTACTAAAAGAAAAATCCCAATAGAAGGGGATAGGGGAGGGGATGTGAGGGGTATCCTCGACACACAGTCGACTAAACACAAGATAATTTTATCAAATTAACACTAGATTTTAAAGAGCACCATTGAGATATCACTTACAATAGTAGATATTATTGTCAAGAGTATTTAAGGCCATAGTTCTTCATCATTTATTGTAGAAATCAAGATCCAAGCATTATGTCAAAGTGATGTGGAGTCATGCATGTTTTTGGAGCTAAATTGTTGATGTAGGTTTCATTATTCAATCAAGCATTCAAAGTATCATTTCAAGAAAAGATTCAAAGTCAAGATCCACCTCCATTGAAGCCATTTCATGCAAGTTGCAAACCTCCATTATCAAGGTTTATCAAAGGTTTGGTGAGTTGTGACATAATATTGTTAATTCATGATTCCTTCATCCTTCATTATTTTATGACAAGGTTTAATTACCAAAATGTGGTATGACCAAGGAAAACCCCCATTCACCTAAAAAACAACATTTTTCTCTCTTTGACATGTGATTGTAGATGTTAGGTGGAAGATCCATTGAAGAACAAAAAATTGCAAAGTTGTCAAAGTTGTCATCACTCTAGCAATATCATGGAAACTCTTCTACAAAATTTATTTTTGGCTATCTAAAAATGAAAATCAAGAATCTGGGAGTGTAGACATAGAGGAACATAACCAAAAAACATATTTATTGGAGCCCTATACAAGACCCATTCACCATAGGGATAACGAATCCTTTGTGAGCCATGAAAAAATACTTTCTACAAAAGATACACAACATTTATTGCTTCCAAACACTCCCTAAAGTCTATAGGTTCCATTAGTATTATGATTTATCTTCTATGTGCACTTTATAGATTTTAATTTGAAGTTTATTTGATGGTTTTAGTCTTTCTCCCCAAAGTGCAATTTAGTTCATACCCCCATCCTAAAGAAAAGGTAAATATGAAGAGTCACACCATGGGTTGACCCACCTAAGGGTTGTTGGTAAATTCTTGGTGTGGATCTCATTTCCTAATGAAAATGGAAGAATAGGACCCCTTTTCCCTCTTTGGATCCACTTTTCCATTTGTTGGGGGAAATCTCCCCTATCTTATTTTCCTATGTATAATTTTGGTGAACCTTGTACAACAACATTTGGGTATGTGCAGGATCATGATGGGCCAAAAGGTGGCAATATAATGGGTATGTGGCTGATGACCTTTTTTTTACCCAAAATTGATGAAACAAAAAGGGTTTTTAAAGGAGCAGCTTTCCACCAACATAAATTATACTTTACTTTGAATTTAATAAATAATTATTATTCATTTTCTATTGAAATATGAATAAAGTCCTTATTGATAGGCTAATTGAAAAACATGTATAGCTTTCAAACGGTATCACCATTTTTGTATCCGAAACATGTGTCACATTCTATGCCTTGCATACTATAAGATTAAAAAAGAAAAATATGAATTTTATGAAGGTTTGACCAAGTTAAGGTAGTCAGACATACGAGTCTTTATATTTTTTTTAAGTTGTAGTAAAAAAATTACAAAAAAATATGCATCACATCAAGACATGAGTCCTCTAATTATATCTAAAATATTATGAAAAAATATTATCATTTTAATGTCATTAGGGTCGTTAGACAGACAACTACTTTTTATTTTTTCCCTGAAATTTAAGTACTACTGTATTGAAATTTCAAATTTTCACCAAATAGATTTTAAATTTTTGTAAATAAACCTAGTATTTTAGAAATTACATTAAATTTTCTAAAAATTTTATTCTTAAATATTTTTGAAATAATAGAGATAACTTATTCAAATTTTTAAGTCAAGTTGCCTAACTTTGATTTTTCTGAATTTTTTGCCACTTAAGGGCCTGTTTTTACCATGATGATCCTGCACATACCCATTCTTAAAATGGGAATCCTTTCAACCTTAGATCTAATTTTTGTAATAGATTGAAGTATTTTTTCACTAGTTGCATTACATTTAGGTTTCTTTAAATCTTTCATTTGTTTTCATTCCATATAGGGTTTAAATTTCTATTTTTGCATTGTTTAAATCTAAGAAAATTGAAAAATTGACATGCATATTACATTAATTTTGTAGAGTGTTTGAATGCTAGTTTAATTTTAATCATTCATATTCAGAACTTAGATCAAAATTGAATTTCAAAAATTTCATCATTTTTCCTTCATTACACTTGTATTTACACATTGAGTTCTAGAAAATTTTGTTATAGAAATACCAGTTTGAGACCTAAAATAGAGAATGCATCTAATCACCTTGAAATTGCAATTTTCAAATTTAAAAAATCTTTTACCAGGACCCATTGACCACTGCATGAATGAGTTCTTGTAGGCCTACAAAAACTAACTTTTTAAAGCTCTATGGTTAATTTGTAAAATACCTAGGCTTGCTAGTAGCCTACTATATTAGTATGGAAAGTTTTAGGAACTTGTATTTTATGTATCTAGTTCAAATCATCTATTTAGTGTAGCCATTTTGAATCATTCCAAAATAATTTCAATAGAAAAAATCATTAGATATGAAAAATTTTACATTCTTGAAGCTTTGCATAAGATGGATAAAAGTAATTTTCATTTTTGGGAACACAGTGTTAGTATCTTACCTTTCTAAGCATGCAAAGAAAGCATTCATCCCTCCTACTTATGGGAATTATTTAGTGAAGAAGGATCTAGAAAAGCATAGGCAATCACTACAATCATAATTTTTCTTCTCCCAATAAATCTCCTATTAGTGATGAAGTGATGTAGAGCTGGGTTGGAAATTTCAACAAACATTGAAACAATTCAAATTCCTCAATTCTAGAGCTAACTTGGTGGCTACCTTCACAAATCTCCTATACCCTTAGTAGCACTTGAAACATGGATTTTTCCACATAAATTTCAAAGAAAACCCAACACCCAAAATTTGGTTACCATTCCAGATACCCTTTATGCCACTTGAAACATATAAATTTTGAAAGTAGGGTTACTTTGAAACAAATCCCTCAAATTTAGATTGCTACCATTCCAATTGGCCTAATTGGGCTTGTTTAATAAAGCAACAATATGGTATTCTATCTCCAAACTTCAAAACTTCACCTCAAGGCATCCCAAATGTCACATGGGCTTTGTAAACACAATTCCCATCAACTAGGACAATCACCAAATCATTCAACTACAAAACCCTAAATCTACCTATCCTCCTAAACCTAATACACGATGATATTAGGCCAAGGCTGCATGAAGCTTTCTCGTAACTCCATCCCCTACTCCTGCAAACACTAAAAACATCAAAAACATCATACCTACATCCTTTCCACTGATTCTTAGGCCTTTTCACAAGTGGAATGGGCCAAAAACCATTTTTATGCAATCAAACACTCCTTAACTAGGGTTTCTAGCTATTTATAGAAAAATTTCTCTAACTCCCTTCAAACTTAATGGAAATTATTGCAACCAATTGAAAAAAAGAGTATATTTAGTCTATCATTTGTCCCAATGCATTCAGATCATTAACAGGTTGTATGAACCAGTAATAACTTATGTAGCAACAAATATCAATGAAAAAGATAGAAAACAAAGTATGTCTTTATTTATTATCAAGAAAAACTCACTCTAGAAGTTTTCCTTGACCAAAAAAAGTCATATTTAAACATTACAAATCATATCCAACCATTCCCAGCTATGCTTCAAGTTCCCAATGGTTCATCTCCCCTCATAACTCAAAAATACAAAGTTTCTTGTGCAACTTTTTAAAAATTGACAATTTTTTACAAGATTGACCCTACATGACCAAAACCAACACAAAACATGAACTTGACAACACAAAAATGACTTAACAATGCAAAACCCCAAAACTTGACTTCTTTCCAGTACATGGGTGCCCTTGCGCCATACTCCCGAACAAAACAAATCTCAAGTTCCACTTGAGAGAAAATATTCAACTATTGCACCATGATTTTTGACATCTTCTTTTGCCATCCAAGTGGCATCATCCATGGGAAGGCCTTGCCACTTCACTAAGTACTCATAATACACCTTGTGCCTTGTTCTTTTGGCTTCTTTGGTGTCCAAGATACACTCAAGCTTCAAAGGCTGACTTGGTGGAAAATATCTGATCCACTCTTCATCTGAATGTGTTGAAGAACCTAAACTTTCACCTACAATCACATCCACTTTGTAAGGGTAAAGATCAGATATATTAAAAATAGGAGAAATGGCACTCTTCTTCCTTAGATGAGCCAAGACTAGATCCCCAACTTTGAAGTGAACTCTTATTTTATGATCAACACTATGCTTATACTTGTCTATACTCTTTTGAAGATTTTCTTTGACCTACTAGTGTATTTCCTTCATGGAAACTACAAACTCCTCTCTCTCTACACTTCTCCTCTCCATTCCACTCACATCTTTGCTTTCAAACAAACCTCTAGGCTGCAATCCATACACAATCTCAAAAGGGCTTTTACCAAACATTTCAGTTCACAGAGTCATTTTATGCAAACTCGGCTTGGGGTAGGATCAGATCCCATTGTGTTGAGTGTTCTTTTGTCAATAATCTAAGAAGGTTCCCAAGGATTCTATTTACTAATTTAGTCTTCCCATCTATTTGGGGATGATAGACAGAGCTAAAAGTCAAGTTTGTTCCTAGCTTCTTCCAAAGGGTTCTCCAAAATTGACCCATAATTTTATTTTCCCTTTCTGAAAAAATTGTTAAAGGAAATCTATGGATCCTAACTACCTCCTTGAAAAACAACCTTGCAATGTATTAGGCATTATTTGTACTCTTACATGGTATAAAGTGTGTCATTTTTCTAAACTGGTCCACTAAAACAAACACTAAATCAAAGCCTCTTTTGGTTCTAGGCAACCCCATCACAAAATCCATGTTGATGGATTCCCAAGGTATATTTGGGATTGGAAATGGTTGATATAAGCATGCATGAGTACTACAACCTTTGGATTTTTGAAAAACAACACACCTTTCAAAAAAAATTCTCACATCACTATGCATCTTTGGCCAATAATAGTTCCTCCTTACCTCTTCCAAAGTCTTGTCCACACCAAAGTGACCCCCAATATTCCACAATGCTTTTCCTTAATCAAATTAGTCCTTATGAAGCATTTGGGAATACATAATTGAGCCCCTTTAAATAGTAAACCTTCTTGAATCAAAAAATTATAATGTTTTTCATGAAAGGTGCCATTTAACTAATTAAAAACAACTTAAATCTCTTTAAAATCATCATCCTCTACATACATACCTTTCAAATCATGAATCCCCACACTTTGCTATTGAACTTCTTGAACTAACAATGTCCTACTTAATGCATCTACCACCTTATTTGATTGTCCCTTTTTATTTTTGATGGTAAAGGTGAAGCTTTGTAGGTACTCCACCCATTTCACATGTTTGTGGCTAAGTTTTTCTTGGATGTTAAGGAACTAGAAAGCATGATTGTCAATAAAAATAATAAATTCTTTAGGTAGGAGATAGTGTCTCCACTTCTTTAATGATTTCACCATAACATATAACTCCAAATCATAAGAGGAATACTTTTTATTTGCCTCATTAATATTCTCACTGAATAAATCAATAGGCTCTCCCTCTTGGCTCAATACTATCCCAATTGCATACCCACTTGCATCATATTCAATCATGAAAATTTTGTTAAAGTCAGGCACTACGAAGATAGGTTGTTGTGCTACCCTTTGCTTCAAATATTGGAAAATTTTCTCTACCTCAACAGATCATACAAATCTCTTTCTTTTATCACCTTTGATTGTGTAAATAATGGGAGAACATATGTGATTGAAATTCTTCACAAATTTTATATAAAAATTGGCTAGGTCATGGAAACTTCTTATCTCACTTATTGATGTAGGAGTAGGACAACTAAGAATTGATTCCACCTTGCTAGGATCAATATTCAAAGAGCCTTTTGAGATCACAAAGCCAATATATACCAAATATTCCTTCATGAATTCACACTTCTTCAAATTTATCATCGACTTTTCTTCATTCAACATTTTCAAAACCAAATCTAGATGTTGCAAGTGTTCCTCTTTAGTCCTACTAAAACTAAGAATATCATCCAAATAGACAACCACAAAATTACCTATGAAGAGTTTTAGAACTTCATTCATTAATCTCATAAAGGTTCTTGGTGGATTTGAAAGCCCAAAAGGCATGAAAATACATTAGTATAACCCCTCATTTGTCTTGAAGGAAGTTTTCCACTCATTCCCCTCTCTAATTTTGATCTGGTGGTAGCCACTTTTGAGGTCTATCTTAAAAAAATAACATTCCCCTCCTAAAAAATCCATCAAGTCCTCCATTCTTGGTATGGGGAACCTATACCTTATGTTAATCTTGTTAATGGCCCTTGAGTCAATGCACATTCTCGAATCTCCCCCTTTCTTTGGTGCCAAAAGGGTAGGAACCACACATGGGTTAAGACTCTCTTATGAGGCCCTTGTCAAGCAACACTTAGATTTGCTTCCTAATCTCTTCATTCTATTTTGGGGTGATTTTATATGCTACTTTGTTAGGTAGGTTTTCCCCTGGTATGAAATCTATATGTTGGCTCACATCTCTTATTGGTGGTAAAGAATTAGAAAGTCCATCCACCACAATGTATTTATACTTTTTCAACAAGGCTTGGACTTCTCTAGGCACATCATCAAACTTTGTTGTTGTCATTAAAGTTTTTGGTCTAATTACTATGGAAAAACCTTCTCCATGCTGTTCCTCCATGGTTTTCAAGAACTCCTTTTCTCCTACCAGCATTATACTAGACCCTACTTGTTTTTCTAGGCCTTCATCTTGAAATGGTGCGATTATAAATGAGATACCATCCTTTTCTATCACATAGGTGTTATTTTTCCCTTCAATTTTATCCTTCCTATCATATTTCTAGGGTCTCTCTAAAATTAAATGACAAACATCCATTGGGATGATGGCACACAATATCTTATCTTTGTGCCCTCCTATGTTAAATTCCACCCACTTTTTTTCCTTCACTAAGACCTTTTGTCCCTTATTCAACCAAGAGACTTTGTAAGGAGTGGGATGTGGTATTCTCTTCATTTTTAACTTTTCTACCATCTTAAGAAACTAAATTATCTATTCTACCTAAATCAACAAAAACTTTGCAAACCTTACCTTGAGATTTTCATGTGGTTATAAAGAGGTATTTTCTTTGTGGAGGCTCTTTCACCATAGGAACCTTGATTAATGTTCTCCTCAACATAAGAGATTCATCGATTTTTGGATGAGCATGTTGTGATGGAAATTTTACACTCTCGTTGTTTTCTTCTTGCACCAATTGAGTTCTTTCTCCACCATGTGAAGTAGAAGGTTGGTTTTTTGAACACTACCATGCTTGATGGCCAAATTTTTTACATTGATAGAACCTTCATGTGAATCCTTGTGACCCTCTTACTTGACCTCCAAATCTACCTCTATTGTTTTGTCTTATTCCCCTAAAACACCTCTCTGATCTACCCCTTGTTATTGATTGCTTCATGTCTCTCCTTGTGGTTTTTGGGACTGTCCCCTTCCTCCAAATGTTCTTCCACCTCTGAAACTTCTTCCTCTACTCCTACCTTGCTTCTTTTTCCTTCTCTTCAACCTTTATTCTTTCCTACTTTCCATTTGAAATCATTCTTCCACCTTTCTAGGCATGGTAAGACTTAACTCATCTTGTTGGTTGAATCTCAACCATTTTTTGTACCTTGTTAATTTTTCCACCTCATCCTCCTCATGACCTCCCCTTATGCTTAACTTGTGAAAATCCTTAGTATAAGCCATCACATCCATATGCTTATTCTTGAGGTTTTGGATCCTTCTAAATGTTTTGAATAGCATAATCATCGGGTAGAAATTGACTCTTGATTTTAGCCACCATTCTATCCCAAGAATAATTTTTTTACTTTCCCTTCTTCATCCTCTCTTCCTGCACATAACTCCACCAAGTTAAGGTGGGGAATTTCAATTTTGTTTTGGAAAATTTCACCTTTTGGTCTTCTGCTACCTCTTCATACTCAAAATAGTTATCAAGTGCCCCAAAAAAATCTAGAACGACTTCACTATCCATCTTCCCTCCATACATGGGTAAATCCATCCTCACCTTAGGAATGTCTCCTTTGATAGCCTTCAAAAACCTTTCCATTCTTAATTCATTAGGGTCTAACTCTTCCTCTTGATCTTGGACTCCATCTTGAGGGTTTTCATTCTCACCCTCTTTCTCCTCCTCTTGCTCACTCATATCACCTATGACCATTCCTCTCCTTTGATTCGACTCAAGTGCAGAAAGCCTGGCTAGAATAACTTGATGAGACTCCTTTACCTATCTTAACTCCCTTGCATTTTTTTCTTTTAACTCACTCACTTCTTTAGAAATTCCCTTTGGAGGTATCTTGTCCTTCTTCAAGTAAAATTTTCTTTCCTCATACTAGACCTATGATCTGATACCAATTTGATGCAAACAAGGGTCAGAAATTTCAACAAACATTGAAACAATTCAAATTCCTCAATTCTAGAGCCAACTTGGCGGTTACCTTCACAAATCTCCTATACCCTTATTAGCACTTCAAACAAGGGTTTTTCCACATAAATTTCATAGAAAACAGAACACCCAAAATTTAGTTACCATTCCAAATACCCTTTATACCACTTGTAAACATATCAATTTTGCATGTAGGGTTACTTTGAAACAAAGTCCTCAAATTTTGATTGTTACCATTCCAATTGGCCTAATTAGGCTTGTTTAATAAGGAAACAATATGGTATTCTATCTCCAAGATTCAACAATTCACTTCAACGCATCCAACATGTCACATGGGGTGTATAAACACAATTCCCATCAACTAGGACAATCACCAAATCATTCAACTACAAAACCCTAAGTCTACATATCCTCTTAAACCTAATACATGATGATATTAGGCTAGGGCTGCATAAAGCTTGTCCCTAAATCCATCCCCTTATCTTATGAACACTAAAAACATCAAAAAATCCTACCTACATCCATTCCACTAATTCTCGGGCGTTTTCACCAGTGGAATGGGCCAAAGACCATTTTTATGCAATCAAACTCTCCTTAACTAGGGTTCATGCTGTTTATAACAAAATTAATCTAAATCCCTTTAAAATTAATGAAAATTATTGAAACCAATTGTGAAAAAGAGAAGATTTAGTTTATCATTAATCCCAATGCAATTTCGATCATTAACAGGCCATACAGACCTATACTAACTTGTGTACTGGCAAAAATAAATGAAAAATATAGAAAATAGAGTATGTCTTTATTGCTTATGACCCAAAAATCACTCCAGAAGTTTTCCTCGACAAAAAAATGGCATATTTAAACATTAAAAATCATATCCAACCATTCCCAACTGTCCTTCAAGCTCCCAATGGTTGATCTTCCCTTGTAACTCAGAAATAGAAAGTTGCTTGTGCAAGTTTTGCAAGTTTTTTAAAATTGATATTTTTTTACAAGATTGATCCCACATGACCAAAAACAACACAAAACATGAAATATGATCTTAAAATACCTAATTACACCATGACTTAACAACAAAAAAACCCAACACTAGACTTCCTTTTAGCACATGGGTGCCCTTGCACCATGAAGGTATCTTGGTGAAAAAAGATATAATCATTGAGAATCATGAAAGTCTTGTTTGTCCCTCTTCTCCTCCCCCTTAGGAAGCTATTATGACACTAGAAGGTGAGATCATTAAAACTACTTTACCTAGTCTCCATTCATCTCCCAACACCTCCCCTACTTGTGATAATGCTTTAGTTAAAGAGGATGTAATCATGGATGATCATGAAAATCACATTTGTGAAGAGGATATGCTGGTGTTAAGAAATCATAAGATTCAGAGTTATAATATTATTTCTCTCTTTCCTAATGTCCCTAAAATTTAGAAATATCTATTCAAATGAAAGGATATAATCATTGGTAAGCATAAAAATCATAGTTGTTATTCTCTTGATTCCTCCTCCTTTTGTGATGAAGTTACTTTACAAAAAATAGCCATGGAATGTGATGAAACTCTTGTTTTCTCCTCTCCTAAAATCTCTCGTACTAGGGAAGATATTATGGGAAAAGAGAGTGACACCTTAGAGAAAAAGGATGAAATCATGGAGAATCATAATGATCAAATTTGGCCTTTTCCTAATATCCCTACTATTTGTGAAGAAGATATTTTTGTGTTAGAAGATCCAATTGATGGGATTCATGAGAATCATATTTTTCTCTCTTCACCTAGGGAAAAATTTATTGAACAAGAGAATTCCATCATTGATAAGAAAGTAAACTCAACCATTGGAAACTCCCTTAATTGTGTTGAAGTCATTTTAGAAGAACCAACCCTTCAATTTCATGAACATCTATTTTTTGTTCTCCTAAAAAATCTACTACTAGGGAAGGTATCATGGTGCATGAAAATGAGAACATTGACACATGTCTTTAAAAAAATAATGGTGTGGCTTAGATGAATATGATTAAGTGATATTAGACTCCCTTTCACTAAGAAATCATGAAAATAATGATAAGTGTGTTGAGGTTATGAACATTAGGACTCCATTGAGTCCTGTAATTCTTAGACCACCTAAGCCTAAAATTATCATTTATCCACGTCACAACAACAAAAAGTTAAAAATAAGCCTAATATTATCTTATAACCACCTACGAGGGACTTGATAATGATAACGTTTCATAGAAACTGAGTTATAATAGCATTTCTCATACATATAACACTAGGAACAATTCGCAACCAAGAAAAAGAACTCCAACATCTCTCCCATTGCCTCAACCTATCTTTCCTAGTGCTCCTCATTTGCCTTTACATAATGGAAAGGAGTATGATCTTGTGGAACAACATAAAAATACTCCTGCTAAGATATCTTTATAGGACCTTATTCAAGCCTCACCTAGTTATCATAACATGATTCAAAGTGCTTTACAACAACTTCCTACCCCTCCTAATGTGCAACCAAGCAATGTGGTAGCTAAAATTAAAGCTATAATTTTGGCTGACTTAGACATTAATTTTCATTAAGATGAGTTATCTTTGTTATAAGAGCAAAAACAAAATGAATCTTTCATGATAATATCTTTTATCAATAAAATTGTGATAAAGAGAACCCTTTTTGACAATGGTTCAGCTCTTAATGTGTGTAGTGTGCGAATTTTTGAGGAGATTCATATGGATAATCTGAGTGAAATTGTCCCTAATTATTTGTCTATTTGTGTATTTGATAAGATAGGAAAAAAACCACTTTGAGTGATTACATTACTGATTAAAGTTGGTAAGGTACCATTGCAAACTTTGGTCCATGTTATGCCTCACAATCTTTCATATAATATTATTTTAGGTAGGTCATGGATTCATGCAATGAATTGGGTGCCTTCTACCCTTCATTGTAAAATTAAGTATGTCTACAACAATAAAGTGTATACAATCAAAGCCAACCCTAAACCAAATAATTTTTTGAACATTGAGAAAGGCAAGAAAAATTCTTTGAAAATATTGACACCAAAAACACAAGTGGAAACCTTGCAAGAGAAAGAAAAATGAAATAATATTGAGGAAGTCACAAAGTTATTGTTGGATAAGATAAATGAGGGGGAGGTGAATTAATTGTCATAGATTATCACCTTAAATTGAATTACCAAAACTAACACATAAACCGATTAACTGATTAACCATGAAATGCTAATGTGTAAAACATAATAACACCATATTTATGTGGAAAACCCAATCAGGGAAAAATGATGGTGAGGATTAACTCACTCTATTGAGAATATCAAAATCGATTACAAAGAGGCTCACTTCCTGAAATAAGGCTCACTACCTAAGATAAGGCTCACTACCTGAAATAAGGACTCACTGTTTAGACTCACTATCCATAGGGATACAACTTAGAGGGCTCATTGCAATAGAGATACAAAGAAGACAAAGAAGAATTGTTATAGAGAGACAAAAATCCCGATGCAACAAAGGATTCCACCAGAATCATTGATCAACTTGCATGAATGACAGAGTTTTCCTTCTACTCACTACATACAGAAACTCAGTGTTAAGCTTCACACTAATCAACCACACACATAATTCATACACTTTAAAAATAGCATCAAATTAAGGTCTTCTCTTTCACTTATATTCCTTCTTTTCTTATGTACAATTTTCATTTCTAGCACATTTTGTATTTATACCATCTCCAACTTTTAAAAGATACAAAGTTGGCCATCCAACTTCAAATTCAAATTATGTTGGTTCCAAACATCCTAGGGTGGAATTATAATGAAGGCGACCCAAACATACACTTCACCGAGACCCATAATAGATCATGTTGATCATCAAATCTTGTGCCTCTCTGACAACCTTATGGGAAATTTAGCAAGTGGGGGACCAATTTGTGCTTCACTGAATACCTCTGGGAATTTTATAGAACGTTTCATCTTATCTGAGTTTGGGAAAAGGGTAGAAGGATATGTAAACATAAAACATGAAAAATGGTGATACACCAACACATTTACAACATTTCAAAGCCCAAATTATTTTCTATGAATGATATATTAGACACAACACCACAACCCTTCATTGTTGGGAAGAGAATGAAAAGAAAAGGCTAGATACAAGCACAATGCAATCTTTCAAATATCTCCATGGGAGGTGTTCATTAAGGTCTAATCAAGCATAAAAGTTCCAAAAGTTAACATAAATTTTTTAGAAAGTTGCATAAACCCTTCCTCTTAATTCAACATAACACAAAGAAACAATAACCCTTAAAGAAAATAGAGAAATTCAAAGACATAATCCAATTTCTACAGGCTATGAATTTATCATATAAGCTTACAACATGAAAATAAACTAATCAAACTATTCAAATTAAGCTAGACACGGTGTTCTATTCTGAACAAAATATAAAGAAGAAAACATTGACAAAGGCCATGGGTATGTGTAGGATCATGATGGGCCAAAACATGGTGATATGTTGCCCCATGTGGTTGACGAATTTTTTTTAACCCAAAATTGATGAAACGAAAAAGGTTTTTAAAGGCGATTCTCAGCTTTCCACCAATATAAATTATGCTTTACTTTGAATTTATAAAATAATTATTATTCATTTTCTATTTGAATTATGAATAAAGTCCTTACTGATAGGCTGATTGAAAAAAATCTATAGCTTTCAAATGGTATCGCATTTTTTGAATTTGAAATATGTGTCACATTTTATGCTTCACATACTATAGGATTTTAAAAAATATTGAATTTCATTAAATTTTGACCAAGTTAAGGTGGTTATAAATACGAGTTTTTATACTTTTTAAAAGTTGTAATAAAAAAATCATAATTAATTATTTACTTGGAAAAAAATTACAAATAAAAAGCATCACATCGGGACATGATTCATCTACTTGTATGTAAAATATTTTCATTTTATTATGGTTAGGGTGGTCAGACAAACACCTACTTCTTAATTTTTCATTGAAATTTAAGTACTACTGTGTTGAAATTTCAAATTTTCACCAAATAGATTAAAAAAAAAAAAAAAAAGTATTAGTTTACAAACTACATTCAATTTGTTGTAGATTCTATTCTTACATATTTTTGAAATAATATAGATAACTTATTCAATTTCTTATGTCAAGCTGCCTAACTCTAATTTTTTGAATTTTCATCGTCACTTAAAGACCTATTTTTTCCATGATGATCCTACACATACCCCCATATCATGCATAGTTTCAAATATTTCTCCCAAATATTTCATACTTGGATATGAAATGAACTTTGAAACAGAGGTCGGATGTCAATTTGATAATAGTTTGAGTTAAAATAATATAACATGCCAAAGAGAAGTAGTGTTATGCTAACTTTTTTGAAAATACTTATCTAACTAAGGAAAACTAAAGAATTTCTTTCCTAAAGGGAAAACTTTAGGAACCCTTTCCTTTTGTTGCTACCTCCAATTTATAGCTAATAAGAGAGATAAATGTTACCACCACCCATAAGTAATTATTGTCAGGTGTTTATACCTGATAGCTCATGATCTGATCATAGATCTTTAATTAGGTCACAATAATTGTTGTTTATCAATTCTTAATTGTTGCATTAATATCCCATAGATATTTAGCAAATATTGCCCTCCATAAATGCTTGGATCTTAGAAAACAGCTTGGAAAAAGTCTTGTTGACCGACAACATGGCTTGCTGGCACTGACTCAAAATTTCATCCTAAAAACCAAAGAAAACAACATGCTCCAACAAACTCCAAAGATAAGGCTCCTTGTGCCACCAAAAATAGTATACCTTTTAAGAAAAGGAAAATTTTTTGCCTAATTTGGTCTTAATTTCAACATCCTTCCATCAATCACCCTCCTAAAACAACATTTATAGGCCCCTAAGACTCCTTATCTTTGACCTTGAGGCTTACTTCACCTAAGAAATCTTACAAGTCCCAAAAAACAACATCAAAATCACTCAAATATCATAACCCACCTCAAAAACCCTTGGTGGGACTAAGTCACCCAAGGTGGAAACTTAGTCCCTTTTAGAGTTATTTGATTTTTTTAGTGGCAAAATCTCTGACTTGCTAAAAATTCTCGATGGATGTTGGCCTCTTAGGTCAAATAACTGACAATTAGGTATTGTTTCTTATAAATAAATATTTTTAGGTTATTTTTTAGGATACTTTAGTAATTCTCACAAGAAAACTAAAAATGAAGTGTTGAACATCTTCCACAAGAAGATTCATTTTCTCTTTCTATAGAAAAGTTGAAGCTTACTGTAACAAACTAGGGTTTTTGCAGGTCTTCAAGATCACTTATCAATCAAGATCTCACATTACAAAGGTTTTATTATGGATGTCTATGGAGAATCATGGAGAAATCTAGGTTGAGGAGATGCAAGTAGCCATCAAATTAATCTAAAGACTTATTTTCAAAGTGGTTCCAACTTTCATTTTCTCTCAATCGTCAACCAGTGGAAGGTTTTCATGTCACTAAGATTCATTTCTAATGTGATCTAGGTCTCTTAGAATGAGTCTTACATTGTTCTAGTTTCATTTATGCATCTTATTATTGCACATTAGAATAGGGTTGCATCATACTTCAGATTTCCTAGTCTTAGACACACTTAGGGCTAGGGTTTTATGTAGATTTCTTATCTCTTTCAAAGTTTAGATACCAACTAGGGGTTTGAACAAGGAAAAACCCACATTAAAAACCAAAATATATTTCATTTCGTAGATGATTTTGTAGATCTGGACCTGGATTTCAATGAGAAAGCAGATTGCAGACTATAGGCTTTCATTCCCACTTTCCAATTTTTTAGAAAAGCTAGAATTGACTAAGTCACCAATAGTGACGACTTAGTCCCACTACATGATTTTGTCAAGGATTTCTAGAGATTTGTAGACCTAATTTTTTGGAATGGATCCTAGAGTAGTTTACCAGAATTGGGACTAAGTCACCTATCTTGGCATAAGTGTCCTAGTTAGCTTAAAAAGTAGTTTTTCTAGAATTCCAAAGGTTTCTGCAATTTATACTTCATCCCTTATCTATTTCCAAGTGCACTATTTGTATCTATTTTGTTATCTTGTCCTATATACTCTTTGTTATATCCTTTTTGTATATCGTCATGTGTTTTCAAACAATGTAGATTTCATTGGCTTATATTCAATAGCTAGTTCATTTTTAGTTAAGCTCTATTGCATTTAGAATATCTCATATAGATACACATATCACATCAAATTCAACCCTTAATATTGAATGAAACCCCAAGTTTTAGGTGTGTAAAAGAGACCCCCCTTCCTCCTAGGTGAAAACCCTACAAGCCCTTGGGGAACCTTCCTTTACCCCCAAAATTTATGGTTCATTTTGGTGAACCTAAATTTAGAAACATCTTACTTTTTATCTAGTCTGCATTTGCATCTTAGGAACCTCTTCTATAAGCATTGCATTGCATGTTGCATTGTTTACATTTGCATCCTAGGGTTTCATACTTTGCATTAGTGAAAAGTTCATTTTTGCATCTTATTTCCTTGCACGATCAAGAAATTCTACATATACACTTTAAATATGCCCTCTACAGCCTACAACACACCATTTTTCATCAAAAAAATTAGAAAGAAAGTCAAAAATAACCCTACTAGGACTAATTCGCTACCTTGGGTGACTTAGTCCCAGTGCTCAATTTGCATTAGTGATTTTTGCATTTATTTGCCATTTTTTGAAGTTTTTGTTTGTTTCAATTGATTTTCTATTTACATTCAATTACTTTCTGTTATTTGGTCATAATTAGTATAAGCATCCCTTACACTAATAGAATTTATGAATAGCATTATATCTTTGCAAGTTTCATTTTTAGCATTAGTTCCTAGTTCATTTAAAGAAAATTCATTAGAACATGAAGACAAAACCAGAGAAACTTCATGTGAAACAATGCACACACTTCTTCACCATAGGAAAACTATATCATCTAAACCTTTTAGTAGTGATGACTTGGATAAGTTAGATGAATCTCTATATGGCTTCCTCTCACTAAGTTCATCCACTAAGGTTTGTGATGACAAACCCAAAACAACCACCAATGACTCCTATCACAAACCTTTTAGCTGGGATGATATGGGTATGTTAGATGAAGCTCTCTAGGACTTCATCTCACCTAACTCATCCACTAAGGTTTTTTGTGAGAAAACTCAAACAAAAGATGTCAATGTACATCAACCTCATCTTGTTGTCTACCCACCTTCCCATAAACCTCAAACTCCATCCAAACCTGAAGTTACCTTTTACCCACCCATGCATGATATTTTTGCTCATACTCATTACACTAGAAATAACCCACACTCCTAACAAGCCACCTCAATACCCTTACCATTACCCAACCCAATATTACATTTGGCCCCTCATTTAAATTCACACCTTCGGGAGTCCAATCTTGTTAAACAACTTAAGAATACTCCTGCCAAGATATCCCTTTGGGATCTTCTCTAGAACTCCTCAAACTATCATTCTATGCTTCAAATGATATTGCAACAAATAGTGGTCCCTCCTGGTATGAATGATAATGATGTGGAATCTCTAATACAATAAATGAATACATTCAATTTCGACATTACCTTCTACCAACATGAGCTCCCTCCATTAGAATTAAGAAAGAAAAATGAAGCCTTTATGATAATAGTTTAATATAATCGAAGAGGTATTGAATGGGCCCTTTTTGATAATGGATCTACCCTTAATGTGTGCAATTCAAAGATTCTTGATATATTGTGTGTGGATCAATCATAAATCAAATTTGACTCCTTATCTATTAGAGGATTTGAC
Source organism: Sequoiadendron giganteum (assembly GCA_007115665.2). NCBI lineage: Eukaryota > Viridiplantae > Streptophyta > Pinopsida > Cupressales > Cupressaceae > Sequoiadendron > Sequoiadendron giganteum. Next base: position 101,584,903 of record CM021106.1, read on the forward strand.
AATATTAAAAAGCAACCACTTGGTGTCATTACTTTACCTATTACCATCAAAATGGTTATGCTACAAACTTCTATTCATGTCATGCCCTATGACCTTTCCTATAATCTCCTCTTAGGAAGACCATGGATTCATGAGATGCATGTAGTACCCTCAACCCTTCATCGCAAAATTAAATATGTCTATAATAACAAATGTTATCAAATTGACATAGACCTCGAGCTCGAAAGTTGCTTGCAACTTGAAAAAGAACAACAAATCCTCTAGACACATTAATTCCCACATCCAACATAGCCCCTTTTGAGAAGAGTCAACAAAGTATGTGCAAGATCATCATGGAAAAAATAGGGCCTTAAGTGGCAATATAATTCAGAAAATCGAAGTTAGATAACTTGATGTAAAAATTTGAATCAATTATCTATATTATTTCAAAAATATGTAAGAATAGAAATTATATAAAATTGAATGTAGTTTCTAAACTACTAGTTTTATTTTTATTTTTAAAAATCTATTTGGTGAAAATTTGAAATTTCAATGTAGTAGTACTTAAATTTCAGGTAAAAAATAGGTAGGTGTCTGTCTGACCACCCTAACCACAATAAAATGATAATATTTTAGATATACATAGGGGACTCATGTCCTGATGTGATGCATCTTTGTTTGTAATTTGTTTCCAAGTAAATAATTAATTCTAGTTTCTTTATTACAAATTTTAAAAAATATAAAAAATCATATGTCTAACCATGTTAACTTGGTCAAAACTTCATGAAATTCAATTTTTGTTTTTAATCCTATAGTATGAAAAGCATATAATGTGACACATATTTCAAATTAAAAAAATGTGACACCATTTGAAAGTTATAGATGTTTTTCAATCAGCCTATCAATTAGGAATTTAGTCATAATTAAAATAGAAAATGAATAATAATAATTTATTAAATTCAAAGTAAATCATAATTTATATTGGTGGAAAGCTGAGAATCTCCTTTAAAAACCCTTTTTGTTTCATCAATTTTGGGTTAAAAAAAAGTCGTCAACCACATGGGTCATCATATTACTTAGATATCGCCACTTTTTGGCCCATCATGATCCTACACATACCTAATAAGAAGATGAATCAAAGTCTAACTTACTTGGTGATGATTGGGGATCATTTGAATTCACACCTTCATTTATGGGCAAGTACATAATCACACAAAAAGAGGATGAAAAACAAGAACAACCAACAATCCTCTCTACTCAGAATGAAGAAAAAACTCCCCACACATCTAGCTCATCTCCTTTGGAAGAAAATGCAATGTATACAACAAATTTTGATGAGAACCACCCAATCCAAAATAAATGGACATATTTCATGGATGAGGTTATGATCTTGTGAAACAATTAGGATACAATGGTAAAGAATGTGGAAATCATGAACAAGGCATTCGAGTTCCAACTAAACCTAATACACATGAGACTAAGACTGGTTTAGGGTTTTCCTTTTCTAAAACTACAAAAATCAAATCAATGACCATCACTCAACATCAACACTATCACATGTGCACCAAGAATCAATCTCACACTCAAACATCTTGAATTCCTTGATATGGATTCCCCACCATTCCACTATGTTAGTGATGATGAAGCTTTGAAACAAATATTGGGTGCTTTAGATAAGACTTCTATCTCCAAGAGAAATGCCTCTTATGCTATGATAATTTCTAAGATTAACAACATTTAAATTAATGAAACTCTCACATATGATCTAGAATTTCCTAAGTCAAATGCACTCTCTTTAGGGGATACCATTGATATACAAATTGACATAGATGATAAAGACAAAATAATTAAAATTGGGAAGTTCCTTGATGATGAAGAATAGGAGGATATTGCAACTTTGCTTCATGCTTTTCTTGAACTTTTTTCTTGGAAATATTCTGCTATGCTAGGAATAGATCTGAAGATAGTAACTCATAACATTGTTCTTGCTAAAAATTCTAAGCTCGTTCGCCAAAATATACAAAAGATGAAACCTAAAATAGCCTTGCATGTTAAAGGAGAACTTGAAAAACTCCTTGACATAGGTTTCATTCAACCTATTGATTATTCTCCTTGGATATCAAACATTTTTCCATTTGCCAAACCTGATAATCGTGTTAGGATATAGACAATTTTTGGAGACTTGAACAAAGCCTCTTTAAATGATGATTTCCGCCTTCCTAATATTGACATGATCATGGATTGAACTATTGGACATGGTTTTTTGTCCTTTATGGATGAACTTTCTGGATATAATCAAATCTTCATCAACCCACAAGATCAATACAAGAAGAACTTTACATCTGCCTAGGGAAAATTTTGTTGGGTTTCATTCCTTTTGGATTAAAGAATGCAGGTGCTACTTATCAACAAGAAATGAGATTAATATTTCATGATTACATACATAAAGTCTTGGAATATTATGTTGATGACATTCTAGCTAAATCCTTAACCCAACAAGATAATGTGAATGTTCTTCGAAAAATCTTTGAGCAAATGCATAAGTATAACATGCACTTAAATCTGAAAAAGTTTGTCTTTGGAGGAGATAGTGGTAAAATTTTAGGGTTTATCATATCTCATAGAGGCATTGAGGTGGACACAAATAAAATTGATGCTATAATTAACATGCCCCCTCCTCGCAACATTTCCCAATTACACACATTACAAGGAAGGATTCAAGCCATCTATCATTTTGTCGCCTCTTTAACTGATTGAACATTGCCTTTTAGACACCTCCTCAAAAATGATGTCAATTTTGATTGGAATGATGACTATAAACATGCCTTTGAGAGTCTGAAATAGTATCTTGTAACTCCACTTGTTTTACAACCTACTATACCAAACAAATTCTTCATGCTTTACATCATCACTTCTACTCATGTTCTTGCTACATTGTTGGCTCAAAAAGATGAAAATGGCAAAGAGCATTTTGTTTATTGCATTAGTTGAACTCTCATTGATTATGAAACGCACTACACAACCATAAAAAAATAATACATTTGGATCTTGTATTCACTACTAGTAAGTTGCGATATTATTTACTAAATGCAAAAATACAAGTGATTACCAAATTTGATCCTCTCAAATATCTATTCAATAAAACAAACCTTTCAAGACATCTTGCTTAATGGGTAATGTTGTTGACCAAGTTTGACCTTAAGTTTGTTTCCCAAAAAGAAATCAAAGGCCAAGCCTTAATGGACCACTTAGTTGATGCTCCTTCGCCTTTAGCATTACCTACCAATGATTCTTTTCTTGATGATAGTGTGTTGACCATAGAGCTTCCTACATAGGAATTGTAATTTGATGGATCCAAGTATCGAACAAGCTCTAGTGCTATAATTATATTAATTTTACTCATAGGCAAGCCTATTCTCTTTTCATATCACCTAAATTTCCTATGTATGAATAACACAATTGAGTATGAATCGTTAATTGCTAGATTGTGTGTTGCCTTAGTCATGGGAGTTAAGGATACTAAGATTTATGGCGATTCATAATTAGCAACCAAAAAAATCAATGGTCTCTATCAAACTAAACATTATAAATTATCACAATATAAGGATCTCATAAAAAAAAATTTAGAATAGTTTGAATAATTCACCATTGATAACATCCCCCAAAAAGATAATTGACACACAGATGCAATGGCTAGTGTCGCTTCTCTCATATCTCCTTCAAATCCTTCTGAAAAAGTCATGTTTACTATCCACCCAATCATGAATCCCTCCATTAGTGATAAATCTGATGATGTACTCCCAACATTATAGGGTAATTCATGTGAATGGTATGATTCCATATATAACTATTTAAAATATGCTACCATTCCTGAGCCTACAACTAGAAACACCTGCATTCGCCTAAAAATGCTAGCCACTAAGTGCATAATCCTTGCCGATACATTGTATAGAATATCCTATGATAGAATTCTCTTGCAATGTCTCAAGGATTTTGAAACTCATATTTCCCTCGAACAAGCCCATTCTAGTACTTGTGGAGGTCATTTTGGAGGAAACAATTTAGTGCAAAAACTCCTTCATATGGGTTATTACTAAAAAAATATGAAAAAATATTGTTATGTGTATGTTAAGCGATGTCACAAATTCCAAGAACATAGTAATTTGATTCATGCTCCTTCTTCTGAGTTTCATGCCCAAATCCCTATTTGGTTGTTCTCTGTGTCGGAATTGGATCTAATTGGAAAAATTTCACCACCTTCTTCTGTTGGACATGTGTTTATCATTATTTCAACTGATTCTTTCACCAAATGGGTCGAAAATATTCCTCTCCAATCCACAGCTACTGATGTGATATGTCATTTCTTATTGGAATGCATCATCACTCGCTTTAGACTTCCTGACACATGAGTTTCAAAAAATGGAACACCATATAAAAATAATGATGTGAAGAAGTTCCTAGAAACCTTCTATATTCAACATCACTTTTCAACACCTTACTACCCACAATCTAATGGCCAAGCTGAAAAAAATAATAAAATCCTTGAGAAAATCCTCAAGAAAACTATTAATCTAAACCAAAAAGATTGGAACACACAATTACATTATGCGTAATGGACCTATCACACAAATGTTTTCTCCTCTATAGGAAATACACCTTTCAACCTTGTCTATGGTATTGAGGCTATCATATCTTTGGAGTTAGAAATGCCCACATTGCGGATTTCTCTCGAAGGTCTTCTTGATAATGACACCTATATGCAATAATGACTACATCAAATTAAAATGATTGATGACCAATGCATTAACACTCTTGAGCATCTTCACACTTACACTAAAAAATTACAACACAAACATGATATTGGTGTCATTCCTTAGACATTTAACAAGGGTGATTTAGTTTTATATGAAAATCAATAGAACACTACTATTGATTATGCTGATAATGGGAAATTCAGCCCTAATTTGCTTTATTATTATGTATAGCCTCTTTGAATGGTATGAATCATAAAGAAGTGTTGTTAGAGCTTTTGGATTATATCCTATATGCTTTCCCATTGCTTTGTTCTTGAAAAATATTTACGTATGTGTTTTGAACACTAAAGTGATTATTTAATTCCTTTTATAATTGCTGTAGGTCTCATACTATTCAACATTCCTCTTGTGTGTTATGATTGTTTACATCATAAGTGCATAACATACTTAATATTCATGTTGTATCTAAAAGAAACTCTAGAAAGTTTTTAATTAGATCACATATGTTTTGTTAAATTATGAAGACATTAATTAAGTAATATTACAAAGGCTATTTAATTAGTCACATTATCATTTAACATTCATACATTCAAAACAAAACAGATAACATCAAAATGCTTATATATATCAAAAATTTTATGCACATGTCATCAAAATATACAATGTCACTGAGGAATGTGATTACCAGATCCCTTGGGATTTGGTACTTGCACTAGATCAATAGCCAAACATTGGGAGATAGTCATGCATAATCATGATCGTGATTCGCTAAATCTGATTGTAAACTCTAATCCATCCATTCGTGCAAGGGACACCCAATGCTCTTGTGCTATTTTATCCCTCTCTATTTGTAGCCATGTCACCTCTCTTTGGTCTCTCAAACAATGTTGGATTCCTCGATGTCTATGCCTTTGATGCAGTCTCAGCTTGATGGACTCGTCTCCTCAAGCTCTCATACACTACCCATAGTTTGGTGAATGGTCTAAGTGACTCTGGATCTCACTCCATAATAGGTGGGGGAAAATAATTTCATTCCATATCCTCATCATCAATAGATGCTAGCACTATCTCTATAGTTGCCTGATGGTAGAGATCATGACAATCCTTCGTAGGCCCTGCAAGATATAAACAATACATAGTCAATACTCATCATGATATATATATTCATAAAGTAACACATAAAAACACAAGGTGCATGCATAAAATGAAATATCATCACCTATATCTCCAATAGGATGAGCAATATCAACCTCATCCTATGTAGGGGGTATGGATGTTGTTCTGGCCTCTCCTCGACTATAATTATTTGTGCCTATTGCAGCTGTGGCTCGGGATCTAGTTATATGAATGGGTGAGGTCTCTCCCCACAAAGGAAAACATTAGTGGTGAATCTTCGCCAATTGGCAAATAATAGAAATCGAGAGCTCCAAAAATGGTGAATAGTACAAGCTAAAATAGAGACTGAATCACTAGGTTTTTACAAAAAAAAAATCATCTCGATTAATTCATCATGTAAACGATGCATCATTGGCACTGATTCACTAGTAGTTTATATAGTAAAATTTTAAAAAATTAATAATATTTGCCAGTAATATTGTGTAATTCTAGAGAATCAAGAAGGGAATCTACTATACTCATGCCAAGCTCCCAAAAAGACGTCTGATCAAAGCTCTATTTGATCTCCATCATTCACTATTTCCAATAGTTCATGACATATGTCATCATAGTTGTATCGGTGGGACATCCCTAAGTGTCCCATTGATGATGTTCACTCACGCCAATAAGGCTTCCATACTCCACCTAGGGTCCACCAAGGCACAAGTACACCACTTGTGTAATTCTAAAGAATCATGAAAGGAATCTACAATATTCGCGCGAAGCTCCTAGAAAGACATCCAATCAAAGCTCTATTTTTTCTCCATCATTCACTGTTGCTAGTAGATCATGACATACGTCATCATCATTGTATCAAAGGGACATCCCTAAGTGTTCCACTGATGATGCTCAGTCACATCGATATTCACTCACGGAATGAACTTGCAGCCATCTAATTTAAAAGCTAATCGGTAGTAAAATTTTCATGTTTCATTTAGTCTTACTTTTCAAGTGAAATTTTGTAAAAAAACTTCATGCGTGTGTGTTTCAATGCATTTTCAATAGTGAATTTATGCTTGGTGGCAAGGGGCCACTGTCCTCGGACCCCACGAGGAGGTGTTGCCCCCTTGACCCCCACAGGGGGGATCTACCCCCTTCACCCCCACAAGGGGACCTGCCCCTTGACCTCATCGATGGTTATCGCCCCTGGGCCCCTACTTCAATATTAAAATATATATATATATATATATGGGGCAACTGCGTCGACCAACTATGCAAATTTTTAAAGGAGAGATTCACCATTGTAATTAATATTTTTAGTGATTATTCACTAGGATTCATCACTGTGATTATTATTTTTACCAATTATTCATGAATATTTGCGAGGATTTTACTGAAAATTTAATACTGTGCATAATATTCGCTAGGAAAATTATTTTTTTTTTCAAATAAAAGGAAATATTCACTAGGATTTTACACCTTTTTTGAAGGGGGGGTTTCTACAAGTTAACCCTACTCCCCACTCATGTTGATCCTCAACTGATACCTCATCATCCTCCTCCTCTACCTCTTGTCCATCATAGTATGGATTTGTATCCTCATCATACTCCTCATCAATAATGTCGATAAATATGTTTACAGCCCTGTAGTGTGTCTCCTTGGCTCTATCCTCTCTCTCATCTCCCTCATCTAGCAATGGTCTTGCATCTCGTATAGTCTCACTGGCTAGAAACATAGGAGCTTGTCATGATACTATCCACCACTCCTCATGATATCATGTGCCACCGACATCATCTATGTCAAAGAATGACAATTGGTCATGATCAGAGAAATTGAATTCACTCTTGACAACATCATCCATAGTGAATCATGTTGTATCACCTGGTCTCCAAGCACTCTGCACTAATCTCCTAAAAGATGATTATGCCATGGGTGGACTTTGAATCTGTCCAAATTATCACATGCCCTGGTCATATAGAATGGACGTACTATGTAGTCATACCAACCAACCAGAAATCTATCCAACTATAGTCTCCTCATCTATCTCGTGTAGTCTACCCACTGCAATGTAAGGTAATAAGGTCTCCATAAGATTTCATCCTCCTCCAATCAGTCGATCCTCACTCTCCAAAAGTGAAAATCTTAATAATACCATAACTGTCATAGAGGATAGCCAAAGGCCCGAGGATACCCAACTACTATAGGACACAAGAAGCTAGTAGGCCTTGTGCATGTGATATGCTCCAGGCACCAAACCTATAGAAGCATGAAATGCACCATATTTTCTACCTCCTAGAATAAAAACCATCCCAAATCATAATACAAGTGTGCGATGATGCAACATCCCCAGGCATATACTGTCCTATATGCTTCCATCCTCTATATTAGATGCACTAGCTCACCATCAAGGTGTGTTGCACATCCATCTAGAAGGAGTACTAATGTGATAGTATGCATCATAATCTGTCTAACCAATGGCGCTCATGAATAAAGTAACAGCACCAAGTTAATCCATCCTGATACCCTCTCATCATGAACTGGTCCATCAAGGAATTACTGCATATCCGCCTATTGCTCACAAAAGGTATGGTTCCTTTGGAAGCACACCCACTCCCCCTGAATAGGAAATTAGAGTATACAGTGCATTCCCTCTAGAGTGATTATCATCTCTCCAATTAGTAGGTGAAATGTGCATGTATCTGCATTACACTGCTCACATAATTCCATCAACATCACATCATGGTACCTCATGGGGGGCATGAGGTACGCCCAAGAGATCCCCACAGCTTGCAAATTCTTTGTGTCCTCCACTGATAAAGCAGGGGCTAAATCTGTCCAAAATCTCAACTATCCCCCACCTAGACATTGTTGCGAATAGGTGGGTACCTATCAAAAACATCAAAATATGCTCTATAAATCATCTAATATCTTGAATTTTACTCTAATTCCTCATGAAATTGTACTAATGTTGTTCTAGTGATCTTTCTCTAAGGCCCTAAATACTTTAGAACCATTTTGGGACACTTCACAAAAAAAGAGGATACTTTATGAAAAAGTGGGACACTTTGCAAACAAAAGGGACACTTTGCGAACAAAAGGGACACTTTATGAAAAAAGGGTATGCTTTGTGAAAAAAAATTCCATGATCCTAAATCAACCTGAAGATGCATATAAACCATTAAATAATTGAAAAATCACAATACAAAGGTAGCAGAATCGACTCACCTCATGATTCTGCTCACTGCATGCCACCTGGTCCCATACCACATCCAATCTTGCCAATGTGAAATCTCATATGCTCAGAATCTTTCACTCTTATCTTATCACTCTCTAGCTACAAAAAGGTAAAATTAACAAGTGACAAATTACCTCATTTTCATTCCTTTTACTCTTTCCCATTCTCATGAAAGCATATTTGTACTTCTACTATCTTAGAAATATTAGAGTTATTTTCATTCAACACATCATAACAAGTGATAGTGAACTCCATTTTTGATGTCCTTTGTTGTGTCAAAATCATGCTTCAACACCCTACATAATGGATCACCTATCATTATGTGGCATGGTACTTGGAAATTCACTTCGATATGTGTGTCCTCATTCGATGTGGCTAGATTGCTACCTTGATTCCACCTTCGTAAAGTAAGCAGAATCAAGGGGGGCATACATCTACCCTCAAATTTGATTTCTAGGAATTAGATAAGATGAATTTTTGAGACAACTAATGAGTTTGTGTTGCAAGATGCAACATTGTGGTTTTACAGATAACTACACTGGGAACTTCATTCTCCCACCTTTGAATGAGTATGCTTTTATGAAAACAAACTAAATTCTTTATAGTCCTTTCACTTATATTTACGTAGTCATATGGGCTCTAAAGTGGGGGCTAAATGTGTCACCGAAAATTGTATACCTTTAAAGAAAAGGATTTTTTTTTGCCTAATTTGGTCCTACTTTAGACACCCTTACATCAATCACCATCCTAAAACAACACTTATAGGCACCTAAGACTCGTTATCTTTGACTTTGAGGCCTACTTTACCTAAGAAATCATCCAATTCCCAACAAACAACATCAAAATCACTTAAATATCATAAATCCCACTTCAAAAACCCCTAGTGGGACTAAGTCACCTAAGGTGGTGACTTAGTCCCTTTTAGGGTTATTTACATTTTTGAGCTTAGGAAAATCTTTGACTTGCTAAAAATTCTTGATGGGTGTCCACCTCTTAGGTCAGAATAACTGAGAATTAGGTATTTTTGCTTATAAATACATGTTTTTATGTCATTTTTCAAGATCATTTATTCAAATTTTGAACATCGTCCACAAGAAGATTCATTTTCTCTTTCTACAACAAAGTCAAAGCTTAGGGCAGCAAACTAGGGTTTTTTCAGATCTTCAATCTCACTTATAAATAAAGATCTTACATTGCAAAGGGTTGATCATGGATGTCTATGGAGAATCATGGAGAAATCTAGGTTGAGGAGATGCAACTAGCCATCAAATCAATCTAAAGACTTGTTTTCAAAGTGGTTCCATCTTTTATTCTCTCTCAATCTTTAGCCTAAGGAAGGTTTGCATGTCACTAAGATTCATTTCTAATGACATATAGGTCTCTTACAATGATTCTTGCATTGTTCTAGTTTCATCTATATACCTTATTCTTGCACATAAGAATAGGGTTGCATCATACTTCATATTTCCTAATCTTAGACACACTTAGGGTGAGGGTTCTATTCAAATTTCTTATCTCTTTCAACATTTAAATACCAACTAGGGGTTTGACCAAGGAAAACCCCACATTAGAAACCAAAATATATTTTATTTCATACGTGATTTTGTGGATCTGGACCCAGATTTCACTGAGAAAATAGATTGCAGACTATAGGCTTTTGTTCCCACTTTCTGATTTTCAGAAAAGTTGGAATGGACTAACTCACCAATAGTGGCGACTTAGTCCCACTACATGGTTTTTTTAGGGATTTCTAGAGATTCAGATACCCAATTGGTTGGAATGGAGCTTAGAGCAGTTTACCAGAACTGGGACTATGTCACCCAACTTGGCATAAGTGTCCTAGTTGGTGTAAAAAGTAGATTTTCCAAAATTCTATAGGCTTTTTCAATTTCTACTTCAACCCTTATATATTTCTAGGTGCACTATTATTATATGTTTTATTATCTTGTCTTGTATAGTCTTTGTTATATCCTTTTTGTATATCATCATGTGTTTTCAAGCAATGTAGATTTCATTAGCTTGTATTCAATAGTTAGTTCATTTTCAGTTAAGCTCTATTGCATTTAGAATATTTCATATAGGTACACATATCACATCACATTCAACCCCTAATATTGAATGAAACCCCAAGTTTTAGGTGTGTAAAAGAGACCCCCTTCTTGTAGGTGAAAACCCTAGAAGCCCTTCGGGAACCCTCCTTTACCCCCAAAATTTTTGGTTGATTCCTTAAAAGCACAACCTACTCACAAAGAAGAGATGATGTGTCAAGCGAGCAGGGATTCTTAGATATGTTAAAAATGTCCTTGAGAAAATCTCCACCAAGCTGACACATGGCCCATATTTCTCCCAAAAGGAAAGCAATAGACAAAACTCACAAAGCCACCACATGGAAAATTGCATTCCTTTCAAAACCAATTTTTCTTTTATGTGTGGATCATCTTGAAGCCAAAAAAGTATAAAGCTAAAAATCAAAAGAGACTAAGGAAAAAAAGTTTGCACAATCTAGCAACTGATAGGGGGCCTTCACTTGTGAAGGCACAAACCTAGACCACTAGAAACTTGGAGTTTGAGGAAAGTGGAATGTTGGGTCTCTCAATCCACATTATTTTTTCAGACAAGAATATAGATAACCTTTTATGCTTGATCTAGCTTGAAGAATTATTTGGAGGAAACCAATCCCCATCTTGTTGAAATAGCCCCAAGGTGATAATAGAGATGAGAAATTAAAAGGAGATCACACTCAACATCATCAACGGTTGGAGTTGCACTCAAACCTCGGAGTTTTGTAGAAGTGTAGACCTTTTTTCTGATTACATCCATAATCTGCTCAGCTGATAGCACATCTCAATCTTGTGAAATGAAGGGAAGCAATATGAAGATATGCAAGACACTAAAATATTTCTTGATTTCGTCGACCCTCTTGTTTAGCACTACCTAGTGTTCCTTGCTTCTTTTTGTGACCTTACAGAAGTTGATGAATTCATTTGTTCTACTAGAGGTTGACCTTCGATCTAGAATTCTTTCAATTCTTAGGGCCTCATAATTTTCCACACACAATCTGGAAATTAAACTTTGAGAATCTGCTACTTGGGGAGCATACACCTACAGAATATGGGCAACTAGCAGGCCAACCTTTTCATTTAATTCTTGAGCATCCTTCAAAAACTCTAGAGTTGGTTTGAGGGTAGTGAGCACAACAGAGTGGACTCAACTTCCTATTTATTGTGACTTAACTTTTATGCTTCCACCTAGGCTTTTTGTAGATTGTCGAAAGCTTGAGATTGAACATCATCCAATCTTCTCTTTATGTTTTCTTGAGCACACTAGTACTTTGTGTTTCTCTAGCATTCAACAACAAGCTCAACTTTCAACTTTTGAATTTCGACATACAATTGAACCTATTCACCTTTGGTCTTTGTGAGTAAATTTTCTCTTTCTCCTTGTTGATCCTATATTTTCCTTATGCTACCATTTCAATATATCTAGCCTTGATTTCTATCTATAACTTGTTCACTGTTTCCCTTACTTTCATTAACTCTACCTCATGCTTCTTCAATTTCCTGTCCAACTTCTCATAATCCGTATATACCAGTTTTTGGGTGGCCTTAGCTATGACCACCTTATCATGTGGACGAGTTTTATTCAAATCCAAATGCATGGCCCTAATGTTGTATTCCTCCATTTGCATTTTTCCTTCAGGTCTGGACATGAGCGGCTTAATGGTAGTAATCAACAATTTTTTTTTTCTTCATTGAAGGAAGCTTGAATTTTCTTGGTAGCCAACATTGTAGTGTTCTTTAACAACTTTTTCTACTTCTTGGCTTGTTAAGCCCACTTGCTTGCATTGAAATTCTCTTGAAGACTCTATGGGGTGTCAATGCTTTGCACTATAATGGAAGCATTGTGAGGAAGAACAAAGAGAGTTTAATATAAGGAGAAAACTTATACCTATGAGCATGTAGGGAAGAAAATGGGAGCGTTATCATGTAAAATGGTGGTATGATGAATTGAGATTGGGAAAGGGGAAAACTAGTCAGGGTAAAAAGGGAAATGGGGGGAAGGAGAGATTTTTTCCCAGATGAAGATGGACCTAGGGTAATGGTCAACATGGATGATTTATCTTTTTCAATAGGGGCCTTAGAGAGGATGATCAAAAAATCAATAGTGGCCAAAGTGGATGTTGCTTGCTCAGGATGTGAGGTTACTTCATAGGGTGTATTGCTAAAAATAGTGGGGGATTCATTAAGGACCAAAAGCTCGGGGTCCATAGATGGAGGATTATTTTCTACAGATGGGGGCAAAGGAGTAACTAGAGATGTAGAGGCAGGAACAAGAGAGGGAGTAAGACTTACCTGGAACGAAACCATTGAAACACTTTGTAGAATAGACTCTTATTATTTTTATCCTCTAGATATAGCATCGAGTGTACCCAAATCCTAGACTCAGCTTCTCTTTGCACAACCCAAACTACCACATTATGATCCTTTAGTAGAAAATCCTGTTGAAACTTGGCCTTAATCAATCACAGTGGACCATCTTGGGGACTATCGAGCTCTTTTTCCTTTGCTTCAAGGCACTGGAAAAGGATGTCTTGTGAGTCCTTTTGCTTTGAGCCTCTTCTTCTATCACATTCCTTGGGATGGGAAGTACAAAGTAGAATTTTCTCCTCTTCAATCTCATGACTTGTCTTTGGATTTCTATTGTCAGTATCAACCTCTTGGTCATAAATCTATTTGAACCTTTCATCATGTGGCCAAAATTCTTTGAGAAAATTATTAAGGAACCTCATCTCTTGTCAAAACCTCCAAAAATAGGTCTTCTTTCTTTTTGACCATATTTGGTGTTCCAATCATGTGTTGATGGATTTACTTAACAGGAAATTCCTTTGATACTCCACCTATAGTGTATAGAGACTCAACCATTTTGGTAATTTGATTGGTATGTAGGCCAAGTCAATATATATTTTTTCCCTTTCTTGAGTTGGATTCCTCCTTTACTTAAAATACTCTCGACTCCCATATTTCAAAGTAAAGTACCTTGTCAGATTGTAGTCCAACATGCCATAGATGAGAAATAAGCCTAGGGCCGCCAACAAGTTTGTAATTTCACCCTCCATGTTCCAATTCTCTAGTGTCACCTGACTATTGGAAATGTAGAGGGGAAGCGAGTATAACCCTATCTTGTTTCTTTCAGCACCATAGGCATTTTTGGCAAGGGTTTCCTAACGACATGCCTCCAATGCAAAAACCCTATCTATTACAAATATGGGGAGTTGAAAAGGCTCTCTAATGAAACCATGGAATTTGATAAACATGAAATCCTTTCCTAGAAAAAAATCCACTAGGTTCAGTGGAGTTTTCCTCCATTATGAAACTTTAAGAGAAAAATATCTTGCAGGACATGGCAATAAATCTTGAAATACTGGCCACAAAAAATAGTCCACAAACCAATAGTAATTGTGTAAGAGATGGGGACCAACAACATCAAGGCCCCAGGTCACAGAGGGTTGAGAGCAGTAGGCTGCCCTAACTTACCTCAACTTAAGGGAGTGTTAGCAGATGTGGGATGAGATTTATGAGGTCTATAAGGTCCTTAGATCACTCTACAGACCCAATATTTGGAACGGGGCTAAGCAAATCAATTTTTGGATTCAACACTATGTCTCAGTTAGCTCTCTATTAGAGGAGAAAATCATGGTTATGGAATGACAATGTAGTGCACTGGCATCTCTTAGGTGTGTTGACATTCGTACAACTAGAGGACTAGAAAGACAAAGTTGGATTTGAAAGAACAGACTAATAGCCCAGCTAACTATTTTTGAAAGGCCAAAATAATACTAAGACATGAATAAAGTACATAGGCATATCATAGAGAAAATAAATAAGCGTAAGGATAGCGAGGATGATCTCACAAAGATGTTCATTCACCAACTAGCTCCAAGAAGCACATCCACCTACACACAATAAAGAGAAAAATTATTGGGGGGTTGTATAGGGGTCTACCTTAGTCAAACCATCATTTTGGTGTTTCCACGTCCGTAGATAGCCAAGTTTGAAATGATAGAGAAATAATATGATAAAGAAGGAATAAAGCAAAGAACACTAAAACACTACAAAATAGTAATGTGCTTACTCAACCAAATAATAGAGGAGAGGAGTAGAAAGATTACCACCCCCACAAGGAGCACTCAAGGCTAATGGGAGAGAAAATGAGAGGACTCAAGCCTCTACTGCAATGGTGTTGTTCTACACTTTCTCTACTAAGCTGATGGAGTGATGAAAATGTTGCTTGAATTCTTGAAGAGAATGCTTGAATCTATAGAAGAGATTGTGGAAGAAGATGTAATGGAATGAGAGTGAGTGACTCTGGAGGAGTGAAGGAAATAGCCATATTCAGGTCATTCAACTGAAGAGGGCATTACAAATTAACTTTTGATGGGAAGTGTAACACCTTTGTAGGCTCAATTGCAAGAATTTGCCTGGGGCATAAGCATGTCATGTGAATTTTTTGTGAACCGCATGAACGTCCCCAAAAATTATTCCTCTATCAATGCTCAAAATAGGAGCCAAGTGGAATGAAATAAGTTGGCTTATGTGGAATTTAGCCTTTGGATTTTGTTTTCTAAAGGAAGGGTAAAAGGGGAATTTCCATAAGGGGTAAAAATTCACTATTATACATCTTGCCCCCACTTTAGTAATCACAAATATTGATGAGAGGTTCAGTAAAGTAGATAGAAGAAGTAGTAGGGTTAGAAATGTATACCTAAACCATTGAGGAAGTAGATTGTGATCTAGTGAATTTGACAGTGCAGGGCAGGCAAAGGGTTTCATAGCTACACAAAACTATGAAGCTTAAGAAAGAAAGCACCTTACAGGCTCGTAGACCTACAAGGAAGGTATCCTCCAAAAAATCTCACATGAAGGAAACTGAGAAAAGTGTCTTATAGACCTATAGACCCACGAGGAAGGTATCCTCTAAGAACTCTCACATGAAGGAAATTGAGAAAAGTCAAACTTCATAGAGTCAAATAGTGGCTTCACAAACGCACCCATGAAGCGACATGTTTACCCATAGATAGAACATGTCAAGCAGCAACCATGTAGGCAAGTAAGTAGGTAGTCACGTAGACCATCAATATGTTGGAATAATTTCTAAGGGGTCCCTCGAGAACCCTTCAAAAGGAAGATGGGTTCACTCAAGGGACACATTGTTTGAAAAGCAATGTCTAGTCAAGGTAGCCCCAAGCTAGACGTAAAGATGTGAAGTAGGTCTAGCTAGGCTACCCCTGAGATAGATGCCATAGAACTCACTTGAGATAAAAAAAAATTTTAAGGGTCCCTCAAGAACCTGGTGTGAAAAGGAAGGGTCCACTAAAGGGACATGCTACTCAAAAGCTAGTTTCTTCTTTCTTGAATTGATTCATCATCAAGGAATCCTTCTGAAATATTTTCACCTCATCAGGGAATTTGAAAGGAAGAATATGCCCCCATGCAAGGGGAAGATCAAATTTGTTCCCATTTTGGAGGAAGGTTTCCAAGTTCTTTCTTTACAAACCCATAATGAAGGAAAAATGTTCCATTAGGGTTTCAAGTGTAGAATGAAATTTAAACAAAAAAGTGTGTGAGGGTTCTTGGAAAATGATTTGTTGGAAACAAATGAATTTTCTAAAGATCAAGGCGATGTAGAGGTGGCATTGTCACACATGAGACGACAACTCAAGGAAAGAAGAGAGAAAGATAAAGGAAAAGAAAAAAGGAAAGAGAACATGAACAAAGGGCATAGTAGTAACCTACTATTTTGGGGTTTGAACTACTCATAAATATATATAAGTATAATAATATTATATAAATTAACTACTCATAAATATATATGTTAGGAATGCATGAGAAGACAAAGTAAAAATAAAAAATTGGGTCAACATGGAAGGAAGCCTAAACGCTCCCAACGCTTTCCATCATCCCCAATTTGCCACAATTCAATCACAAACATGAAAGAATGATGATACAAATAGAAGAAGGTTTACAAAACAAACACCGCATCTATATCCAAGTACCAAAACGGGTGATGAGGATCATCCAAGCACATATAGCATGATTACGGGGAAAATACTTTACGATACACACATATCTAATCTAAAGACAAAGAATAGGTTTCGCTTAACATTGATCAAATAAGAGGTCATTAGCTTCCCACTCTAGATCATCATAGGGGGAAGGAAGATGAACCTATAGTGGTGGAATGTTAAGGGGAGGAGCTTTCAACCCTCCTGCAACAAGGGCTAAGGAAGAAAGACCTGTAAGGTCTCTGTCACTCAAATCTTGTGGGTCTAAGGTCAAAGACATCACAAAGATTGCTAACAAGGCCATAACTTCAACCATCAATTTAAAAATGAACTTAATAGGGGTGACATTTTTTACCTTGATGGACAAATGGGATTGCATCCAAGGTTCACCACTAGGCTCATGGAGCGATTTGGGAGCAGTGACGAACTCTAGGGAAGCCAAGATAGGTTCGATTACTAGGACATAACAAGTTAGTAAAGGGCCACCTTTCGGATAAGTTGGGATCCTCTTACATCCTCCATTTCTTGAGGCATCACTATCTACATTTTTATTCATTGGAGGTCGCGAACTCCCCATAGATGAGGCAAGAAGGACAATGGAAGAGGAGGAAAAAACCACAATAAATATGAATGAAGTATTAATCATATCTATGGGATTTTGGAAAGGTGATACATCCAAAATAGATGTCAACAAGGGTCACTCCACTTAACGAGCAATGAACACCTGCACTTTTCTAGGTGCATTTGTACTCATAGTGAAAGTCGAAAGTGATACAAAGTTGGTTTGAATGGAAACAAAGGGGAGGAGAGAGCAGGATGTGGCAGAAGGCCTTGATATAGGGGTGGCCATCTCCTCTTCCTTCCCCTATGAGGCATCCTTCTCAGCCAAGAGAGCCTTTTGTTGGTGCTTGCACTCATGTGCAAGGTAGTTCCTATGACTTTTAGAGCTAGAGGCTGGAGGTTGTGAGGGAGTGGAAGGCTCCTACTCAACCATGTGAGTTTCCTCCATAGATATTTCCAGTGGAAGGATAGACTCTTGTATAGGAGCAAGAGGGGAAGTTTTAGAAACAATGGGGGAGTCAGCTCTAGTGTCTTAGTGGTGGGCCTCCTCCCATTCACTTCTTTAGAAGCAGGGATGGTAGGAGGTTGTGGGGATTGACACAAAGAGGATTCCCCATGGTGGGCTTTCTGCCTGCCATACAAGTAGTACCAAGGTCCAAGGGGATTTGTAGGGAGATCTGATGTCCTAATCTTGGGTCTACGCTAGGCAAGCAATCAAACTCAATGGATAAAGACCAATCTTACTCATCCAATACTCCTCCCAAGAGAGGGGAGTGAATGATGCAGCCCAAGGAGGAGCAAGCTTCTCCTTTCCCTTTTGGGAAGAGGAGGTATTTAGTTGTTCTTCTATGGGAAGGGTTAGTTTCGGCTATTCCTTACCCCCAATTTTATACTTTACATAGTTCTTATAAATTAGGTCCCTTCTCAGAGGAAGCAGACCAATTGGGGTGGGCCAAAAGTGATCTAATGAATATCCCCCATGAGACACCATGGGCTGGTATCCAATGTCATGCACTACGTGTATGACACCTTCATGGGAAAATATTAAACACATGAATTACAAAGGTGATTGCATTCATGGAAGCTAGACAAGGTATACCTAGCTTCATCCTAAATAGATCTGACTCGGGAATAACATTGAAAACCATGTCTATGTTCCTAGGAACAACTAGGATAGACAAATTTATCAATCCGTATGGTTTAAGAGCAAGGCCATCATGCATACAGATGATGGAGTTTGTTTTCCATATTCCTCCCTTTGCAGGGAGTTCAACAATAGAGTCTCCTTCATAATGATATTCCCTCTACTTGTGGGGTCGACTAAGACTCATGTCACAATTTTTCCATTGAGGCAAGTAGCAATGTGAAGTGGACAAGGTTTGTCAGTCGTTCATACATCTTGTGAAGTGAATGTTATATCTAACAAATAGGTAACAAGATGAGGAGGAGTAATAGTAACCATGTTAACATATGCTTCAAGTTGAGTAAAAAAATCAAAGGGATCAACAATCATGTTAGCAGAATGTGACAAAAATGGGTCCGTGTATATCTACAATTCACTATTAGCTTTTGCCACAAATTTGTTCATATTTTGTTTGCTTCCATCGAGATGAATAGTACTATCATTGATGTGATCTTGTATCTCATGATGTAGGCCCATGCAACGTTTGGTATCATGCATGTCAACTCGATGGTATTGACAATAGGTATTTTCTTCATACCAGATAGCGTAAGGCTCCCTAATGGGTATAGGGCATGGAAAGTTAATGATCTTATCCTTCAACAATTTCTGTAAGATGGAGGAATAATATTGTGATAACTTTGTGAAATTTTAGTTGTGTTTGAGGCTATTGTCATCTACAGTGGCTACTACATTTACAATGACTTTCCCTTTCTAGAGATCGATACAATGAGCTTCCCTTTTGGACGGGAGTGTGAGGAAGGTCCCCCAAACTGAACCACCATCTGTTGATACTCTCATAGAGCTCTACACAAATGTATGAAAGAAGGGTATTTCATAATAGAAAAAATATCTTGCCAAGGCCTTTGTAAGCTCCCTATCAACACCTAATGTACATTGTAATTAGGTAATGGGTATGAGACTTGTGAAAAAAATACTTGATATCGTGCTATAAATTCAGTAATTTGTCATTATCCCCTTGTTTACATTAGACAAGGTCAAAGAAGGCCATCTTAGGTCTGATGTTGGCTTGGAACTATCATAGGAACTAGTTCACAAGTTGATCAAATATAAAGATGGAATTGTTTAGGAAAGGAATAGTACCACTAGAGGGTTGTGTCCTTAAGAGATCAACGGAATAGTTTTCCCATAAACACATCATGATAGAAGAAACCTGCACATAAGGCATTAAAGGTAGACACATGCATTTGTGGGTCCCCTTTGCCACCATATTTCTTGAATTTAGGAATCTACATCCCTTGCGAGAAAGGAGTGTTTAGGATCACTACTAACAATGGGCTATGTTGAAAGAAGGGCTAGAGGATAGGCTACATAGAAGCTTGGGAAAGGTTCACTAGCTAGTTTTGCATGTTCCCCATATTTTGATAATGGATGTTCAGAATCAGGTCATTAGAAGATATAGCACGAGTAGAAGTGCCACCAAATCCACTACTAGAACCACTATTGTGACTACCAAAAGAGCCATTGTTGATGCCACCACCACCTGTATGACCTTCGCTAGAGCCACCACCACTTCCAAAGCCACTACCATGACCTCCACTAGAACCAATTTTGCCAATGCCACATCCACCACCAAAGCTACCACCACCAAAGCTTCCACCAATCATCTCACCAAATCCTCTACCATTGAAGGTGATAGAAGGGATGAAGTGAAACCTCAGAGGGTATTTGTCTACTTTGACAATTTTAGAACTTTCAGAAGCAATGGGGATAGTGATCGAAGGGACTATGCCGACCATGTACACGGATGTGGGAGGCATCAACACTCCTAACTATCTCTCATGCTCCTATAAGGGGCCACCTCATATCATGCTACTATGGTTTGAAGGGGTGCATTCTTTTTTCAGACCATTGAGACTAGCCAGGATTTCTATGCCTATTCATTCTTTTCCTACCAAATACTTTATTTCATTGATAACCTTAATGACACTAGCAAGCTTTGGGTCTTTTTCCAAGTGATTTTCCAAAGCACTTAACCCTTTGCTTAGACTAGCAACATATTTAGAAGAGATGTGGATAGGTTCATATTCATCTATAGATGATGATTTAGGTGACATAGGAGGAGTAGGGACGTAGTCAATTTCATATAATAATCCTGACTCGCCCTATGATACCTACTCTTGAGTAGCAAGGCCAACCACATAACTAGACAAAAGACCTATAGAGAAATTAGAAGTGACCTTTTTCCTCTGCATCAAAAGGTGTTGTAGAATTATAGAAAAATACCTAGAGGTTGTGGACTGGGTTGTGATGCTCATAAAACTTCAAAACACGTAGGGGTACAATGATTAGAGGGTACAAAGGAAAAATCTTAAATGTCAAGAAATAAGTAGATTTTGGTTCACGTCGAGCTCACCAAAAATGTAAGAGAGGGGGACCGACCACATCAAGGCCCCAAGTCATAAAGGGTCGAGAACAACAGGCTTCCCTGACTTACCTCAGCTTAAGGGAGTGTTAGGAGATGTAGGATGAGAATGATGAGGACTATAAGGTGTTTTGATCAATCTGTAGACATGAGATTTGGAAAGGGGGCTAGGCAAGTCAATTTTTGGATTCAAGATTGTGTCTTAGATAGCTCTTTATCAGAGGAAAAAAGTTTTGTTCAAGGATGATAGTGTGGCACGTAGGCATCTCCCAGGTGCACTAATGTCCATACAGTGAAAGGACCAAAAGGACAAGGTTGGTTTCAAAAGAACATACTAATGGCATAGCTATCTATGTTAAAAAGGCTAAAATAACACTAAGACATGAATAAAGTATGTAAGAATATGATAGAGAAAATAAATAAGGGTAAGGATAGTGAGGATGATCTCACAAAGATGTTCATTTGCTAGCTAGCTCCAAGAAGCATGTCCACCTACACATAATAAAGAGGAAAATTATTGGGGGGCTGTATAGGGGTCTGCCTCAATCAGACCCCCATTTTGGTGTTTCCACCTCGATGGATAGCCAAGTTTACAACTATAGAGAAATAATATGATAAAGAAGGAATAAAGCAAAGAACACTAAAACACTACAAAATAGTAATGTGCTTACTCAACCAAATAATAGAGGAGAGGATTAGAAATCTTACCACCTCCACCAAGGGTGCTCAAGGCTAATGGGGGAGAAAATGAGAGGACTCAAGCCTCTATTACAATGGTGTTGTTCTACACTCTCTCTATTGAGTTGATGGAGTGATGGAATTGCTGCTATGGAGTACAAAAATGTTGCTTGAATTTGTAGAAGAGATTGTGGAAGAAGATAAAATGGAATGAGAGTGAGTGAATTTGAAGGAGTTAGGAAAATTACCATATTCAGGTCGGTCAGCCGAAGAGGGCGTTACAAATCGACTTCCAATGGATAGTGTAATGCCTCTATAGGTTTCAATTGTAGGAATTTTCCAGGGACATAAGCATGTCGCACAAATTCCTGTAAACCATGTTGGTGTCCCCAATAGTTATTCCTCTATCGATGCTCAAAACAAGTGCCAAGTTGAATCAAGGCAACAAGCTTATGTGGAATTTCACCTTCAAATTTGGTTTTTTAAAGTGAGGAAGGGTAAAAGGGGAATTTGTGTAAGGCATGCAAATTCTCTTCTATACAAATTGCATTTTCTTGACAATACGTAAGTCCACATAGAAACCAGTTGAGAGAAACCATTTACGTCGAACCTTGAAATTGGAAAACTTCTCCCTAAAAACTTAGAATTTTGATGCAAAATCAATTGAACCAAGAAAGAGGAATACCTAAATTTATACTCAGTATGATAGTTTCTCAATTGCTCTAGCATGCCTTTAGCCACTGCATTAGCAAAATCATAATATTTTTGCCTCTTTTCCCTTTTGAGCATTAAGTTCAGGCCCATCTAGAAGGGATGGAATCCCTCATCATTATCAAGGCCATAAATATAGGCCAACATTGAGAAGATAGTCTATGTTTCTTTCTTGAACTTGCTACGTGCCAGAGGAAAAACAAAATGACCTCTTGATAGTCTTTCCTTCATCTCACCCTCATAGAAAATTTTCCTCCTTTCCTCATCAAATGGTTCAGTTCCCCAAGTGGAAGGGATACACAAAATATCTCGTATGTTCAGTAAAAATCATGACCTTGGTCATGTTTCCCATAATGGCTCATGTCTGCTCGTTAAATCTTGTGGCACATGCATCCACCAACCCTGGGCATGGGTGTATGCTAGGCAACATGAACTATGGAAGCCCACAATTCTAGAGAAAAGATGCAAAACCTTCAAATGATCCATGATTTACCATTCTTTGGAATGCCCCTTCCCTAAGGTTCTTACGGTTACCTACCAATTTTGGGTAAAAAATATTGTTAGCAACATCTTGCACCACTTCTCTCCCAACACTTCTATCTATTTGCACTTTCTTAAAAAATTCGAGCGACTACTCTTTAGGTGTTGGGGTGTTGGAAAATGAGTTCTAGCTAAAGATATCAATGTAACCAAGCCTTTTACATGAGGTTCTGAACTTCCTACCAGATGTTGATGGCTCCGCCATGGCTACTTTGATAAAGTTGTAGGGAGTTTCTTTAGTAAAAATGACCACTTTCCTTTTGTTTCTTAGAAAAATATTCCTTTTGGGTGTAGTTAATTCCCTTAGCATGTACACGTAGTTAAGGGTATGTCATTATCGCTAGTCCATTAAATTCTTCCAACAAGGTGATATGTGTGGATTTGAGATCTATATCCCTTAGGAATGCCAAAAACACCATGAGAATAGAATTAGTACATTCTCCCCACCGCCTCTTTTCACAAATAAGCTTGTTTCCTTAGAGAGCATGCTTTTATCTATGAAAAATATGCTTAGGTGATGCAAGGTACCTTTGAAAGGATGCACCCATTTAATTTTTCATAATTTAGTTTGTTAATCCACGTATTTTAACATAAGCAAGATAGTTGGTGTTGATGATGGAAAATGACACATGTCGATGATCGACCTATATGAATATTTACTCCCAACACCCAAAGGTAATTTTCAAGAACTTATGCTTGATCCTCCATATGATTTATCTCTTGCCCTCTAGCTACTTTGAGTTTTTCTCTAGTGTCATCTAGGCAAAAATAGACTTTCCACCAATTAGGTTCACTGGTACCTCCTTTCTATAAATAGCTATGCCACCTTATTTCAATATTCATTTGAAAAAATAGCTCCTTAAGTTTAGCAAGATTTTCTCACTATTTCTATTCCACCTTTTTCTTTGACACTTTTTGATAATGTATACTAGCCTGGGTACTCCAATTCATTTTCTACCATGAAGATTGCAATACACCTTCATAGGGGAGGTCACTACTAACAAAATTAAACGTTTAGTGAAGAAATGTGACCGCCTTGGTGTAATTGCATTTTGATGGGTAATTGGCTAGGATTTCATTGAGGATGAGAATGAGATGAGAAGCAACTACAATGTCATTTCTCACTTCATGGCCTCCCTCCTTGACTTGAATGATTCCAAGCCCATGATAGTTGACCTATGCTACTAGATGTTCGACACTTCACTACTTGAAGGGCTTGGAGAAATTGTGTAAGTAGCTATCCCTGGTGTCAGTATTCTGAGTGCAATGGACCTCCATAGGCACATTGATCATGAGATAGACATGCCCTAGTTACCCTTTCTTAATGACCTCCACACCATGGACCTTTAGAGTCACCACTTGTTTTCTCTACCAACGACCACCTATTTCCTATGGGAGTATGGCATGGAGCACATTCCTAAGCTCGACTAGAGGAAGCACTTCAAGTTTCTAGTGTATAACTGTAGAGACTAGAAGCTAAGGTCCATGTAGTTTTGTGTGTTGTTTTGGCTCCCTTCCCCTATCAAAGAAGAAGAAGAAAAATAAGAAGAAGAAAAAGAAGAAGAAGACAAAACCGACTACGAGAAATTTTCCTACATAACCATAAATGCAGGCCTAACCTTTACTATTTTTTGAACTTTGCCTCCATTTTTCTTATTTTTGATCTAGGACTCTTTTTAGGTTTTTCTCGACAGAGCTTTAAGTTTAAATTTGAGCCCCAGGCTATACTACACTTGTAAATTTTTCATGAAAATATATAATACAATACTTTTCTATGTCTTTGGTGTTTTTCTCATGGCTTATTCTTAAAAATAGAATGTATATAGAATTTTTTTTACATATGATACATAACTGTTCAATTTTTTCAAAGAACAACATATTTTAATGGAATAATTTTAGATAAATACTATTCATCGATATATCCAAATTGTTTCTTTCCATATCTTCAAGTTCATATGGATTATTTTCTTTGCATGTGGTAATTCAGAAGGGTCACTTCCATAGTGCTTAAAATTTGGTATGTTTCCCTAGTTTTGTAGTGCAGTCATTATACTTTAGCACTAGTCTTCCTTCCTTGAAATCTAGGTTGGAGGTATTTTCATTGAACTACTGCTTAATCATCTATTGGCAACTGATCATTGCTCCAAAGGCCTTATCTATCTTTCTCAAGTTTGAGGATCTTCGCTGACCATACTTCCATTCTGCCACTTTCTTCAATTTCCAAGGCCTTTAGCTATTGCAAAGCAGGGATTTCTTTGGAAACAAGTAACACTACCTCTTTTTCATATACTAGTTCATTTGAGAGGCCTTCAAGATTTGATTTTGTATAATACAATCTACCCACAAAGTAGATCATAGGTTCTTGTTCTAGTCCCTTTTCTACTCTGACCCTATGCACTTAATTAACCTAATTAGGTTTCTTTTAGTTGACTCCGCTAGCCCATTTCCTTGTGGGTAGTAGTTTGATGATGTCTTAATGTAAATCCCATTTTTGATAGCCAAATCTAACATCCTCAAACCTACAAAGCCCCGAACATTACCATATATGATGGTTTTTGGTGAACCAAATATGGTTACTAGCTCTTCAAGGAAATTGATAATCTTGCCCTCTATAGCATTCTTCAAGGTGATGGCTTTCATCCACCTTGTGAAGTAATCGATTTCCATAAGGATCCACTTGTGGCCAACACTGGAAATAGGATTTATCATTCTAATGAAATCCAAACCCCATTGAGAAAAGGCTTCTTTAGTTACAATTGGACTCAAGGGCAAGACAAAATTCTTTCTTTTTCCAATAAAGAATTGGCATTGAGTGAACTTTTGCACTAGATGGTGTACTTCAGAAAACATAGAGGGCCAATAATATCTTGCTCTCATTATTTTTAAGGTGGTAGTGTTGGTGATGAAATGTCCACCCTCAACACTACTATGGAATTCATTGAGAACTCTTTCCACCTATGGCTTATCTAAGCATCAGAGTAAGACACCATCATAATTTCTCATAAATAAAATCCCTTCACTCGATACATACCTAGTGCCTTGCAATAAGTAGTATCACCTTTTATGAAATGAAAGGTTTTTTGGGTATTTCCCTTTTTTCATATACCATGTTCTATCTACCACCCAGGACTCATTGAATTCAAACTGATTTGAGTAGACTTGATCAATCTCCTTCTCAACTTTAGACTTTGATTCATGTGCAAGATATTTGCACACACCTCTTCCCCAAACCAGCTTGGTTGGTCTAATGTCCACATTATACTTTAGGATCTAAGTGATCCAGTTGGCCCTCTTCTTAGTTATCTCATGTTTAGTGATATACTCTTGTACACTAAGATGAGAAATGAGGATGGTGATTCTATTGGTTGAGACCAAGTGTCCAAACTTCTCTAGGCTTTTAACAATGACAAAATCTTACTTTTCAACAAAGTTATAAAAGCTTTCATAACCCTTAATATATGTTGAGTGGAAAATGATAGGATTCTCTTCGTTATTCTCCTCATCCTTTTGAGTCATTACAAAAGCTATGCTATGCTGGCCAATGTATACATAAAGCATAAAATCTCTGGAAAATTTGGCTTAGCCAATACTGAAGTAGCGAAGATAGCTATCTTTAACTACTCAAAATCCACCTTGCCCTTAGGGGTCCACTTGAGCATTAATTTCTTCTTGAGCATTAACATGATGGGTCTCGTGTTGCTTGCAAAGTATGAAATGAATCGACTGACAAAGTTGATCTTTGCTAGAAAAGACTGCAGCCATTTCTGATTCATTGGTAAGGGTAACTCCATTATAGATCTGATCCTTTCGAGATCTATAGCTATTCCTTCATTGGATACTACAAAACCAAGTAACATACCTTGGGGTACTCCGAAAAACACATTTTTTGGGGTTTAAGGAAATATTGAACCATTGACACTTCTAGAAAACCTTTTCTAGATGATCAAAATGGTCATCTTTTGACTTTGAAAAGATCATTAGGTCATCTATATATACTAAAATTATCTGATTGTTCAATCCTCTAAAAGAAATATTCATTTCTTAGTGAAAATTTGCATGAGCATTTGAAATTTTGAAGGGCATCTTTGCATATGCAAACTTTTCTATTCCAACTTGGTGGTAAACATCATCTAATGTCAGTCATATTCCTTCATGTATACCTAGTTATACCCTTATAATCCATCAAACAATGAAAACATCTTCGATCCAACTATGCTCTGCAAGATCTGCTCCATTGACGGCAGAGGGTAGTGGTCTTATAGCAAAGCTTTATTAAGATCTAAAAAATCAACACAAAGCCTGATGCCACCATTCTTCTTTCAAACTTGTACCAAATTAGACACTCAAGTGGAGTGCTTAATTGAATATATGATTCTTGATGCAATCAATTTGGTGAGCTCTTATGCCATCAACACTTTGACCTTCATATTAATCATCCTTTTCTTTTGTTAGATGGACTTTGATTCTTCTACCATGTCAAGGATATGATAAATTACTCCTAGATCATACCCTCTAAGATTGTCATAGGTCCAGGCTATACCTCCATCATATCTAGAACACATATCCCTTAGCCTTTCCTTATCTTCCTATAGAATGTCCCTTCTGACTTTTAGCTTTCTACCATTTCTGACATCGATCTCTTCATAATCTCTCATGTCCACAGTGAACCTTTATTTACTATTTCTTACATCTTCATATTCAAAAGGATTTTCGAGGGAGATTATTCCCTTTTCACTTGATAACTTGCTTTTCAAGAGATTGGGCTCCTAGCTGCAAATAGTCAAAAGCTCTTTCAAAATTTTGTATGAAGGGTGTGATCTGAATATCATCTTCAAACACTTTATAGTTTTGATCATTTTCAAGGATTACTAGTTGGATGATGATCTATACTACATTCTACTTTGTTGTCAAATTAAGAACTGGTTCAAATTATGAACCGATTGAAGCCATTCAATCAGTTACACTATTCTAGGATTGGGGAATGACTTGCACATTAAAAGCTTCAAAACTCTTAATCAAATCCTATACCTGATGTCTATATGACTTCATTCTTAGATTATTTGTAGCCACTTTCCCATGGACCTAGTTCACAACCAACTCTGAATATCCGAATGTTTGCACCCTCTTTATGCCCATTCGCTTGGAAAGAATCAAACCATTGATCAAGGATTCATATTCCAAGACATTATTTGAGCATGAGAACTAAAAATGATATGCCTTGAGGGTCTTTGATCCTATCACAGACACTAGTTAGACTCTCGCTCCAAAACTGGCTTTATATTTGGTGTCATCAAAGTATAAGGTCCATAGACAGTTATCTATCAGATCATCATATTCCTCCTAACTCATTATCAATTTTGAGTAGACCTAATCATCATCAAAGATCACATATGTGCATAGCCCCATGGAATGATTTTTTTTAAATGGGTCAAATTCAATGAATTGGTTGAGGATAACCTCCTCTTTAGGAGTCTGATCACTCGTGTCTTCCTCATCCCTTAGCATCTCTACACAATACCCCTCCTATTTTGAGAAGGAGGTATGTGCTCCTTCAAAACATAGGGCTGCATTCTCCATTATTTGTTTTAGATGAAAATATTTAGATAGGATTTTCATATTGACCCCATGCTTGGTTCTCAACATTAGATGGGATCAATTGAGTTCCATGTATCCACCAAGTTTTGCATTGATGTGTCTTCAAAGACACATCCCAAAGACAAGGGGATTGTCTATCACCATTACTTCTTGTGAGACTGTTTGACTTGGGCATGAGAAGAGGCTTAAAGAAAGATATTTTATCTGACCAATGGTTGAAACCTTCTTTCCATCCAATTGCATGATTCCCTTCTCAAGGGGCTCATACTTAATCTTCAAGGCACCAACCGATATCTTTGGCCTGACCGTTGTACTAGCTCCTGAATCAAACATATTATTATGCAAAATTTTACCTCCCACAATTAGTGTTAAAAAGAAAGCTGTGGGATTTAGATTGCTTATCTCTTTCTCTTTTACATTGCCTTTGTCTCCATCCAATTGCATGATTCCCTTCTCAAGGGGCTCATACTTAATCTTCAAGGCATCAACTGCTATCTTTGGCATGAACGTTGTACTAGCTCCTAAATCAAACATATTATTATGAAAAAGTTTACCTCCCACAATTAGTGTTAAAAAGAAAGGTGTGGGCTTCAGATTGCTTATCTCTTTCTCTTTTACATTGCTTGTGTCATTCATATAAGCCACAAATTTCATGGCTTGAGGTTCCAATGTAGGTTCTTTATCTTTACTTAGGTCACACGTTGGAATTGCATCTATCTATAGTATTTTTTCTTCATTCTTTAATGCTTCCCGAAGTAAAGTCATTTTTTTGGGAATGGATATGACATCCCATAGGGATAATTTGGTAGGCACCTTCTTCAATTGTTCCACAATAATGAGCATCCCGACTAGCTAGACCTTGGGCTTGAATGGTGGTATTTCCCTTGGCTTTGGAGGAAAATGATCTATTCTGAATGGGTTCGACATATTATCCAACTCCTTCATTGGTAGCAGTGGAATTTTCTACTATTGAGTGGGTCGGTCAGTCACTTGCAGGGCCTACTTCTCTTGCAATGATTGTTAGCATGGTTGAGGAAGATGTGGATCTTGTTGCATGTATTCTCCTATGAGCCTTCTCTTAGATCTCATGATTTATTCCAACTATACCTATGGAGCATAGGTCGTCAGAGCTTCATTTGTGAATACCACATCTTCTTCCTTCATCCATGAAAATAGCGCTTGGTCAGGTGCAATATCCAACTCTTGCTCCAAGGACATCCCTTGCATTTTCACTCTAAAGTGAGAATTTTCCATTTTGGAGGACTCATATCCTTCCGCATTCGAAAGGTCATATATTCTATTGCATATTTAACCTTGGAAAATTTTGGGGCATACGACTATTGTTACATGGGAAGCACCATGCGTTATCATCTTCTACCAAGTTTTTCTATCTTCAGATTAACTCTTTACTTTGGCTATCTTTGATCATCTATAGTAGCATGGTGAATGGAACCATCTGGTTTGTGGGCACTACTTGTTGACCTCCTTGACTCGAAGGTCCTTGGTATGTACTATTAATAGGATGTCCTTCCTCCTTGATAGGTCTGAGTGTCTTTCTTTGGAGGTGCCATTTGATGAGAAATAACTCATTAGTAAAAGACTTCATGAGGCTCTACATATCATTGATATCCACTACTATAGAGGAAGAACCTAACATGCTTGGCTATATGGTGGCGTACACGTACATGGAGTGTGGTGGAGCTGAAGTCATCACTTGTGTAGAAAAAGGTCTAGGAGTAGCTTCTTCTCGAGGACTGCTAGAGATTTCTTCAAATACAAGCATCAGAGGTTGTAGTGAAATCTTTCCCACATCGATTAAACTATTCTCTACACACACTACGAACTCATATGTGTCGGGTAAGATATCTCCTCCCATATAGGTTATCATTATTGTGATATCTGAATTGAAGGCCTTTAGGTAGAACATAAATGCCATCACAACTTGAGATCAAGCAGTCAAAGGGATCCTCTACCAAGTTTGGTGAAGCTTGGTGTTGAAGTCACTTATTGTTTTTTGCGGGGCTATTTTGATGGTGATTAATTGATGTAGTAGCGAAGAATGATCTCCCTTCTTTGAAAATAATTCAAACAACCTTTCTCTAAGTTGATCCCATGAGTGGATAGAACCAAAGTTCAAAGATCGATACCAATCTTGAGATTTTCCTTTGAAGGAGGCTGCCAACAGTCTTAGAGAAATATTTTCCTCCACTATGTTATGTACTCTACATACCTCCACTATGTCTTGGAGGTGTTCAGAAGGAGTTTTGAAGTCCTCCCTATGGAATTTTGGAATAGCCTAGAGGGTGTTAGTGAGTATGGTAGACCACACATTTGGGGGAGTAGGTGGTTGTAGGGAACTACCACTATCCTAGGCTATGAAATTTCTAGGAGAAGGATTAGGTACATGAACCATGGGGAATGGACTCCTATGAATTGGGTAAACTAGTATTCTTATTTGAAAAATTTGACCTATAGGTGGAGTAGATAAGGCTCTAGATTCTCATCTCTTACTTCTCGCTTTATTGCTCATTACAAGTGATATAGAACCTATAAGTATTATTATCCTATGTACCGAAGAAGGTAACTGTGAATACTAGAAATGGCCCTTTGAGGATGCTCTTTTTTGGATTTTAGGCATGAAACTTCTAGTTTCTTTTCTTGGCCTGATTTAAGAAATATTTTGAACTTCTAATCAAACATTTGAAAAACTTGTGTCCCACCTAGTGTGGTAGAAAAAGAACTATTGATCATCAAAACTTGTGCTTCTCTGACAACCTTTTGGGAAATTCAGCGAGTGGGGGACCAATTTTTTCCTCACTGAATACCTCTGAGATTTTTATAGAAATTCAACTCTTCTTTGAGTTTGGGAAAAGGATAGAAGGAATTGTAAACATAAAACGTGAAAAAAGGCAATGTGCCAATGCTTTTACAATATTTCAGAAAAAAAAAAAATTATGTGAATGATATATTAGTCACACAATGCCACAACCCTTCATTGTTGGGAAGAGAATGAGAAACAAAGGCTAGATACAAGCATAGTGTAGTCTTTCAAATCTCCCCATGGGAAGTGCTCATGAAGGTCTGATCAAGCATTAAATTTCCAAGAGTTAATAGAAAACATTTAGAAAGCTTCATAAACACTTCCTCTTAATACAACATAACATGAAGAAATAATAACCCTTAAAGAAAATAGTGAAGTTCAAATACATAATCCAATTTCTATAGGCTATTACTTTATTATATAAGCTTACAACATGAAGATTAACTAATCAAACTATTAAAATTAAGGTAGACACAATGTTTTATTCTAAATGAAAATATAAAGAAGGAAACATTAACAAAGGCCATAGGGTGATCCCACAATAGTGGTTTACAATTTCTAGCCAAACTGGACACTGAAATTATTATTTTTAACTAAATCTTCACATTCGGGCACCTATAGAGGCTAAACCGTGAGGAATTTGAAGATGATGCAAACTAGAGTCTCATCAAATTTTGTCTGTAGATTCTACAAATATTTTTTTCAAAATTTTTGGAATAAGATTGCACTTCTTTTTCCATCTCCCACTAAAAATGGTTTTTTTTTAGAAAACAACATTTTTAAAAAGTGACGCTCACTGTATACAACATAGCTTTTTTTGTATGAAGGATAAAATTCTAATTTTTTTGAATTTAGATTTTTAACTATGATATCTAGCACTTTCATTTGGTCTCATAGTTTTTTATTGAATATTTTTTCTTTAATAGAGTTTCGAAGTCAAACCAATTGCAATTCAGACATAGGCAGACTGCATACAACATAACTTTTTCTATATGTATCAATATTCAATTTTATTTTTTTAATAGATCAAGGACATCAATACCCAACACAAACATATTTTTTAAAACTTTATTTTGATAATTTTCTATTTTTCCACATGTGCAAAACAAAGAGCTTGATTTTTGGTTGAAAACCTATGTTTAATAAAACTAAAAAAACACATACATAATAAAACCAAAACATATTAAAATTATATTCATGGGATAAATAATTTTGAGGACTACCATAATCATTTCAAATAATTTTAAATGAATTCATTTGATCCCCCAAAAGGTAAATCAAAAGTAAATTTTTATCAGCATTTTGATAGGTGTAAAGGAGACTCATTTATAGGTATGGTTTAAAACTAGCAAGGTTCTATCCAAGGGGGTTTGATCTAAGGTGGTTTGATCAAAACCTCTTCAATTGGAATCCTTAAAATGGAACTTTTAAAAGATTAAATTATTATATTTTCTAAAAATATTGGATTTCAGCAAAAATCAGTTCCTCTCATAAATTGTAAACCAGCTTTGTGGGATCACCCCATATCATCATACTTTCAAATATTTCTCTCAAATATTTCATACTTGGATATCAAATGAACTTTAAAATAGAGGTTGGATGCCAATCTAACAATAGTTTGAGTTAAAACAATATAACATTCTAGAGAGAATTAGTGTTCAGCTAACTTTTTTGAAAATTCTTCTATAACTAAGGAAAGCTAAAGAATTTATTTCCAAAAGGGTAAAATTTAGGAACCCTTTCTATCTATGTTTGCCTCCAATTTATAGCTAAAAAGAGAGAGAAACACCACCACCACCAAGAAGTAATTACTACTAGATGTTTGCACCTAATAGTTCATGATCTGATCATAGATATTTAATTAGGTTGTGACAATATTTTCTCATCAATTCTTAATTGTTGCATTAATATCCCTTAGATATTTTAGCAAAGATTTCCCTCCATAAATTCTTGGATCCTAGAAAACAACCTAGAAAAAGTCTTGTTGACTAGCAACGTGGCTTTGTAGCACCTACTAAAAATTTCATCCCTAAAAACCAAAGAAAATAGCATACTCTAATAAACTCCAAAGAGAAGGCTCCTTAAAAGCACAACCTACTCGCAACTAAGAGATGACATGTCAAGCAAGCGGGGATTCTCAGATTTGTGAAAATCTCCACCAAGTTGACATGTGGCCCAAATTTATCCCAAAAGGAAAGTGATAGACAAAAACCATGTAACCACCATGTGGCACATTGCATGCCTTTGGAACCAATTTATTTTATGTGCAGATCATCCCGAAGCCAAAAAAGTATAAATTCAAAAATAAAAAGAGACTAAGGAAAAATTTGTCGCATAGATCCAACACACTTAATCAACTTCGCAGATAGTGGTTGACATATGTTCGACCAAACTAATGTAAAAACATACATCAATTAAGCTCGATACTTCCAAATGCCAAAACCATCTTCAATAGAACCAGGAAAACACAAATCTAGAACCACAATTCATAATACTTCAACAAAGAGAAATCTAGATCGGCAACAATTCTCTTGGACCTCATCCAAAACATAGAAAAGCATAGTTCACAACTACCATATCAAAACCCTCAACAACTGACAACTTGTAATCTTCTTTTAATACAATTTTCTCAATATCCTCAACATATACAATCAACAACAATTAGTAGATAACTAGTTGACCGATTGACATCAATGAAAACACTTTCATTCATCTTCTTGTTCTTGCAACAATCTCCCCCTTTGTCATTGATGGCAACACATGATGTGAAAAACCATCAAAGACACACCAGTTCTGAAAATACTTTTGAAGGTTTTTCTTTTTGCTTCTCCCCCTTAGAAGATCATCTTCCTCATTACATGCTTTCTCTTATTAGCTTTCTTTCCTCTTCACATGCTCTCTCTCTCTTTTTCTCATGCTCCCTCTCTCCCATTTTCACATGCTCTCTCTCTCACCCTTTGACATTAATGGAAAATTCAAAATATATGTCATTGAAACTTCCTTTGACATGAAAAATAATATAATGATAACACTTAAACTCCTTGCTCCCCTAGAGAGATAGCCACCAAAAACATTAGTCCAAAAAGATAGAACCATGAATCCACAGTAATCATACATATCCAAATGCATCTTAGTTTTTAGGAGGGACAATAACCCCTAGCTTATCCCGAAGATGCACAAAAGTATCTTTAGAAAGAGCCTTTGTAAATATATCCATAATCAGATTGTTTGTCAAAACATACTCAAGATTGAATTAATTCTCCATGACCTTCTCTCTCAAGAAATGATACCTGATAGATATATGCTTTGTTGTTAATTCTCCATGACCTTCTCTCTCAAGAAATGATACATGATAGATATATGCTTCATTCTTGAGTGAATTGTAGGATTCTTCAAAATTTTATTTGCACTTATATTATCCTAGAAGATATAAATAGGATCATCATACAATATTGTGATATCCTTCAATATCTATTTCATCCATAAAACTTGTGTATAACAAGATGCTACAACAATATAATCAGCTTCAGTAGTAGACAAAGAGATAGAATCTTGCTTCTTAATCAACCATGCCACAAATCTACATCCAAGAAAGAATGCACAACCACTTGTACTTTTTTTCATCTATACTTTTGGTCCAATCTGCATCTGTATAGGCACTAAGTGTAAATTCAACATGTTTAGGATACCATAATTGATAATTTGGAGTGCCATTCAAATATATGAATTTTTTTTTAACCGCAGTAACATGTTTTTCCTTCAAATCTTCTTGAAATCTAGCTACAAGACAAACCGCATGCATAATATTTGGTCTAGTAACAATCACATACAGTAGTCCACTAATCATAGATCTATACTTGCTTTGATCATCCTTAGGTGAATTAACATCTTTACCCAACTTGCAACCAGTCACCATTGGAGTACTTACCAGTTTGGAACCATCCACCCCAAATCTTTTCAACATCTCCTTCACATACTTAAATTGTGAAATGAAAGTTCCTTTCTCTAATTGATTAATTTGTAGCCCAAGAAAGAAATTAATCTCACCAAGCATATACATTTAAAATTATTTCTACATCTATTTCATAAACATCTTGCACATCTTTTCATTTCCTCCAAAGATAATGTCATTAATAGATACAACTACAATCAATATTTTGTCATTTTGCAACCTTGAAATACAAGTTACTATCTGTCATACCATTGTTAAATCCTTCCTCACTCAAATACTTATCTAGCCTTGCATACCAGGCTCTAGGAGCTTGCTTCAATCCATATAAAGGTTTCTTTCATCTACACACCATATCTAATTGATCTATCAAGTGGAATAATTTTAATTGTTCCATGTAGACCTCTTCTTCTAGTTAACCATTCAAAAATACTGACTTGACATTTGTCTGATAGAATTTGAAATCTTTATAAGTAGCTAATTCCAAGAACATCCTTATAGCTTCCATTCTTGCTACCAGGGAAAAATTATCCTAGAAATCTATACCTTCCACTTGTGAGTAGCCTTTACACACAAGCCTTGCTTTGTTCTAACAACTTTCCCATTCTCATTTAGCTTATTTTTGAGTACCCATTTTGATTCAATGATATTTTTATCTACCAATGTTGGGACCAATTCCCAATTTTGATTCTTCTCAATCTACAAAATTTCTTCTTTCATTGCTTCCTTCCAATGTTCATCCTCACAGCCTTCAATTATTGAATTCAACTCAATCTCAGAGAATAAGCACAAATTTACTTCAGCAACAACTTTGCTCCTAGTTAACACACCTTTTGTCTTGTCTCTAATAATTTGACTTTATGAATGATTCATCTATACATATTTTGGTGTCGTAGGGGACATTATCGGAGCATTGTCTTCACTTTCATTATGTTCATTCTTATTTTCTTCCTCACCTTTATCTTGTTCTTCCATAATTTCTTCTATTCTTGCACAATCGTGTTCATCAGACACATACCCATCAATATCAATAGAATTCTTCACTGTTTTGTCAACCTTCACATTAGAGCTCTCTACAATTTTCCTCAATCTTTTGTTGAAAAATCTATATGCCTTTATTTTAGTAGAGTATCCAATAAATATTCCTTCATCACTTCTTGTATGAAACTTACCCAAATTTTCCTCATCTCTTTTGATATAGTATTTACTTTTGAATACCTTGAAATATTTAACTGTAAGAATTCTTCTATTCCATAGCTTATAGGGATTATTTTTATTGTATTCTATTTCCTAAACTTGATTGAGGACATATACAATAGTGTGAATAGATTCTTTCTAGTAAACTTCTAGTAATTTGGCTTCATGGATCATTTACCTAGCAGCTTCTTGAACTATTCTATTTTTCCTTTCAACAACTCCATTTTGCCGAGGGGTTCTTAGAGAAGATAGTTGTCTCTTCATACCATGCACTTCACAAAACATATTGAATGTATAGGAGGTGAATTCTCCACCTCTGTCAAATCTCAAGAATTTTATCTCCCAATTAACTTCATTTTCATCCATTGCCTTGAATTCCTTTAATCTATCTAATGCATCTGATTTCTCCATTAAAAATTTAACCCATGTATATCTAGAATAATCATCAATTAAAAGCATAAAGTACCTTTCACCAAGAATAATTTTCACTCTAATGGGACCACAAAGATCTGTATGAACCAAATATAGTAATCCAATAATAGATTGTTCTCTTGATCTGTAATGATTTCTTATTTTCTTCTTGAACTGGAAATTCTTGTAGATAGCATTTACAAGCTTTGTAATTCTCAGTAGATTTCTCACAGAATGAATAGAAATAATCCTTTCCAATTTATAAAAATTCATGTTCCACATTCTCCTATGCCATAACCAACTACCATTTATCTCAGTCATAAAACATCATCCATCAACACCATTAAGTTGATAAATATTCCCTTCATATTTCTCTTCTATAGCAATGAATGTTTGAGATCATTTTTGGATCTTACATTTCTCATCCTTAAACATAGGATCATATCCTTTTCTGTACATCTCACCAATGCTCAATAGATTATGCCTTAAAACCTTAACATAGTAAACATCATCAGTATTATTTTTTCCATCAAAACTTACTTAACCTATCCCACAAATTTTAGCACTAGTATCATCTCTAAACATAACCAGACCTCCATTATATTTCTCAAGTTTCACAAACTTACTCTTCTCACCAATCATGTGATGTGAGAAACCACTATCAACTACCCAAAAATTATTTTTCTGTTTAGCATGTAGGGAAGAGATAACTATACCTTCATTTTTCTCCTTCTTCGGAGGATGTTACTCTGACTATTTTTTTTGAATTAGTAGAAGTAGGTTCATACTTAATCACCAAGAACAATCATTCATTTTCATCTAGATCTTTGTATTCTGAATCTTCATATGAAATAATAGCATTCTCATTAACATAGTAAGCTATGTTAATCTTCTTTCCTTTATTTTATTTCTAATATCTTGGTTTATTCTTTCTATCTCTTTCTAGACACTTTGTAGCATAGTGACCAATTTAACCATAACTAAAACACTTGAAGGAAAATTTACCTTCATACTTACTAGAGCCTTTTCTCATTCTTCTTAAAAATTTAGCCTCGATTTCATCTAAGTTTTCTTCATCTAGATTTTCAGTTTTTGTAGCTTTAAAAGTGGTGTTTTTTTTTACCTCCACTTCTTAGATTCAACTTCCTCGTCTCATAAGATGTCAAAAATCCTAGTAGTAGATCCTTAGTACAAGTCTTATAATTTATAGTCTACGCAATAACACTCAACTTTTCACTATAAGCATCAAGAAAAGTTATGAGAATATTCTTTACAATTCTGGTTTCATCTATAATAGCACCAAGAGATCACATTCTAGCCACTACCTCATCCAATCTCTATACATAGGCTTTGACATTCTCATCTTCAGACATATTAGGTTAATTTAGCTTTTAAATTATCTCCTTTAATTCAAATTTAGCCTTATCAATGACACCTTTTGAAGGATCTATCTCAACACCCAATAATCAAATTGAATAACATTCAATTTGGAATAATCAAGGTCTTAGAAAGTGGTGCTAGGACCCATTCGACTTTAGTGGTGAATGGGTCCTCTATACATAGGACCCCCCTTTCTATGTATTTTTGAGGTGGGTTTTTTATGTTCTTTCCACTCCCTGAAGCAAGGTCCTTGAAACTTGTCCTAGGAACCATTCACCTTTAGTGGTGAATGGTTCCTCTTCACATAGGACAACCCTTTTTGAATTTATTTATGGTGATATCACTATGATTTTTAATCCTAGATCTGGTGTTGAATTATTTGAATTTCAAGGTTAATCTCTAGATTTAGTATAAATATGGGGTCAATTCACATTGTTTCTCCTAGAAATTTTATGTGACTTCATGAGAACAAGAGAAAAATAATTATAGACAATTTCAAAGGCATTCAAGGGAATATTAGTGAAGTTTATTACAGTAATTCAAGGTCATTTCATCATGTCAAAGTCATAGTGCATTCAAGCATGTTGTTGACATAAGATAGTTGATGGAGCATTGAACATCTATTTGAAAGAATTATTATACATCTTATTTAAGATAAATATCTACATTCTACATGGCCACCACATGATAGTTTTTATATTATACTACAAGACAACTTCCAAGGTATCAACACTTCATTGTTTCATGTTCATGCTTCATTTTCATTATTTCATCATTTGGTTTAATTACCTACAAGGGGTTTGACTTAGGAAAACCCCTATTCACTAACATAAAACAATTTTTTTCTCCTCTTGAATGTGTATTTGTATATTTATAGGTTGAATATCAAGTGGAGAACAAGTTTGAAGAAAAAATTATCAAAATTGTCAAGTTGCAAAGTTATCATTCATAGTGCAAGAATAGAGAAAGAAGGCTACAAAATTTGCTACAGGTTTTTGGGAGTTGATAACCTAGGATATGAGAGTGTAGGAATCAAGGAATAGAGCTCAAATCTTAGTTTCATAAACACTAATAGGGACCCATTCACCACTAAAGGCGAATGAGTCATTTGTCACCTAAAAGCAACCTTCTTGCAACAAGGTACTCATCATTCTAGCCTCTAAAAACTCCCCTCATAGTTTCTATAATAGTTAGAATTAGTTTTTGATTGTTAATTTCACCAAAGCACACACAAAATCACATGTTTTAGGGTGATAATTATTTGTCTATCATTTTTATCTTGGTAAACCCTATTTTCCCCCTAAACATTAATAGTGAACCCGACCTATTGAATATTGTAATTTTTTGATTTTGAAAAACTTTTCTTCCATCCTAGGTTAGATCTTGAATTCATTTTCATTCAATTGCATTGAATTGGAGCTCATTTAGGGTTTCTTACTTTGCATCCAAACTTACATCTCATTTAGGGTTTATCCTTACATTGTTTTGCATTCTCTAAATCTAAAAAACAAAAAATCAAATCAATCATTTCGCATATCATTTTGATCTCATAAAATTGCATTTGAAAAGAAAAACAACGTTTAATTTAAAATTAGGTCTTTGAATTCATCATTTTATTACATTTTCACATTGCATTTCTAGAGAATATGAAACTAAAAGCTACTATCTTAGATCTCGAACTGAAAGGAATTCCACAAAACATAGAAACTGCTCAAAAATAGTAAAAAAACACTAATCAAGGACCCATTCACCCATACTAGTGAATGAGTCCTTGATTAGGATGGACCTATAATTTCTATCATTTAAAAAGAATTAAAAATCACTCAAAAATCAGCCAAAACATTTCAAAACTATTTAACCAAGAACCATTCACCGTTACTAGAAAATGATCCCCTATTACATCCCAATTTTCATTTTTTGGAAATTGAAATCTCATTTTTAGACTTCTATTTTTTGCTATTACTTTCTTTTTTTAGTTTTTTGATTTGTCGTTTCATCAAATTTAGTGCATCTAGCTTTATTTGGTTCATTTTAGTGCATTGCCAAAATTCAAAATTTTCATTTACAACATTTCCTTTTCATCTTATTGCATTTTGTAATTAGTAAATTACATTGTTTAGAACCTAAATATTTAATTTTGTTCTAGGTCATTGCACATCCCTTTTCCATTTTGGGTTTGCACACTAGGTTTGTAAAACTTGTATGAGCTTTACAACTTGGTGTCCTATCAACAATACTATTGTAAGATGTAGTTTGAGGCTCATGTAATCTTGTGACATCTCACTCACAATGGATATTTGGTTTTCTAGCACTCTTTTTGATAGTGTTTATAATCAACCCTCCATGGCTTATAGTGTGCATAATTTGTTTCACATGACTTCACCTCCTCTAGCTAATGTCCTTAATGTTAACTAAATTTTCCCTACCATCACTGTTTGTACTCAAGCTTCGGGGCCTACTCAAAGCTAAGGTGGAATTCCAATTTTATCTTCTACAATAATAATTTTCATTTCCACATACACTAGTACTCAACCTACCACAACCCTTCAACCCACAACAACCCTTCAACCCACAACAACCCCTCAACCCACAACAACCCTTCAACCTACAACAACCTTTCAACCTACCACAAAAATCATACCTACTAGCACTATGTACACTTCCTTAGGTATTTTTCGTAGGATATCCTTCTACCTTTGTGCATTAAAATACAATATCCACTCAAGCATCCAACTTCACCAACTTAAAATTCACTAGCCCTCTGCATGCATACACTACTCCACCTTATTCCCCTCAACCTTACAACCACAATGAACCTCTCCTTAAATCACTTTTGTAAACCATGACATCCCTCCAACAACAAGTTACAACTTTACAACAAACCAACAATAGTAAAACTATGTAATAGATCAAATCCAACACACTATTCTTGGATATATATTAAGAGAAAAAATTCCACAAGGTATAGAAATTCCTCAATTTGATAAGTATGATTGGAAAGGAGATCCTATTAGATATGTTTCTTATTTTATGACCTTGTGTAGTGATTTGATCTTTGAAGGTAAACTATTGGCTAAGCTATTCCTTAGCTCCTTGAAGGAGACTACTTTAGAGTGGTTCTCCTCTTTACCAAATAATATAATTGGATCATTCAATGAACTTTTTGATGCCTTTTACAACCACTTCCATATTCAAATGGGTCTTAAGATGACCCTTTCTAATTTAATGCCATGCATATAAAAAGAGGATGATAAAGTGACTAATTTCATAACATGATACCAAACACTTTATTCACAAGTAAACATTAATATTCCTTATGTTGACCTTCAATGAATGTTTATCACCAACTTACAAAGTAAGCTCCAAAGAAAACATGAAATGTTGATATTTCTATCCTTTACATAGTTATGTACAACCCTTCATGACTATCAAAATTTGACTTGCAGTCGTGATGTGAAAAATCCTCTTGGTTTTTTTGAAAAGTTTGAATCCACAACCCAAAATAGTTATCCACCAGAGTTAGGAAGTAGAGTAAGGGATTTCTGCAACTAAATTCCACTCAAAGAATTCAACAAACAAATAATCAAGTGGCTGCTATAAAAAGAAAAAATTATTTCGGGGATAGGGATATAGAGTTCACTCCTTTACCCAATACCCTTCATAATATGATGTTGTAGCTTTTTGAGAAGAAAATTCTTACCTTTCCTCCAATTGGAGAGCATGATCTTGATATACCATTACCTAGAAAGGATTTCAATGGAATCCTTATAGCCATTATCACTAACAAAATGGACATGGTATAGAATATTGTAAGCATCTTAAACATCTTGTGCAAGACCTTATTGATTCTAATCATTTATAAATTTGAGGTGTGAATGATCATGGTAATAAGTCCATAGCCCCACCTAACCAAAATTTATAAATCTACAAATCCCATTCCTAAGCACACTATTTCATTTGTCAAAGCTAGTGAAACAAAGAAAGATGTGATGAATGTTAACATGGATGACAAAAATACACAATATTTCAATGAAGAACAACCAATTAAAATGGTAGCATTTATTAAAGCTAGACCTTTTAAGGGCTCAACTAAAAATCCTCTTGATATTGCTTTCTCATAAAAAGACATACTTAAATATGCACCTGATGATCCTCTTTACATAGCAATCTAAATCAATAATAATCCCACTAATGGGATATTAATTGATCCTATCTATGAAGAGAATGTGATCACAAAAGATTTCCTATTTTTTCATGAACTATATCACGATACATATGATAAATTGAAAGCATCGATAAATACACATAATGGATTTTTTGTCCTATGATGGGCTCGATAGATCCCGCTTTAAAAGTTGGACTGAAAACACTAATTGTCTCATTCACCATCATCCCACAATCAGACCAATTTTCATGTGAAGTTAGGCTATCCATGTCTTTACTTCATGAATTTCATCCCTTCGATTGTGCATAAATGTCTAAAGTTTCCATTTGGAAATGATATCTTTAATGTGCATCATAGTGGATTTAATCCTGCATCTACCTGAGGGAAATTTTCATTATATTTCTTCTGGATCGACCCT
Organism: Sequoiadendron giganteum; assembly: GCA_007115665.2. Lineage (NCBI taxonomy): Eukaryota > Viridiplantae > Streptophyta > Pinopsida > Cupressales > Cupressaceae > Sequoiadendron > Sequoiadendron giganteum. The sequence continues at coordinate 101,628,020 of CM021106.1, forward strand.
ATGGAACCTATTAAGCCTTGTGAGGACTTATTTTTCAAATCATATCAAAAATTATAGGAAAATAAAATAGTATAATTATCCATTTGAAACATGCCTCAACCTATAACTGAACCACCTATCCTTGATGAAACAATTATTGAACTAAGATCCCTTCCAAGCATTCAAGAACAACCTATAGAAAAACCTCCTACCATTTCCTACAAGAGACCGTGAGATAACCAAAACCATCTTGTTGTCTCTCCTAGAGTCAAACAAGTTTACAAAGCTAAAAGGAAATTGGTTGAACAACCTCCTATTGTTTCTTCTATACCTCTAAAGGAAGAGAAGGAACCTACATGATTGAAAAACCCACTCTTACACAAACACAAATTGACAATAGATTGAAATGAAATCAAAGTTATATAGAGTGTAGGTGTAGACATTGTGGTTTTCCTCATATGTTACAAACTAAAGAAGAAAAGAAAAACATAAAAAATAAAAATCCAAACTTACCTGAAACAATACATGATGATCCTATACCCTCACCAAAACATAAACAAGAATCTTCCATGGATATTGTCATTTGACCTTCCATTGTGATTAATCTAGATCATGGCATTGATACTCCAATGATTGATGAAGAAGTGGATAATGAACTGAATAAATTGTTTTCATCTTCTATGAGCTTAAATGCAAAATATCATAAAAAGAGTGTTGAACATTGTACTTCCCCTAGTTTGTTACTTTTCCTTTGTTTTCGTGTCCTTTGATAGGGTATGGCTATTTACCTTTTTTATTTCTACATACTAAAGTGTATTGAATGTCTACTTTAGAGTAATTTTTTCATGTGGGCATACTTTCACTAAAGTGGGGTAAAAATGTAGTATCAAAAAAAGTAACCCTTTTTCACATTGAATTTGGGAAAATTTAATATTGAACTAGCCTAATTATGCCCTAGTTTAGTGTTGTAATGTGTTTTACACATTCACATTAATCCAGGGCCCATTTCAATGAAATGTATTTAAATTGTACCTTATTTATGGTGTTGTAAATTGTTGTATTACACTTTCACACTTATCTATGTTTCATTAATTAATTATGATTAATTTAGCTTAATTAGGCACTTTAATTCAAATTTAGGCCCTATTAATGACACCTTCTGAAGGATCTATCTTGACACCCAATAATCAAATTGAATTAACATTAAATTTGGAAAAATCAAGGTCTTAGAAAGTAGTTCTAGGGCCCATTCATCTTTAGTGGTGAATGGGTCCTCTCCACATAGGACCCCCCTTTCTATTCATTTTGAGGTGGGTTTTTTACATTCTTTCCACCCCCCAAAGCAAGGTTCTAGAAACTTGTGCTAGGAGCCATTCACCTTTAGTGGCGAATGGGTCCTCCTCACATACGACACCTATTTTTGAATTTAATTGTGGGTGGTATCATAATGATTTTTAATCCTAGATCTTCTATTGGCTTGAATTATCTAAATTTGAGGGTTAATCTCTATATTTACTATAAATATGGGGTTAGTTCACATTGTTTCTCCTAGAAATTTTATGTGACTTAATGAGATTAAGAGAAAAATCATTATAGACCATTTCAAAGGCATTAATGGGTAGATTAGTGAAGTTTATTGCAGAAATTTAAGGTAATTTCATCATGTCAAATGCATAGTTCATTCAAGCATGTTGTTGAGCTAAGGTAGTAGATGTAGCATTGATGATCTATTTGCAAGCATTGTTATACATGTTATTTGAGATCAAGATCTATATTATTTATGGCCACCACATGTTAGTTTGCATATTTATACTCCAAGAGAACTTCCAAGGTATCAACACCTCATTGTTTCATGTTCATACTTCAATTTAATTATTTCATCATTTTGTTTAATTACCTACAAGGGGTTTGACTTAGGAAAACCCATATTCACTAACAATCAACAAGTTTTGTAAGGGAAAGAAACAATGCAGAAACACTTTCCTAATCGGGTCCGACAAGCCATGTGTCCGCCACTAAGGATGTTTCGGGGCATCCAAGAGGGAATCACAAAGATTCCCATGAGCCCTTCTTGGAATGAGCTTTCGAGGTTTCCACATGTCCACTGCTCACACACTCTGCTTGGCTTATGTGGAAGCCACTGGAGCTCCTTTGGGAAATCTCTAGCAGCATCCGCTAGATTCCCCAGGGAACTCCTGAGGTGCAAATAATTTTCCATGGTCGGATAGCCCCTCACATAAAGTAGATCTGGGCCCACCTTCTCTTCGCTGCAGTCACCTCTTGACAGGATTCCATGCAATCACCGCTTGTGCACTCTACTTGGCTTACGTGGAAGTCATTGGAGGTCCTTCGAGGAATCTCTACCAGCATCTGCTAGGTTCCCTAGGGAACTCCAGAGGCATAGATAAGTGTCCATGATCGGACAACCCTTTCGCCGATAGATGACTATACTGTCGATAAAGCCAAGTCCAACAACCAAACCATCAAATCTATTCCTATTGGCCCATTGTTGTGGCAACCCTCAGATTCTTGCCAATCATAATAAGTCTCAGTGACCAAAGGGTCAACCCAACCAAATGAGAAAACCGCGGTGAAGCGATAAGGGCATAATTTTGTCAAGCCCTTAATAGAGGTCCAAGCTAGTAAATTGAGGCACATTTTCCAACAAGCTCCCACTTGATGAAGACTTGCTTTCTTCCTCCAAACGTCAAATTCATTTGTGATCATAGGCCCCAAGTCCCATCAAACTTGCACACCATCTGAACTTGTCCATGCTTACTAGCTTTGTCAACATATCAACAAGATTCTTCAGATTATCTACCTTTTCTAAAGAAATCTTTCCATCCTCCACCATATCTCTCACGAAGTGATACTACACACCGATATGATTCATCCTGGCATGGAAGGTTGGATTTTTCACCAAAAACATGGCACTCTGACTATCACATAAAATAGTGATCTTCCCTACATTAAAACCAATATCAAAACATAAGCGGCTGAGTCAAACAAATTATTTGGAGGTGTGAGTTGCTGCCATGTATTCTGCCTCAGTTGTGAACAAATCAACTACAACCTATCACTTTCTCATCCAACTGATCGCACCACCATTTAACATGAAAGTATATCCACTGGTGGATCTTCTGCTGTCAATTTACCCTACCCAATTAGAGTCCACATATCCACGAATGTTCAAATTTCTCTGTGATGCAACCAAATTTCCATGGTAACATAAAGCACATTCTGAGGTACCTCTTAGATATCTAAACACTCTCTTTACAACATCCCAATGCGTCCTTCCTGGATTTTCCATAAATCGACTAAGTATTCCCATTGCTTGGACAATGTTTGGCCTTGTACAAATTGTCGCATACATTAAAATGTTGAAAACACTTGCATAAGGCACTCTGGTCATGTCCTCCATCTTAGTAGCATATTTTGGACAATCTTAAATAGATAGCTTCATTCCCTGCAAGACTGGAACAACTAGCTTCTTGCAATAACTCATATCAAATATCTCCAGAATAGTGTTGATGTACTTACTCTGGCTGACCCAAAGCTTTCTTCCCTTTTTGTCCCTGGTTATCTCCATCCCCAGAATATACCTTGTTGCACCAAGATCTTTCATTTCGAGCTTTGCAGACAACTGAGATTTAAGATCAAAAATCATAGAGTTAATATTTCCTATGAACAACATATTATCCACATACAGGGTAATAATAATCACATGATCATTTTCAGTTTTATAATACACACAATGATCATATTTTGATCTTACAAATCCCATAGACAACACAAAGGTGTCAAACATTTAGTACCACATTCTAAGAGACTGCTTCAAACCATACAAAGATTTCTTTAATTTGTAGACTAGTCTTTCTTTACCTTTTTTAATGAAGTACTTAGGCTGGGACATGTAAATTTCCTCTTCCAGCTCTCCATGGAGAAAATTTGTTTTCACATCCATTTATTCGATCTCTAAGTCATACGTGGCTGAAAGTGACAACATAAATCTAATAGATGTTAGTTTAGCTACAGGGGAAAATATTTCTCGATCATCAATTCCCTCTACCTAGGAATACCCTTTTGTAACCAACCTCACTTTATACTTCTCCACATTGCCCTCAAGACCAATCTTCTTCTTAAATACCCATTTACAACCAATAGACTTTCTTCCTTCAAGTAAAGGTACAAAATCCTAAGTTTCATTATTTTCCAATGATTCCATTTCTTCATTCATGGCTTCCAACAATGAATTTGCATTGAGCATATTAATTGCCTCTTTAACAATCCTAAGCTCCTCAGTGCTAGTAATTAAAGCATAGGCATAGTTCAAATCCAAAATGGAGAAACCATACCTATCAGGTTGTTTTTATTTATGTTTAGATCTTCTCACTAGCTAAGGTTGTGGTTCTTCATCTTCGAAACTCTCAGAGCTACTAGAGATCTCCTCAATTTCAGGTACACCATGTAGTTCTCCCCTTTGTGGAGTTTTTGGAATCTCAACTGCATCATTCTTCTTTTCTCTTTGATCTGTCTCGAGCTGTGGATCAGTTTATGAAGGTTTTAGCTCATGAAATATTACACTTCTATTGTACAGAACCTTCTTAGTGACAGGGTTCCAAAGCTTGTATCCATTCACACAAATGTTGTAGCTGATGAAGATACATTTAACAGCCTTGTTCTCTAGCTTAGATCTTTTCTCATTTGGCACATATGTATATGCCTCATAGCCAAAGACACGAACATGTATCAGAGATGGCTTCTTACTGGACCACGCTTCCAAAGGTGTCTTATCAAAAAGAACAGAGCAAGGAGAACAATTTACCAGGTAACATGTTGTAGCTATAGCCTTAGCCCATAAATTTTGCTCCAGACTAGCACTGCTCAACATACTCCTTGCCTTTTCCATCAATGTCCTATTCAACCTTTCAACAACTCCATTCTTGTGTGGAGTATAAGGTGTAGTTTTATGTCTTTTAATCCCCATGGTCTTTACAGTATCTATCCAAATCTGCAAAACAAAACTCACCACCATTATATATTCTCAAACATTTTATTTTCCTTCCAGTCTGATTCTCTACCAAGTTTTTAAACTCTTAAAAATGACTAAATGCTTCTGATTTACTTTTAAGAAAGTATATAAATTCCCTTCTCGAGTAGTCATCAATAAAAGAAACATAGTATCTAGACTTTGATAATGAAGGAACATTAACTGGACCAAACACATCAGAATTAACATAGTCTAGTACACTAGAAGATTTATGAGAACTTGAGGAAAAGGAAACACATTGTTTCTTTCCATAAATGTAGTGTTCATAGAAATCGAACTCAAGATTACAATCTACAAGCCCTTCAACAAGATTTTTATTTTCCAAGGTTTTTAAACCTTTCTCACCTATGTCACCGAGTCTATGGTGTCACAACATGGTCTTCTCTGCTAGGAGTTTCACCTCCATCGCATTTGAAGAGAGACATCTTCATCCTTCTCTACAAGAGTAGATTTGTATGACTTTATAGAGATGTTGTTACATTGAATAGGACATGCATCTAGCTTGTATAGAGTTTCAATATGTAAACCCTTAGCTAGCACCATTGTACCTCTAGCCATCTTACATCCTTTTCTTGAGAAAGAAACTTCTACACCAGCATCATTCAACTTACTAATATAAAGTAAGTTAAGAGCCAAACCTGGTATGTGTAGTACACCACCAATCCCTTTTATTCTACCATCAGGGAACTATATCTTGACTCTACCTTGGCCAAAAATCTACAATGTTGAATCACTCACTAGGTACACTTTTCCACCATCATAATTCTCATACTTAGTGAACCATTCTCTATGAGATGCCATGTGAAAGGATGCACCCGAGTCAACCAGCCAAACATCATCTGATACCTGAGTTTCCAAGGCTGCAATGAAGGCATCTACATCACTCTGAGAAGAGTCATAGTCTGAAGAGTTACTCTTCTTCTTCTTCTTCTCCTTACAATCCTTTCGGATATGACTAGGCTACCCACAATTCTAGCATTTCACCTTGGAATTTTTACCAAGATACTTTCATCTCCCTACAAATTTAGATTTGGACTTCTTGTCCTTCTTTCCTTTCTCCTTTGATCTACCTCAAACAACAAGGGCCTCTTTGGCCATCTCAAAAGACTTTCGCTGCATCTCTTCAGAGAGCAAGCAAAGCAACCATATCTTCCATCTTGAAAGTAGCAGTCTTACTTCCAATAGACATCACCAAATGATCCCAAGTGTCAGGTAATGAACATAACAGTTGCATGCAATAATACTCCTCCTCAATCTTTACACCCACAGATGCCAACTAAGAAATAATCATATTAAATGAGTCCAGATGGTCTACAATAGATGCACCTTCTTCCATCTTCAAGGAGTAAAACTTATTCCTCAAGAATAAGTTATTTACCAGATACTTTCCTTGATAAGTATCGCCAAGCTTCTTCCATAACGAAGCTGTAGACTTCTCCTCATGGACATTCAAGAGTACAGAATTAGCTAGAAAAAGTCTTATCATACCTCTCTCTTTTCTATATGTGAGGTCCCGATCTTCTTGTTTCATACTTTGTGGCATAGTTCCATACAATGCTAGCCAAAGGTCTCTATCCACTAACAGGTCTTCCACTTTGAGTTTCCACAACTTGAAGTTTCCGCCATTGAATTTATCAATATCAACTCTTCTTGATGTACTCGCAATCTTAGATAGAACTATGTTCAAACTTTGCAAGAATCCCACTGGAACAATATTAGGACCAAAAACCAGCCCTACTAATAGGGATAACACAACTGGCTAGGCTCTAATACCACTTGTAAGGGAAAGCAATAGTACATAAATGCTTTCCTAATGCTAAAACAACAGAGGATATGCACAAAGACCAGTTTTAAAACATTAAGACACTTAAGATAAACATATGTAGGGTAACAATAGTAACAAAAATAAAACAATTTCAGAGATAACACCAGATTTACATGGGAAAACCCTTTCAGGAAAAAACCTACCACACCAATAGAAAGACACTTTGTATTATAGTAAGCAAAATATTACATACAAAGTTACAATCCTCACTCTCTGATAGTTAGCTCACAACAACACTTGAGTATTCATGCACTCACTGTTACAATGCTATTTCGGCATACAGTGAATACAATACTCTTTTTCAGTATCCTGGTTTTTCTTAATCTCTTTGACTTCTCATCAAGATCGACTATTACAATTCTACATACAACCACCAATTAGGGTGCATTCAATTCAGTTCTTCACTGACACTCCAAATCGTTCTTAGATAGGATCGACCTACAATCTTGCATCGAACCACCCCCGTAATAAATTTGTTATAGAGAAAATACTAAATTCAGGCTCTGCCAACTGCCAAACTCTGATCTCATATGACTACATAAAAATATCGCTTTTCACCGATCCAACTTCTGACAATAAATGTTGTTTTGCAAAAATGGTGAAAAAAAAAATGATGAGAAATCGCCACATGTTGCATTGTGATTCATTCTGCCACTTGACCAAGTAGTGACCATTCAATTGTCATCAGGCTCTGAAAACTCTTTGCCATCGCTAACCTTGCATCACATTCTGAGCCGACAATAATCCGCTATCACCAAGACACTGACCTTTAGCTCTATTGGGTCCCACAAGCCACACCTCTATCGCTTAGGAGGTTCTAGGGCATCCAGGAGGGAATCACCAAGATTTTCATGAGCCTTTTCTGAAATGAGCTTTCAAGGCTGCCACATGTCCACCACTCACCCACTTCTCTTGGCTTATATGGAAGCCATTGGAGCTCCTTTAGGGAATCTCTAGCGGCATCTGCTAGATTCCCCAAGGAACTCCTGAGGTGCAGACAAGTGTCCACAGTCAGACAACCCCTCACATAAAGCAGCTTGAGGCCCACCTTCTCTTCACTGTGTTCACCTCTTTGATAGACTGCCATGCATTCACCACTTGTGCACTTTTCTTGGCTTAAGTGGAAGCTATTGGAGCTCCTTTGGGGAATCTCTAGCAGCATCTACTAGATTCCCCAAGGAACTCGCAAGGCACAGAAAAGTGTCCATGGCCGAACAGCCATTTTGTCGATAGATGACTGTACTACCGATGAATCCAAGGCCAGCAAACAAACTACCAACTCTATGCCCATCGGGCCATCATCATGGCAACCTTCAGAGTATTGCCGATCATACTAAGTCTCAACAACCAAAGGTTCAAGCTGACCAAATGAGAACACCGCGGAAAAGTGATAAGGGTATAGATTCGTCAAGCCCTTAATAGAGGTCCAAGCTAGTAAATTGAGGCACATTATCCAACAAGTTTTTCTCCTCTTGAATAGTTATTTGTAGATTTATAGGTTGAAGATCAAGTGGAGAACAAGTTTGAAGAAAACATTCTCAAAATTGTCAATTCGTAAAGTTGTAATTCATAGTGTAGGAACATGTAAAGAAGGCTACAAAATTTAATATAGTTTTTTAGGAGTTGATGACCAAGGATATGAGAGTGTAGGAATTAAGGAACATAACACAAATCTCAATTTTGGAAACCCTAATAGGGACCCATTTTCCACTAAAAGAGAATGAGTCCTTTGTGACCTAAAAACAACCTTCTTGTAACAAGTTACACACCATTATAATCTCTTAAAACTCCCCTCATAGTTTCTATAATATTTAGGGTTAGTTTCTAATTTTTATTTGCACCATATCAGACAAAAAATCACATGTTTTAGGGTGATAATTAGTGGTCTATCATTTTGATTTTGTTAAGCCGTATTTCCCCCCTAAACAGTTAGATTTTTCACCTTCCTTTAAAGGAGTTTTCAAAATCTCACAATCTAAAGAATCTTGTGTAAGTATGATACCTTTTACTAAGCAAGAGATATCATTGTCACAAGTTAAAGTAACATCTTCTACTATTGATCAAGAGAGTATCTTGTCAAGACTCCTCAAGGATTGTTTGATATTTGTCCCTCCTAGAACATGAAAGAAATTTTACAACAAGAGTTCATTTTGTGCATATCATAGAGTTCATGGTCATTCTATTAATGAATGTAAGGCTTTGAGTGATAAATATAAAAATCTTAAGGATTTTGGTACTCTTCCTCAAAGTGATATTAATTTTCATGTTTCTCATCAGTCACCTCATCTCATGTTTGTCTTGCACTAATTGGGGGAACTAGGTTAGGTAGCCTTGTTCTCATATGGTACTTATCATTATCTCTTTTTTCTAGTTGACCACCTTCCATGTATATATAAGAGAAAGCTTGTGATATGGTCAACATTCCTTAAGTTGACTCGCATGTGATGTACTTTTCTTTCTATGTTTATCATTGCATTTTTGGGCAAAACCCCTCATTCCTTACTCATGATGTAGTTTCATTCAGGAACATATGACTTGGCATAGGTATTTTTGAGTAAGCTCTCATTTCTTAAGATTAAACATTAGATACTTTAGAGAAATTTCTCAAAATAATGTTTCATGGTACTATTTTCTTTTTTCATGTTTCATCGTGCTATTTTCTTTTTTCTCTTGTGATGCTTCCTTTTCTTGGTGGTGTCATTTTCTTTGATGTTCTCTAATAGTTTGATATTTTTGAGCATAAAAATTTCCTTTTAGTGGTGACGCAACACACTACATTCCCCAAATTGTGAAAATTTTACTCTTGAATTTTCCTCTCTTAGAGAAATTAGGCACAATGTTCCCTAAGAAGAAGACCTTACACTATAAACTAAGAAAAATCCCTTTAAAAAAAATAAAATTAGGAGCATTATTATTCATAAGTATTATTATAACATAGTTTGTTATCCTTATGAAGCTTGAAACCATAAATTTAAGGCCACCAAGCATAACACACCTTTCTTGCTAGTGGATCCTTCCCTTGTTCACGGGTGTTTAGTATAACATAGCTTATTAAGCCCTATGAAGCTCAAACCCTAAATTCAAGGCCATCTAGCATAACACACCTTGCTTTCTTGTGGAGCCTTGCTTAGAATTGTGGTGCCTTATTGATATGGTATGGGAGCCTAATATAATTCTCTAATTTTTCACTCTTTTGGGATACTCAACTATTGGATAGCCTAAGGTTTCACTACCTTAGAGTGAACATGGAAAAAACAAAATTGATGGCTTAGATGTGCTCCACATCACATTGGACCATCTAGGCTTGATATTCTTGATATTTGATGTTGTGTGATTGTTTATCTTTGTAATTGTTGCATACATAAGTGTCTTGAATGACTACTTTAGTGTGAGTTTGACATGCGGTCATGTTCTCACTAAAGTGGGGGAAAAATGTTTTGTAGGAAAAAATGTTCCCTTTTCACACAAAATTTGAGAATAATTAATAATAAAATGAGCTTAATTATGCCTTGGTTTAGTGTTGTAAAATGTTTTACATATTCACATTAATTTATGGCGATTTTTTATAGAATGTACCTAATTGTGCCTTATATAGGGTGTTGTAAGGTGTACCTTTACACTTTCACAATAATCTAGGGTTTTACTAATTGATTCAAGTTAATTTTCCTTATTTCGCCCCTTTAATTCAAATCAAATCCTAATTAAATGTATTTTTTGATTAATAAAAGCCGAATTCATAAATTATATTACACAAAACTTAACTTTGGAAGATGTGTTTCCTAGGTAAGTGACCTAGGACCTATTCGCCATGATGAATGGGTCCTCACTTAGACCTAGGACCCTTATTTTGTATAATGTTTAACATTTACCAATGCATGTAAAAGGTAAGTGGCCTAGGATCCATTCACCCTATGGAGAATGGGTCCTCACTTAGACTAGGGATCCCCCTTTAAAAATTGTTTTTGGTGGTATTTTAATGATTTTAAATCCACAATTCAATGTCAACTTGAGATATTTGAATTTTGGGAATTAATGTTAAGATATGTATAAATACAAGGTTATTTTATCAAATTAACACTAGATTTTCAAGAGCACAATTGAGAGATCAATTACAAGAGTCAATATTATTTTGAAGAGTGTTCAAGGGTAGATTTCTTCATTATTTTTTGCATCAATCAAGATCCAAGGATTATGTCAAATCTATGTGGATTCATGCATGGTTTTGGAGCTAAATTTTTGATGTAGGTTACATGATTCAATCAAGCACTCAAAGTGTCATTTAGGAAAAGATTCAAAGTCAAGATCCACCTCCATTGAAGCCATTTCATGCATGTTGCAGACCTCCATTATTGATGTTTAACAAAGGTTTGGTGAGTTGTGAATAATCTTGTTCATTCATCATTCCTTCATGTTTCATTATTTCATTACAAGGTTTAATTACCAAAATGAGGTTTCACCAAGGAAAACCCCTATTCACCTAACAAACAACATTTTTCTCTATCTGATGTGTGATTGTTGATTTTAGGTGAAAGATCTATTGGACAAAAAAAAATGCAATGTTGTCAAAGTTGTAAAAGTTGTCATAATTCTTGCAATATCATAGAAACCCTTCAACAAAATTTATTTTCAATTTTTTGACAGTGAAAATCAAGAATTTCAAAGTGTAGACATAGAGGAACAAAGGATAGAAATAGATTTTTTGGAGCCCTATCTAGGACCCATTTTCCATAGGGCGAATGAGTTCTTAGTGATCCATGCAATATAAATTTATGCAAAATGTACACAACATTTATCCCTTCCAAAATCTCCCTAAAGTCTTTAGGTTCCATCAGTATTATGATTCAGCTTCTAAATTCACTTTATAGCTTGTAATTTGGAGTTTATTTTGTGGTTTTTATCTTTCTCCCCAAAGTGAAATTCAGTTCATACCCCCATTCTAGCAAAAAGGGAAATCTAAAGATTCACATCTTGGCTTGACCCACCTAAGGGTTGTTGGTCAATTCTTGGTGTGGATCTCATTTCCTAATAAAAATAGAAGAATAGGACCCCTTTCCCCTCTTTGGGGGAAATATCCCCTATCCTATTTTCCTATGTTTCATAATATAATATAATATAATATAATATAGGATTAATATAATATTATATTATACATTATATAATATAATATAATATAGTAGTACTTGAGCATGCATGATATGTGAAATACATTTCGTGATTGAAAGATTTCAATGAGGAAATTTCTTTAGCCAACTATGAAGCCTAGATAGAAATATTAGGCCCCAAAAAATCAACATGGTGGCTCAAGTAGAAGAAAAAGGTCCATATTAATCCTTCCAATTCCTTCTTTGTACAACTTAAATTCCTTAATAGTGATCTTCTTCTTACCTTTTGGTACATTGGAATCAAATATCTTGATCACTCTACCCCCTTCAGAATGATCTCAATATATTTTATGGCTTGGAGTGCCCAAGTGACATCCTCATATTTGAATATATATTCCACCACAACCTCTAATAAATATCAAAATCCTAATCCCTATATCAAGTTGGCTAAAAAACTATCAAAAACTTCAACATCATAGACAAGATCCTTAGACTAATGTGCAATGCCCATTATCTTGTTGATAGAATTTATAATCCCCTTCAAGATCTTAAAAAACAGACTTTTAATTTTGGTTCTCATGTCTTTTGGAGGGGAGATATCAATAGTCAGTCGAGCTATAAGAACCTGCCTCTACCATCTCAGACTAAAGAAGAACTGCTTTGTTTCCATAAGGGAGAGATGATTGAGTAGATTTTTTGTCCTCCATGAGCAGCCTATGATTAGAATTTTGGAGGGAGAATCCCACAATAAATATAGAGGAGATTTCCTCATGATCCAATGTCCTTAGGATAGACTTCAAACAAAGTACCTTCACCATCGCTTCTCCACTACAATATGCCACCAATCACCCTTTGCATTCAACATTGAAGACCTTCAGAATGTAAATGATTAAATATCATAAACAACCACCAATGCCACAATATTTCTATGTTGATATTCTGAATAATCTTCTCAGTAGATTATAGTCGAGCATTGGCACTACCATTTCCTTATAATTTCTATGGATAGCATAACACCTCATACACCTACCAACTCAATGTTTGTAGTCATATTCATTTCTCGATAGAATTTTCCCCCATTGATCTCCTCATGCACTTGGCCAATTTATAGTTTGATGATGACCTCATGCTTTTAAATGTATAAAACACATGTGTGCTTTTAAATTTATAAAACATGTACGCGATTTTAATTTAAGAAAACATGTGTGGGTTATTAACTTAACAAAAAATGTGTGTTTTATTTAGTTTTGGGTTTTAAGGATGCATTTACCTTTACAAAACACATATGTTCTTTTATCTTAAAAAAAAATTCTTCTTAGTTTTGGCTTTGAATAGTGGATCTACCTAAATAGAACATGTACATTCTTTAACTTAACAAAACATGTACATGTTTTCATTAGTTTTGGGCTTATTTTAGATTTAACTTACTAAAACCCTATGTGCTTAACCTTAACACCTATACACTTAACTCTAAACTTTATATCCATAACCATAAATCCTATACCTCAAACCTAAACCCTACACTTATCCATAGGTTATAAACCCTATACACTCTACCTTAGACCTTATACCTTCAGCCCTCAAAGTTCCTCCATCCTTAAATGTAAATGTTATCCCTTGATCTTACGCTCTCAACCCTAAACCCTATATAGAGAGAAGTGATCTACATAAGGAGGGAGGGAGAGGTAGACAATCAGGGATGAGGGGAAGTGTAGGAAGGGGAAATTGATACAAAGCTAATATATCAAGAGAGGTAGATAGTGAAAAGAGAGGGGTTAGATAAAGATAGGTAGATTTAGGGAAATAAATCCTATACTATATACCCTTAATATAAATCTTATCCCTCAACTCTAGGAACTAAAGCTAATAGGTTAAACCCTTAACCATATAGTCAACCCTAAAACCTATACCCTTAATACTAAACCCTATCCATCAACCCTAGGCCCTAAAGTCTAAAGGCTAAACCCTCAACCCTATACCATACACCCTCTTGACCCTAGACCGCATCCCTCAAACTTGGGACCTAAGGACTATATAATAAAAAATCAACCATATACACCCAACCCTAAAACCTATATCATATACCATCAACCCTAAACCATATCACTCAACCCTATTCCCTAAAGCCTATAGGATGAAACCTCAATCTCTCATACACTTAATCCTAAATGTTATACCCTCATACCTAAATCATACACTCAACCCTAGGCTATAAAGGCTATACACTACCCTAAACCTTAGAGCTTCAACCCTCAAGATGGCTATAACTTGTATATTTCAATCATTCGATTCTCATTCTTGTCTTCATGTCTCACCAGGCTGGTGCCTACAATAAAATTTTTTAGCTGCTTAAAATTCTAATTATCTTGACTACCCCTTATCATAGGAATCCTAGGATCTATCCCATCTATTTTTGGTATTCATAGGATATATCTTTCCTCATATCAAACCACATCAACCCACCTATCATCCTTATGAAAAAGGATATTTGAGATCTCTTAATATTTTCTGAGTTGTTTCAATTTTTTTTTAGCTTCCTACTCTACCTACTTGATGTCACCACAATCCATTATATCATGTTGTTCTCTAAATATTAGAAATAGGGACATGCATAACTCTTTATGATCATTATTTCTTGGTTTCCTAGTGTTGTACCAACCAAGATTCATTGTGATCTTGTGTTACAGTAGGGAATCCACTTATGATTGTGGTTTTCCATTATCAACCACTTTGAAGATATTCATGACTTCATATGATGTTGGAACAAAATGTGTGTTTTTTGTGTTGGTCCTTTGCATGTGATAAGTAGTCACCTTTTTTCCTCATACCCTAGTGCACAATATCACATGCATTATAAAGTTAAGTGCTCTTTATGTTGTAGTTCAATTATTTCACTCCAAATAAACCTTATCCCATCCCTATTTCTTGTCACCATTATTTATCTCTTTCCTAATCATGTATTGTACATGCACATTCATTCTCTATTTCTTTCATATTTCTACACTCAATGTACTATTATGGTTTCCTAGTATTCATATCCATCCAACTCATATCATTATTGCATTTTCATGTCAAGTTTTTAGATTTGTTATTCTAAGCATCTTATCACCATTGTGTTTCAATATTAAGTGTTTATACATGTTATTCTAAGAGTGATAGAGAAAGAGAGATATGTGGGATAGAGAGAGATAGAGAGAGGTGAGGTAGAGAGAATAGATATCTACATAGGGAGGGAGGATAGGTAGATAAGGAGTGATGAGGGGATAGGTATGAAGGGGAGATAGATAGAAAGTTAAGATAGAGAGATCTAGGTAGATAGTGGAGAGAGAGAGAGAGGTTAGATAGTAAGAGGTAGATATAGGGGATAAAGAGAAGTGATAGAGAAAAATATAAATGGGGAGGAGAGTAGAGAGGGGGAGATGTGAGACTCAATCCTAAACTCTATACCCATAACCTGAAACCCTATACCTTATACTATAAGTTCCCTAAACCTTATAAGTTCCCTAAAACTTATTGCTCAACCCTAGGAACTAAAGAAAATATATTAACCCCTAAACCATATAATCAAACCTATACCTTTTACCCTCAACCCAAAATTGTATACTCTCAATCCTAAAAATTATACCCTATACCATCAACTGTAAACCCTAAACCTTATACCATATACCCTCAACCATAAGCATTAAAGAATATAGGGTAAACACTAAAACCTCAACCCTATACCATAGACTCTCTTAACCCTAAAATATACCCCTCAAACTTGGACTCTAAGGCCTATATAATAACCCTCACTCATATATAACTATTCCTAAACCATATCCCTCAAACCTAGGCCTTCAAGCCTGCTAAATGAACCCTCGACCCTATACACTACTAAATTATATACCCTCAACCCTATACACTATATCATATACCCTATTCTCTAAACCATACACTCTACCCTAATCCTTATATCATCAGCCTTCAAGGTTCTTATACCCTCAAACCTAAACCTTATAAATTAATCTTATACTCTCAACCCTATACCCTATACTTTTAAACCTAAACTATATACCCTATATCATCAATTGTAAAACCTACACTCTATAACCTAAACCATAATACATAAATCTTATACAATATATGTTAAGCCCTAAAACCCAACATTAATAATTTAACGTGCTAAAATCTACATAATTAAATTTAATCCCTAAACCCCCAACTCTCAACTCCCCATCATAAAACATGACCCTAAACCCATTGAATATAGGCCCTACACCATAGATAATGAATAATTTAGATATATTAAAGAGAGATAAGTTAGAGGGACATGGTATGTAAGGAAGCTAAGGTATCAAAACAACTTCCTAGACTAATCTTGAGAGGAGGATAATATAAAAAATTAGAGCTCTTTAATAGTTACTAGAAATTAAACATAAATATATATAAATATCATGCATAGCACAACACAATGATTTATGTGGGGAAAACACTTTCAGGAGAAAAATACCACACTCCAAAACCCACACAATATATTCTTCAGAAATAAAAAAAAATACAATATACTTGTACAAAAAGATTCTCATAGGAGTATCACCAACTAGAGATCTAGAGGAAACAAGATAACTATTAGAATCTTAGAGAACATCACAATACAAAACCATAATATAAATCCATCATAGTATAGGGTTTCCTTCTAGGGAAATTCAAACCAACAAAACATCGACTATCAGATCTGAGACATAATCAAGAATAGTCTAGATTTACAATAATAAAGTATAAATAATTTTTTCCTTTTGGGGCCAGTACCCCTGAGTCCCCATCTTGGACCACAACCCAAAAAATCATCACCGGGGGGATGATCCTCCTAGACCCCTGATGAGGGGAACCCCTCACGACCCTCATTGAAGAAATATCAACAATCCCTTATGTAATTGAAAGGTTTAGAAACATGTTCCAAACATGGGAGAGAGATGGAGAGAGATGAGATATAGAGAAGAGAGGCAAGAAACCAGAGAGATGCAAGATAAAGAGAAGAGAGATCTACATAGAGAGGAAGGGAGAGGTATATATGGAGAGATGAGGGGAGAGGTAGGAAGGGGAGATAGATAAAAATATGAAATATAAAGGTAGATAGTGGGGAGAGATAGGTTAGATAGAGAGAGTTAAATCTAGAGGAGAGGAAGACATGAGATAGAGAATAATAGAGATGTGGAGGAGAGTAGAGATAGGGGATATATGAGATAATATATAAAGAGTTAGGTAGACCCTTAATATTCTATCATTGACCATAAACCCTACACCCTATACCCTATACACTAGGACATGCAACTTGAACCCCATACACTAAACCCTAAATATTCACATAAATTAATTAACACTAAAACATATACCCTCAAACCTAAACCCTGAACACTAAATTATTCATTGAAATGAGAGTGAATTAGAGAGAGAGAGATGGAGGAGTGAGAGAAAGGGAGGGAGAGACACAAAGAGATAGGGAAAGAAATATGGAGAGAGATATAAATAGGATTTCATCTTGATATGAACATGATCACATTATAATATGCTCGATCCTATTAAAGTAATTTTTTTCTCGAAAGATGAGTGAATTATAACCTAGATAGAGACATATTGAGATAGATAGAGAGGTGGAGAGAGTTAGGGAGAGAGGAAGGGAGATATATAGATAGGGAGAGAGGGAGGGAGAAATGTACATAGGGAGAAAGAAGAATCACAGATAGGGAGAGTTAGGTACAAAGAGACAAAGGGATACATGGAATAAATGAGAAGACATGGAAGGAGGGAAATAGGGAGATAGAGAGAGAGGGAAATAGAGGGAAATTTAAGTTCAAAAG
Source organism: Sequoiadendron giganteum (assembly GCA_007115665.2). Lineage (NCBI taxonomy): Eukaryota > Viridiplantae > Streptophyta > Pinopsida > Cupressales > Cupressaceae > Sequoiadendron > Sequoiadendron giganteum. Next base: position 101,645,813 of record CM021106.1, read on the forward strand.
AGTAAAATTGAGAGTAGGGAGGAAGGGAGGGAGAGGTAGGGAGAGATACAAAGATTTTGAGGGAGAGAGGGATAGAGAGATTTTGGGGAGAGGGATGGAGGCACAAAAAGAGGAATATTGATAGAGAGAGATGTAAAGGGAGTTAGAGACTGAGGTCGAGGGATAGAGAGTTGGATAGTTAGATTGAAGAACGTGATACTTTAAGTGCAGGTCAAAACACGAGCATGTTTTGGCTTGCAATGAACATGTACAGTTTATGTCTTTTACAAAACATGTATGCATTTTGGCTTACATAAAGCACATACACATTTTGACTTGCATAGAACATGTATGCTTTTTAGCTTGCACAAAAAGCATACGTATTTTGGCTTGCAAAAGAAGGTACATGTTTTGGCTTGCACAAAACATGTGCATGTTTTGGCTTACACAAAAAATATATGTGTTTTGGGTTGCATGAAATACATACACATTTTGGCTTGCACAAATTTGATGTACGCATTCTATCTTGCAAAAAAAATTTACGTATTTTGGCTTGTAAAAAACACATAAATGTTTTGGATTGCACAACATACGTACATGTTTTGGCTTGCACAAAACATATACACATTTTTTCTTGCAAAAAAAATGTATGTGCTTTGGCTTGCAAAAAACATGTATGCATTTTTGCTTGCACAAAACACATTTCAACTTACACAAAACATGTATGCATTTAAGAAAGATCTAAAAAAAAATTGACTTACAAAACATGCATGAATTTAGGCTTGCACAAAACATGTACCCATTTAGGCTTGCACAAAACACGTGTATGTTTACGTTTTTCCTTGCACAAAAAAAGTGCACAATTTTCCTTGCACAAAACATGTCCACATTTTAGCTTGCACAAAACATGTGTGTATTTTGTCTTGCACAAAACACATGCATGTTTCAGCTTACGCAAAACATTTGAAAATTTTGGCTTGCAAAAAATTACACAAAATGTGTGCACATTTTAGCTTAGACAAAAAATGTGTTTGTTTCAGCTAACACAAAACATGTGTGTGTTTGGGATTGCACAAAACACGTGCACATTTGAGCTTGCAAAAAACACGTGCACATTTTGGCTTGCCAAAAACACATGCACAGTTTGAATTGCACAAAAAACATGCACATTTTGGCTTGCACAAAACATGTGCACATTTGGGCTTGCACTAAATATGTGTGTGTTTCAGCTTGCACAAAAAAATTGCACATTTAAGCTTGCACAAAACACATGCATATTTCAACTTGCATAAAAAACATGCATGTTTCATCTTGCACAAAACATGTGCATATTTTAGCTTGCACAAAACACATGCACATTTCAGCTCACAAAAAACATTTGTGCATTTTTGTGTGCCCATTTTGGCTTTCATAGAACACGTGTGTGTTTTGGCTTGCACAAAACACATGCATGTTTTAGATTACGCAAAGCTAGTGTGTGTTTTGGCTTGTACAAAGCATGTGTGCATTTCGGCTTACATAAAGTACGTGCATTTTTTTTCTTATGCAAATCACATGCACGTTTTGGCTTGCACAAACCATGTGTGCATTTTGGCTTGCACAAATCATGTGCCCGTTTTGGCTTGCACAAAGCACATACAAATTTTGGCTTACACAAAGCACATGTGTGTTTTGGATTGCACAAAGCACGTGTGTTTTCTAGCTTGTGCAAACCACGTGCGTGTTTTGGCTTGCCCAAACCATGTACACATTTTGGTTTACACAAACCACATGCATGTTTTTTCTTGCACAAACCACCTGTGCATTTCAGCTTGTGCAAAGCACATGGGCATTTTTGCTTGCGCAAAGCATGTGCACATTTCAAATTGAGTAAAAACATGTGTGTATCCGCTTGCACAAAGCATGTGCATGTTTCAGCTTGTGCAAAGAATGTGCATGTTTCATCTTGCACAAATCATGTGAACAGTTCATCTTACATAAAGCACACCCACATTTTGACTTGTGCAAAGCAATTGCACATTTTTTCTTATGCAAAGCACATGCATGTTTTGGCATGCGCAAAGAACATGTGAATTTTATCACGCACAAAGCATGTGTGCATTTTGGCACAAACAAAGCACATGCACATTTTAGTTTACACAAAGCACATGTGCATGTGTGTTTCAACTTGCACAAATCATGTGTGTTTCAACTTGTGCAAAGCAAGTGAATGTTTCGGCTTGTACAAAGCACATGTGTGTTTTTGCTTGCACAAAGGACATATGTATTTTGTCTTGCACAAAAGACATACATGTTTTGGCTTGTACATAGGCTCGGATGACAATCCTTAGGCTTGAATGGTTCATTTACATCATCTTCACATGATTTTTTCCTCCATTGTCATTTTTCAACTTGCATGTCATCAGATTTACTCATTATAAATCAAATCTTAGTAAAATTACCACCATAATTTCACACATCTTCTAAACTTTGTAACCATATATTTTCTTTTAGATTTGAACTACATTGCCATGTTTATTTTTAATTTTTTTAATAATGTTTCCATATTGAATAGGGACATATCTATTAAATTTTTTAATAAATTTTGACATACATTTCCAAATTGGAGAAAAAAAAAAATATTGTTCTACACTTCATTCTTTAAACATTGATCCTTTTTTCATTTTCAATTATTTTGGTGCAATTTATGTGATGTGTACGTTCAGTGATAAAAAATCAATAAAAAATTACAAGAAAATATAAAACTTCTCGTACTCACTATTAAATATATTTCTACCAATGGGTTAAATAAAAATACAATATAAAATTATAATTTTTTTTTTAAATTAAAAATTTGACTATCCAAATTATGATTGTGTGTGATTGCACATACAATGCTAAGATAAAAATTAGATAAACATAGATAACTGTTGATTTACATGGAGGAACCTTTTTGGGAAAAAAAACAAGAGAATGAGGACAAGAATATTATTAATATGCAAAGTGACTTATATAGTAATATTCATTACTTCTATTCCTTGATCAATCTAGCAACACATGGATACCTACACCTCAATATATGATACTACTATTACACAACTCCAATTTATAGAAAATTGTTGGAGGGAAAACCATACTTGCAACCCAAAAAATGGAAAATACCACTTGCAAAAAATCATGCATAGGATAATGAATAATAAATGGACATTGTAGTGTATAAAAATGTTGTACTTGACACTTTTACACTTGTTTGGGCCCTCCCTGCTAAAATTGGGCTTCTTTATGTCTTATTTGGCCTTATTTTGCATCCAAAAGCCTTAATTCATTTATCTTTCTGATGATAATCTCAACATGCATCAAGTAACTAATTGGAAATTAATGATTTTTTATTGTATGGCCTATATATTGTGATCTAGGACTCATACACCATGTTGGGCATATGGGTCCCACCTAGGTTTTAGGGCCTAGATCTAAAATTCACATTAAACTAAGCCTTCCTTGAAAAATGTGTCCCAAGCTCAACCTAATGGGACTCATATCCCCCAACTGGTGTATGAGTCCCTCTTAGCTTAGAACTAAATTGAATTCAAATTCTTGGTGGGATTTTATTGTCCTACATCTGATGTTGGATTGTAGTGTTGTAATTTTGAGAAATTTTGCATAAACAAGTATAAATACAAGGTTATTTAACATATTTTCTCTTTGAAATTCAAGTATTCAAGAATTCTATAATTTTTTTGATAACAATAGTTTACAAGATCATTCAAGTGTGATTATCAAGTATTTTGAAGCATTTTTCAAGTATTAAGAATCATGTCAAAGTCATCATGCATCATGTTTGTGTTTGAGCTAACATTTGTGATGTATGGTTTCTATGATTCAAGCAAGAATTCAAATCAAGATCCCTATCATTCAAGAAAGAGTCAAGATCCACATTCATGCTATCCATTACATATAAGATTACAACATCTTGTTCAAGGGTTTGGTGAGTTGTAACATTGTATATTTGTTCATTAATCATTCCTCCATTTCATTTGATTTCATTTCAAGGTTTGATCAAGGTAAAACCCTATCCACTAAAAACACCATAGTTTTCCCTCTCTTTCATGTGTGATTTGTAGTTCTAGGTTGAAGACTCATTGAAGAGAAAGATTGGAGAAATTTTTTCAAGTTGCAAAGTTGTTAAAGTTGTCACCTTACTTGCAATATCATGAAAATTCATCTACAAGTTGCATTTTAGTGGTTCAAAGTTATAGATCAAACCTGATACTGGGACTAAATCACCACTTGTGGCGTATGAGTCCCAATATACATATTTTCAAACATTTTCTATAGATCTTGATTCAATAATTCCAGATTCCAGTTTTTATCAAAACCCTGAATTGGGACTTGTTGATGGTGTTTTCTACACAACAACAACTAAGACAGAATATGATATCCTATCTCTTTTGAAAGGTAAATCTCTATTGGAAAAGAGATAACCCCAAGGTCTCTAATGTCAGGTCTTGGCAATGCAACAAAACAACTCAGTGATAAATTTGAAATGGTTGGTAATCACAAAGGGACCTTACAAAAAAATACTGGAACCTCTAGACTTATCAGATCTGGCAATATGTTGATACTTGAAATTCCTAAATATAACTCAAATTCAAAGAAATAAAAAAAGATAAGGGTTTCAAAAATCCTAAGATTAAAATCACTACTAAGATCAACAATACTAATGATGAAATACTTGGAACAAACCAATCCCTCAAAACTAATTCCTTCTCGAACTAGGTTTAACCTGCAATCTTATAGAAATAGTAAAATCTTCTAAGGAATTAAAGATTTTAAGATCATGGGCATTCATTCACCAACCCTTATTCTGCAATTGAAATGAACAAATACCCACAATTGAACTAAGCACATAAATATAAGGTATAGGTTGACCTTGCACAACAACCCAAAATCAAGAAGTTTACCAAAGTATGAACAAGAGATCACTACAACACCCCAAGTATCAAATCAAAAATACCATTCAGTCACTTAATCCTAAATCTAAAATGCATCCAAATATTTCCAAGCAACTTCAAAGATAGAATAAGAATCATGCAAGATAAATCAATCCAGGAGAGGCCACCGAAACACAATGGCTTCACTTGTATTGAATCACCAATAATAGCAACAATTCGAATATTTTGTGTTACAACACTTGCTTCAAAATAAAACTAACTCCTAATTCTAACTTTATTCTCTATTTATTAACTTGCTTCAAAATCTAATCTTCTAGCCCTTACAACTGAAGTGAAATTCCATACTTATAGAGATTACATCATGTTGGCCCAATTTAGGGTTACAAAACAAGGTCGACCACAAAATAGGCCACCTAGAAAGTTCCTAAGATAAAACATGGCATTGCATTAAATGCATGGGGTTCCTTCCTAGGGAGGCCTAGAATATCCAATGTAGCTTGGTCCAATGCATGTAAAGACTAAAGGAGGAATAATGGGAAGCACACATTTTGAGGCATTCATTCATTGGTTGTCTCTTTATCTTCTCCTTGACCCATTTTATCTTGCACCTTAAGGAAAACCCCTTCTAGATTGGCCAAAGGTGGAACATTTAATATTTTGAACCTTTTATCAAGGGATTTAATCTCTTCCCTTGATATCTTGACAATCTCGTCCCATTCCACCTTTAGATCTTGATATTTTTCCATGACAACACTATAGGTGGAAGCATCATCTGTTGGAGCATAAACATCATGCCACCACTTCTTCAATTGTTCTAAGTTCAAATTCTTTGGAGTGAACTTCTTCCTTCCAGTCATGATCTCAAAAAATGGGATACATTTTCAAGAAATATCTTTCAATGTATTCCCCATCTGTTACCCCTATTTATGAATCTTCTTCAAAACCTTCTTTTGAGCTATAATAAATCATTCCATTCCCAAGGTTATAAAACCTTTGAATAAGGTAGGACTCCATCACTCACCGGATTTTCCTCTACATAATCCATGATTGTCTTCAACTTCTACAGGAGGAGGTTTGTATCCTTCTTATCTTTCCCTAGCACATTTTGCAAGTAGTCAAAGGATCTATGTTCATCACCACAAGTGGACAAGATGTCATTAATCATGCCATATCCTTGGTGTTTTATCCCTTGCAGCCATTCATGGGTAGCTTGTGTAGTGGTTTTCATCTTCTCTAATTCAATGATGGTCTCCTTAGGTAGAAGGCTTGTTGCAGACGATGAAGAGCTCAATTGACCAATACACTGCAAAGGATTCATGAGATATTACAAATACCTCTTCAACTTCCCATTCTCCTTCATCAACTCATGCTTATCTTGTACCTCCTTCTTTAGTCTACCCAGAATTGTAGCATTGGAACCTTCAAATTCTTCAACTTCCTGCATCATGGAGGTGGGCCCAAGGTTAATGGTCTAAATTCTATAGTCTTGACTAGTCACCTCATCTTTGTTCTTATCAGGTGCAGGAGTAGCAATGTGGATCACCTAGTTATTTGCCTCATTTCTAGATATTTTAGAAACCACCTTAGCTTTCTTCTTTTTCTTTCCTTTACCTATGTTGGCTAGTAACTCATCCTAGTTTGGAGGTGTGTCATCCACAATAACCTATTTACTCTCCAGTCTTTCACTAAGCCAACCCGAGGTAGAAGCATCTAGTTTCTGCTCACTTTGTTTCTCCTTCTAACTTTGATCCACAGATGGGTCAACATCTACATTATGCTCTGAAAGGACCTATTTACCCTTGTCTTCCTCTTTATTCCCCTGTTTCCCACTTTCCCCATGATCTATTGTTTCTACCATAACCTAGATAGGAGAGGGAGTACTTTCATGAACCTTTTATTTTTCCCTAAGATTTTTCTCTTCATCTTTGGCTAGTGAATCATCATAGGACACTAGGCAAGAATGCAAAATGTTACCAATCTCTACCTTTGTATTGCAAAGATCTCCATCATGGAATTCATTTCCTTCCTCATCCTAGGGTTCACTAACCTCTACATCCTTGGGCTCATGTTTCACATCTTGTGACTCATGAAGAGGAGAGGCATCCTTCTATTGTTCCACCATAGCAGCATTTATGGTAACATTTGTCTTCAATACACTACCCTTGGGAGAAGGAGTTCTTTCTATTCTTGTATAAACTTGTGTATTTTCTCCAGGGCTATCCACCTCTACCACTTGAGGACCCTCCCCTTCTTCTTCCTTGGAAATCTCACTCTTCTTCTTTTAGGTTTTAATCAATCTTCTCCTCTTAGGAAAAGGGGCACTTTCCTTCTCATCTTCCTCTTCTGGTTCCCCCTCAGCAACAAATTTATCTTTCTTAGGAACATTCTTTCTCTTTTTAGCAATTGGTTTCCTTTTCTTTTCTATCTCAGATTCTGATTGGGCACCTTTAATTTTGATTTTGAAAGGATACCTCACCTTCTCTTTACCTTTTGGATCTTGTTTGGCTTCCTCGGAGGTAGAATGGGACTCCAAATCTCCCATCAAGTCATAAGTGTACTACATGCCGTTACTGTCCAGCTCCCAAATTTTGTGTTTCATCCACAATTTAGTGTACTTAAGGACAAGAGCTGTAATTTATTCCAATTCTATTTTTTCTTCTTCTAACCAATCAACCTCTCCTACTAATTTTTCCTTGATGGGCTCATAGTCATGGTTTTGAATTACATCTCCATCATCATCAACTTGGTCAAGGATGACCTTGAAATTTTAAAATCTCACTAAGTTAACTAGTAGCCTTGATAAATTCTACTTCCTAATGTTAAACTCATCTTTGCAGTTGGCCTAGTAGTCTTCAATATCATCCTTCTGGCTGAACTCCCTATTGGCCCTATTTTGTGCCTCACTAGTCATACCAATCCTATGCCTCTTAGAGTGGAACACCAAACCAAAAGTATTCATTTCTTCCTTAGAAGAATGTGCTGAAATGATGGAAGTACATGCCTCATGACCACCTACCTTGAGAGGGAAGTCATTACCAAACCTAATCTTGTGTTTATCTTTCTTCATAATGGCATCAAAGTCACATATCTTCCTAGTGACCTCTAGGAGTATGAGGTGATCTGTTGGATACCTAGGTAGTCTGTAAGGAGCACTTTTCTAGCCATCTATCCTAATGTAAGAGAAAGTGGGGAACTATATAAACTAGACTCCATACCTCGTTATCAACTCTTTTTTAGCACCTAAGATTCTAACATGCTCTACACCTTTGAGCAGTCTAGTGATGTACATGGTGAATGCATCATTCAACCTCATGTAGCTTGAGCTGCCCAAGCGCAATTGCGGATAAACCTCATAGATCACATCCAATCCAAATACATATTTTTCACTTAGTCCCTTGTAGGGGTGGAATCTTGCAAGTGCATAAACCAAATAAGAGGTCATGGTGAAGCTCCTTGTCTATAGCACATTAAATAGTTGCTCATGTATCCTTGCATTGATGATGCCTACCCAATGATAATTAGTCTTCTATTCCATCCTTACTATAACATAGAACATCCAACTCTCACAAACCCCTACACTCTTTTAGCCCACCACTCTACTAAGGAGTGTGATTACATCATAGTACTCTAGCTTGAACTTTTCCCTTAATAGTTGTTTTGGTAACTTAGAAATATGGGGCTTAGGATTCTCCATCCAAGAATTGATCATCTATAGTGACTTGATGGTATCCTCTTCATAGTATTTCTTGGATACATCCAAGTCTAGGCCCACCACATGAGATATATCAAACATGTCAAAGGTTTGTTCCACCGAGACAAGAGAGAAATTGGAAAACACTCTGCCCTATGGATCGATTATCCTTTGGGTTTCCCTACCATAATGTATAGCACACTATGAAACCAACTCATAGCATTGGACTGTGGGAGGAAACCCAACAACATGAGTAAATCCTTAGTTCACCAACCTTTTGGCCAATAATGGGGGATCCTGCATTGTCATTCTTGCCTTGAACTCCTCATACTCCCACTTGCCTACATTAATATTAGTGATTTATGACCAAGTAGAAGACAAATTTCTTTCTAGAACTTTACTTTTGATATCCAACTTAATTCTCTTGGCTTCTTAGATAGAATCCCCTTCATCACTAGGATTTGCCACCTATTTATTCTTGGCCTTGCCAACAACTATCTTTCTTGATTCAGCCTGCACTAAAAGAAGGACCACAATAAATATCCAATATAACATAAGAGTCTAAGTTAGTCCATTGCAAATAAAATGCTAATCTCAAAGAAGTCCAAACAATAATCAAAATCCCCTTAAAATATCATTAAAGCACCCTTTCTTCGAAGTTCAGTATTTTCACACCTTCACGAAATTCAAGTCAAAAAGGAATTTCGAGGAATTCCAAGACAGGTGGAATTTAGCGATGGAAAACCAAACCACTCCCATAAGCCACTCAATCATCACCCAAAACTCAAGAAATTCTTGCAAATACTCTTAAATTATCCAAATGAATCATGCAATGAAAAATCATTAACAATGAACTCATGCATTCCTTTAGTTCTTCATTCCTAACAGATCTTCGAGGAATTCCATCGAGGATGAAAATCCATGAAATCAGCAAAACTTGGCACATTTCAGAAAAAGGAAGGAGCAATGGAAGTTCGGTGATTTCCCAGGGCAACAAATTTTCATGAGGTCAGTTTAATTCTTATGTTTTATGCACTTTTTTGAGAAAACAACCAAGTGACGGAAATCCGAGGAAATCTTAAGGTGAAGGAAATCCCTGAAATGATTGAAATCCTGAAATCTTTGACTTTGTTAGGATTTTGCCCAAATTGATCGAATGATCAGAAATTTGGGATTCAAGCTTAGATTCAAACCACTTCAAATTGATCATCAAAAAATTTAACTTTCTAACTCTTTGGAGGGTGATCCAACAACTATTGGTAATCAATTCAAGGCCAAACCCTAGGTTTCATGATGAACACTTAATTATAGACTCACTCCACTCACTGGTTCTATTAAATCATGGAAAATACCTACAAAATATTTAGGGCAAGGGAACTATCAGATTCGAATGGAAATCAAACACTCAAACCCACCCACAATCACCAATTTTATCGAATGCAAGGAATCGTAGATTGAAACCCCAGGAAAAATGAAATCACGCAGAAGACCATGCCTGGTAAGAGGTAAAACTAGCAATGAAGGGCACAATTGGGTCATAAAATCAACAAGGAAGGCTACATCAATTTTAGAGGAGGCATCATAACAATAAAGGGAGTATCCCTACTTTAATCACAAACCCTCAACACGCTGAAATCTAGACTCAAAGAATACCCAACACGCCAAAGAATCACCCACCTTCATCAATCAAAAGAGAAACAATGAATATATACCATTGGTGAAGTGAACTTGATAACAACAATGACTTGTAACAAGCTTTGATACCCTAGCGAGGAACAACAATGGTGACACCAAGGAAATCACCTACCAAATTCAAGAAATGTTCAGGTCCGATCGCCAAAACAAGCCAAGCACTCATGATCAAGCTCCTCCAAAGTCAATCAGGGAAAAATAAGTCGACTCATAGAATAAAATCATCCTGGACCTCATTAAACCCAATTGCAGAACCCATACATGAAACATAAATGCAATGACATGACAAACCAGAATGAATCCAGGAATCTGAGGCGGCGAAGGAATTTTGGGAAAATCCGGGGAAGACAAAATTCCCTAAGGAGCTAAAATCTCTGAAAAAGGTGTGAAACTAGCCTCCATCGGGTTTTCGAGGTAACTATTGAATTCTACCCAGAGAGGAAATTCCTAAAAATAGATAAAAACCCACAATTGACTCCACGACTCAAAATTTTCAAAGTGTCACCTCAAAGAGGGCACTTTACAAGCATGATAAGCATTTAGGAACATTGAAAAGTAACCAAGTCCCAAGACCAAAGGACCAAAGACCAAAATCTCATGATCTTTAAAGACAAGTCCGAAAGGCAAGGCCATAGAAAAGAGCAAAAAGACCAAGCAAAGAGGGTCCCTACTTTCAGTGGGGCATGTGTGCAAAAAGTGCACAATAGGACTAAATCGCACCTACTGGTGTATGAATCCCAATAAGCATTAAACTCAGCATCTTCAAAATTACATACCTTGTTCTTGAGCACATTCAGGTTTCCATGTGCACCTTTGTACTTTCCTAGTTTATAGTTTCGATTTTAACTCATTTTTAGGTCATTTATTTAAGTCTTGCATATCATTATCTTTTACCATTAAATCTTGCATATTATTAGTCTTTCCAATCCCTATCTTGGTGGTGAACCCCCTATTAGTCTTTAAGCACACCCTAGGATAGCCTTTAGTAGATCTCTTCCCCTCATTCCATCCTTGGATTGAGATCTTTAGGGTTTCCTTGAATGAAATGTGTAGAAAACTTGTTCTATGTCCTAAACCATAGAGTGACAATTTTTTACATTTCATTTTCTAATTTGGAGTACATCATAGTCCTAGATCTAGCTTACATTAACTTTGCATTAGGTCTTGCATTAGTTAATTTGCATTAAGGGTTTCAAAATCTTGCATTTGTGAAAGTGCATATAGTTTGCATTTTTCCTCTTGCATCATTTAAATTCACATAAAATATATAATTGAATTTAGTCTAGACATTATTAAAACTAGAGAGCTTAAATTTCACTCAAATGTTTCTAAAATTTATGAAAAAACCCTAATCTGAGACTCATATGCCCATTTGGGAAATTTAATCCCAATATAGGTGGTTTTTCCTGACTTATGGGTATTATGTGTTGATTGTTTATCCACATTTAAATCCTTGAAAAAACCTGATTGGGACTCATACAACCCTCTGGGTGATTTAGTCCTGTTTCAAATTTTAAACTACATTTTCTAGCATTAAAAACTCTATTTGTGTGTTTTTGTTTGCTCCTGTTAGTTATCTGTTTACGTTTGCAAAGTCTTTGTTACATTCATTTCATTGCATATATCTTAGTTTCATCAGAATTAGAGAATAACATTATCTTGTGTTCATTTCATTTATAGATTATCCCTTGCATGAGCTTTACAACTTGGTGTCCCATTGCTAATACGATAGTTAGATGAAGTTTGAGACTCATGTCATCCCATGATAGCACAATTGTCATGGATCTTGGGTTATCTATATTTTTCACTACTATTTTTTACACTAGCTCACTTAGTATGGACCATACCTTTAACAACTCTTTACCTTCAGGTAGTGAGAGAAATGCTAAAATAATGGTTGCTAGTAATCCACAAGAAAACATAATCCGAATCCACGAAGACTTGAAAACCTAAAAAATAAAGCAATGAAAACATTTCAACCACTGCTATCCCTACCATATATAACATACACCACATTATTGAAATTGAGGAAGGAGTTCAAATTGTGTGTAACTTAGCTCAGGTTTTTGGTAAACTCACTAGTAGTGCTCTGCCTTTGAACAATGTCCAAAGTCAAGGAGGAACTCAAATTTCTCCTCTCATGGTCATTGACTCTATTGCTACCTATACTAAACCTCAAGTTACAACAATGATGCAAACTACTAGTAATATCCTTCCTATATTGGGTATTTCTATTAGCATTTCTAGTACCTTTGTGGCATCTCACATCATATCTCCTACCACTTTACTTCCCATAATAATTCCATTCACTTGTCCCTCAAACACATATACACATCCACCATATTCACCTCCATCCCAAAATGTAAACAATTATCCCATCATAAATAAACATTTGCAAACTATTTCATCCCTTCAAAAGCAAGTTTTCACCATAAACTAAAACCAAATTGGCCAGCCTACATACTATGTCAAAAGAAATCCCTTATCCCTAGAGATATTGAGAATGTCAATACCACAAGGTATAGAGATTCCTAGATTTGAGAAATATGGGGGGAAAGGAGACCCTTCTAACCATGTTTCCACTTATACAACATTACGTAGTGACTTTTTCCCCAAGGATAAACTCTCGAATAAGCTTTTACCTAGGTCCTTGAAAGATACTATCAAAGAATGGCTCTCCTTGTTATCAAAAAACTCAATTTTTTCACTCAATTAACTTGTTGGGGCCTTTATAAACCATTTCCAAGTGCACATGACTCCTAAAATGACTCTAGCCAATTTTCTGAGATGTAAGCAAAAAGATGATAAAAATTTACTGACTTCATTTCATGATACCAATCCCTTTATTCTCAAATCGATGTAAATATTCTTGATCCTCTCCTTCAATGAATCTTCATTGAAAAATTAAAAATTAAGATAGAATAAAAGCTTACCATGATGAATTTCCCTTCCTTCATACACTTGTGTATTGCCCTTCGTGATTAGCAAAACTCGGTTAGAAATCATGAAACAAAACCCACCTCTACTTGACCTAAGAATTTTGAATCCAAAAAACAAAACAATTATCAACCCTTTAGGAAATATAATAAAGGCTTCCTTCAATTTAATTTCCCTCAAAAACCAACTCAACATATCAATACCCAAGTGGTTGCTAAAAAGAAGACAACTCCTTTCACATCTGGGGATCTAGCTAGACAATTCAATCCCTTACCCGACACCCTCCATAACACAATGTCACAAATTATAGAATAGAAAATGATCACCTTACCTCCAATAAAAACTCTCGATCCTAATAATCCTTTACCTCAAAATTTTAGATTGAATACTTACTACCATCATTATCAACAAAATTGACACAATACAGAACATTGTCGGCATCTTAAACATCTTGTGCAAGACCTCATTAATTCCAATCGACTTTTAATTAGAGGCGTCAATGATCAAGGAAATAAGTTTGTTTCCCCTCCTAACCAAAACATGCAAATCTTTACCAACCCTATGTTGAATCATAATATTTCATTTGTCAAAGCTAGTGAAACTAAAAAACATTATGTGATGAATGTTGACACGAATGTTGACAACATGAATACTCTTGAACAATTTCCTATGGATGTTGATGAACAAGATCCTATGGATGATATGATTGGATTGATCAGAATTCTACCTCGTAAGGTCCAAACTAAAAATCCTCTTGACATTTCTTTCTCATCTAAGGATATAATTAGAAATGAACCTGATGGTCCTCTTTACAGAGCTAGTCAAATAAATGATAGGCCCACTAATGGGATATTTAGCAATAGAAAATTTATTCCTCTACATTTTAGTGCTTGTTTGGGCCCTCCTTGTTAAATTGAACATAAGGTTGCCTTGATTTAGTGTTGTAATTTATTTAACACATTCACATTAGGTCTTGAGCCCTTGTAAACTAAATGGACCAAATGGTACCTTATTTAAGGTTTTGTAAAGTGTTGTACCACACTTTCACACTAATCTAGGGTTTTCAATATTAATTGGGCTTCTTTGTGTCTTATTTATCCTTGTTTTGCATCCACAAGCCTTAATTAATGCCTCTTTTTGAGGATAATCCAGACATAAACCAACATCCAATAATGATTCATGTGTTTTTGGATTGTATGGCCTAGAATTAGTGATCTAGGACTCATATGCCACCTAAGTTTTGGGGCCCTAATTCTGATTTCACATTAATCCAATCCATTCTTGAAAAATATGTCCTATAGCCTGGCGTAATGGGACTCATATGCCACTTTTGGTGTATGAATCTTGTGTGGCTTAAAATTAAATCAAATTCAAATTCTTGGTAGGATTTTATTCTCCTAGATCTAATGTCAACATGTAGTGTTCTCATTTTGGGAAATTTGGTATAAACAAGTATAAATACAAGGTTATTTCACTCACTTTTCTCCTATCAATCAATCAAGTGACCTATCAACTTGACTATTCATACATTATAGAAAATTTGAGTTCACAAGAGCCTTCAAGTGTTGATTATCAAGTATTTTAGATAATTATTCAAGTATCAAGCATCATGTTTGTTTTTGAGCTAACATTTGTGATGTAGGGTTTCATGATTCAAGAAAGAATTCAATTCAAGATCTACATCCATTTGAGCCACTTCATACATTTTTATAGCATTTTATTTCTAGGGTTGGGTGAGTTGCAACATATCATTTTTTTCATTCATAATTCATCCTTTCTGTAGACATCCAAAAATAACATTATGCATTCCACTGTAACTAACATCATGCATTCATTTCTTCTACTAATCAATTAAAGCAATTTATTGATTTAATCCTAAGGTTCATCAAGCTTAATTAAATAAATCAAATTATTTAATTAAGTTCCTAAGGTTCTTCTTATTTGATTTAATAAATCAAACTGATTTAAAATCAAATATCAAATCCCTAAAAACCCCTAAGTTAATTAATCTAAATTAATTAACTTCTAATCATGATTAGCATTCTCTAGCTTTTGACTCAACTAGAGTCAAATCTAAACTCCTAACTAACCCACCCACTTGCATCAATAAATAAATTTATTGATTTATTAAAAAGAGTTATTTTCCCTCAATAACTCTCATCTTTGACTTTTTTGACAAAGATTATTCCCCCCAAAACCCTCAACAACATGCATTTATTGACATTTTTCAAATTTGAATGGGCACATTGGCCAAAACTTGCACAAGCTTTGACCAATCCCATTATGACAAGTGTCTCTATCCTATTGGATGGGATTTAGTCCCACATTGCCTAATTTTGGCCTCTCTTCTATCAACTTTTCCTATAAATGCAAGGCATTTTCTCTCATTTCTACAACACATTTTGAATGCATCTACACTATAGGCAACTTGAGCTCATAGCAACTCATTGTCTATTTCATTTGGCTTAGAAAGGGATTGGGAAAGGGCTCTCTCACATCTTCATGGAGGGCACCAATCCACCATAGAATAGGTTGTATTTCATTTTCTCTAATGCATGTTTGTCTTAGTTTTTATTATCTTGTTTGGAGTCAATGATTTATGTTATTCTATGAGGATGGCTGAATCTATGCAATCCATGTGTAAGATTTCAGCATCCTACAAATGGCGCTAGAAGGAGGGCAACCCTCTATTGGAGAAGGAAAGATTAAATTGTGTGCATTCTTTCTAGCTATAGAAAATCAAATGTTGTTTTAGAAGAAGCCCATGCTTTGATTGCAATGTTTTTGTTGTTTTGGAATATCATTTAGATCAATACTCTATTTGCAATGTCTTATGATCTCACTTCTCTCATATTACTATTTGCTTCATGTCAATCAGAATCTATTATAAATTTATAAGTTTTGTTTATATACACTCTAGACTACAAGAGCATTCTCTTTTTCTATTTGTGTAAACTATAACTTTTAGACACTTGGTAACTGGTACACTCACAGTTGAAATCTTTCTGTGCATGTGTTCCATTAAGCCTTTCTTTTCTGTTTAAATAGAATTTGAAAAGAAAAATAACTTTTGGGAATGTTTACTCATATCTAACAAGAGCATGTTGATATCATTCGATAGTAAGGACCATATACTGCAACCGGATTTTCCAAAACCTTAGTTCCATAGTTAATGAGCTTCATCGAGTTGGCCCCTGTCTAAATATTTGCTTAAAGGTAGGAACCACCATTTCATGAATGCAAGGTGATTGCACATGAGGAAGTATGCCTGCAACTTCAACCACACGGCCTAAAGAATGCATTTGCAACTATCAAGTATACATAAAATTTGTCAATGTCTGCCTATCCACTGGTGACGGTTCTAAGGAACCAAAACTTCCTACTATTCTTGGCTACACGTCCCTACTTTGATTCTGAGGAGTAAAGATACCTACTACTTACATCAACTTGAAAGTCTCTAAGATCGATATCAAATGATCTATGTGGTTTTGTATCATGCCTAAATGTTGAATAATGTTTTCATTTTCTCACATTCTATGGATTACTGATATACCTTGATGAATGCGCTGCTTATATTACTCTAGACAGATCTCATGCAAAGATTTAAGACATGGTTTTTAAATAGTATGATCTTTTATTTATTACATACTGACCACATTTTAAGTTGCTTGTTCATCATGTCATTGATGACATTATGGCATACTATCGTAACTCTCTCTTGATAGGTAAAAAATACATAAAAATAGAAATCTAGAGATTTTAAAACTGGACCGAATTTACTGCTCTTTCTTTCAATCGTCGTACTAAGATTTTCCAAATCAACCTTGATAATTGATATTTATCTTCTGGCCAATAACACACGCCTGCCAAAATGGATTAGACTTTCAGGTAGCTTGCTGTGAATTTTGTTGTTTTATGGACAAGGAGTATTATCACATTATGGCGCAGGTTCTGTCTTTATTACTCAACCAGAAATACTTAAGAAGATTTGAAACGTGTGTCAATTGCTTTAACTGCCGATAAACTTGAAGTTCATAACTAAGCTTTAAGATTACATGGAGAAAAAGACGGGTGCTTTGTAACCTCACTGAGAGGCTTGGCGGTGATGACAGTGAGGTCAGGGTTTCATGAGAGAAGATGCATTTCTTATCTATCTTCACTAAGCCATTTAATGACTGCTCCTCCTTTCGACCCATCTCAACTTATATCCATGTATTGCATGTTCCTTATAGAGATACAACAACCAGCCTTATAGTCATAATCCATCATTCCTTTAAGAGAATACGTCCCTGTGATTCCCCTCACAAGAAAATTTACAAGAAAAGTCATGCACCATAAAGTGTTACCCACCTCCATTAGCATAGAAGCTGCGCCATATCAAAGCAGTCAACTCAGTATGGGGACATAGGTGAAATAGTCGAGGGGATAGGCATTGGACCACCAAATCCTATTACAGGATCAGTTTGATATTAAAATGTGCACACCCTTGTAGTTTGCAGATGTTAAATATGGAGGAAAGACTTATTGATATCTTTGCAGGTAAGGTGATCATGTGATGATTAATTAGTATGGTCATACTAGTTAATGTGTAGAGATTTGCGGTCAGCGCAATCTGTTGTTTTGTCTCCTCCACGCTGGGTTGAGTTTTTCGAGCCCCCACAAAAGTCATGTCGATTTAATTTCTTAGCTACCAATAAATGACATTGAAAACAAAAAATAGGCTGGAATGAGGCTGGAATGAGCTTACCGTTCATTTATTTCACCTAAAGCCTGTTGGGGGTATGTGTTGCCTGGCCAGATCCCATGTTTTCTTTAATGCCTGAATGATTAATGGCTGTTGTGCAAGCAGGTGGCGTAAGCAGTCATTAACAATTATCAGAACTTCTACCACTTTGAAGTATCCTCGATCTGTACAAACACCGATGAGTTTAATATTCATGGTGTACAAGGAAAGGCTCATTAAAAACTTCTTAATGTTATTATGGAGATCATTTGTTGCTTATTTTATTTTCATTGATAAAACACGTGACTGATATCTGAAATACATAGAATATGATTGAATTTATGTTCATTGATAAAATGCCTTGAATTGCTCCTATGTGTCCTTTCGTAAACTTTGATTCTGTCAGGCATTTTGACACTCCCTTGCTGATCACAACAACACAAGGCTACATGAGGTTACTCCCATAACTAAATATTGTTCCATAGCAGATCAGGTTGGATTAGCTGCAAATAGCACAAGGGACAAACGTTTGGTCCACAAGTCACACATAATCAAATGATAGAAAATGAAAGTGCTTGGAGAGTGTAGTGGTTGATGTCTAAAGGAATTTTTTTTTTAATGTTTGGAGTATAAGAAATCATCAACAAAGCTTTATTGTACATCTAGGAGGTTATAAATGCATGATTTAATTTTTTAGAAATTTTGAAGGAAGGGGAACTCTTGCATTTAAGGTTATCATTTGAGTACATTTGTTTTGCGTATTCATTATGATAGATTATCATTAATTCATTAAGATGAATTTCATTCCTAAGTGCCTAACTTTGAACTTCTTTTTATATGTACATGGATAAAGGTACAAGGTTGAAATCAAGGTGTTGACATCAAGGTTGTGATCAAGCGAAAACGAAGATGAATATGGTGGACTTGGAGGTTTTCTTGCAAATAGAAACTTGAAAAGCATTTTTTAATGCTTGTTTGGAGCTTCCATTTACTACCCTTTTTTTTTTTCTGTTTTTAGCTAACTCACCTTTCAATTTGGGGCTTAAAATCAATCAATGACTTGATCTTTTTAAAGTTGGTTAAAATTGAACCTTAGACACTTACTAGATTTCAATTTGGGATTAAAATTGAACAAGGCAAACTTCACACTTCATTTTGGTGCTTCTAAAACGAACTCATCATTGCTTTGAGGAATTTAAAATTGAACATGTGTACTTTGTGTTTTGTAAACTTTTTTGCAAAGTAGTGTGATTTAAAAGGGCGTATGCGCTTCTCTCACGCTTCACAGCGATCTTGAGAATCAAAAGTTTTTTTGATGACCCTAAGTTGCATAAAAGATTGCCTCCACACTTTGATTTGGGATTTAAAATTGAACAAAACATGTGAGTGTGAGTACGATATATTGCGGAGGTTCTCCCCTTTGTTTTTCAACAAGGGTTGTGTGAACGACGGGATATGTTAGCTCACTATTGTTTATCTTAGAGGGCCTGCCTTGTGGGAAAAAGTAATCACCTAAGGAAATGACCCAACCGGGAACACGCTAAAGCCAAGCAACTTCCAACTGGTATATAAGTGTGGATTCTTGAGGAAAGTTCAAGAATCACGAGGATTATTCCAACGAGATGGACAGCAATGGACTCTCGCTGATGTTGGATAATCCCCCACGAACGGAATGCCCGAATTAGAACCCCTTGTTTAGAAATTGGCCAAAACCTTATCTATCTTGTTGGTGCAAGAGGTCATGTCCTCTGAAGCCGCCCCATATAACATGTAGTCTTGTTGTGGAAATGGAAAGTATGCCATGGGAGATTCATGGGTACTAATGCTTGGCTGACCCGAATAAGTGAGTGTCGTGGAGGGGAGCCAGTGTGGTCAAGCATTTACCATTCGCACAAGATATGCGCAGCTGGATTTATCCAAGTGGGAACCCAACAAGGTATTGTCTCATCAACCTAGGAGTGTGAAAGTGCTTGGAAAAAACACATTGCTTGATCTTGAAAACATTTGGAAAACAAACATACACAAAAACCTTGAAATTTCAAACACCTTGTGGGGAACAAATACCTATTGACGAACTTGCCCACTCTTGCTTTCCCTAGGAATCACATTCCTAGAGGTTTCTAAGTGTGCAAATTCTATCATCATTTGTTTCCAATAAGGATAAACATAAGGAACTTTTGCCCTATTTTCCTCGATTTCCACACAAAGGACATTGTGGGATGAGAAAGAGAATGGGACACTAGACATATAGTTTGAAAACCTAAGCAAGCAAGTGTCTTGGATAAAAAGCACCTCATTTACCCAAGATAAAGAGACAAATTGGATTACACATGTGTTGTCTAACATGATTTCCCGCAAGATCAAAATCCCAAAACCAAAGTTCAAGAAGCTTAGTCTAAAAGCTCATGAGGAGCGTCTTGAGAGACTTTTCGAATT
This sequence comes from Sequoiadendron giganteum, assembly GCA_007115665.2. Classification (NCBI taxonomy): domain Eukaryota; kingdom Viridiplantae; phylum Streptophyta; class Pinopsida; order Cupressales; family Cupressaceae; genus Sequoiadendron; species Sequoiadendron giganteum. The sequence goes on from CM021106.1 coordinate 101,666,202, forward strand.
TAGGGAAAGATTGGTTTATAACTTTTACAAAAAACCTCAAGGAACAATCCAGCATTATATGCATTTTATTGTCAAAAAAATCCCGAATTGTTTCAAAGGTTTGCATTTCTCCCATAGGAAGTCAAGCGTGTTCTTCAACACCGAGGTTTTGTAGAAAGAGAGTCACATCTAGGTTAAGGTTCAAGATCAAAGTTGTCATTCCCATTCATTCATCCATCAAATCAAAGTCTCATTTCATCATCAAACCTTTTTGAGAACTCTAGAATCAAACATCAAACTAAACTTAGAGGGCTAAATCAACATCATCATATCTTGGCTTAACACACTTAGCCAACATAGTCTCAGATCATTGAACAAATTTTCTTTGAGATAACACAACTTCTTAAAGTCTATTAGTTCTCCAAAACATTGGCATAACACACTTTGTCAATTCATCCATTTTTGTGCAAGTTCCCTTAGGATAACACAACTTCCTAGGGAAAACAACTTCACAACCAATCTTGTTTGACTTAACGCATCTAGTCAAATTATCACATTCAAATCAAATCAAAAGCCCTTTCAAAGTTTAGCACATACATTCAAAATTTTTTCCAAAGGTTTCATTCACTCATCTCATCCATTTTAACCCATCATCATCATCACCATCTTTGATCTTTTAGCTACCCTAGTTCTTCTCTTTTTGGACTTAAAGGATTAGGATCGAACAAATCCCTATTTTTATGGTCCAAACAAGATCTCAACACAAGAAGGACATGGAGAATATTAGAGACATATCAACTTCTATGGACATGAGTCATCTAAATACTGAAGTGAACCTAGGAGGATCAAGCAATCCCCCAAGCAACTCTCCCTTATCATCACAAAATATTCAAGAGGAGAGTCATCAAGAGGATGACATAAATGAAGACATAGGGATGACACCAGAGGAAATCATGGAAATGATTCAAAATCCTAAGAACCATAAAATTTTTAGTGCTATGTTCAAATGCATAAATTCAATAGAAAGAGGAGGGGACATACCCCCTCCCAACCTTAACACAAGCACTAGTGCATTTGCATCCCCGTTGTCAAATATCAATCAAGAAGTACCTTGCATCACCTCAATCATCACACCAACCTCCCCGATTGTGAACAAGGGGAGTGCCATGTTCCAAGAATTGCAAGAACACCGCCTTGTGGCTAATGAAGAAGCAATCATCACCCCTACATTTATTCCGGAAAACTCATTTCACCCTTACATCCCACTCACATTTCATAATCCTGCTGGTTCATCCTCATTTCATGCCACACCAGCTTATCAATTGAACATACCAACTCCCCCACTGCATGAGGAAGTTGGTTTGCTTGGAACGATAGAAGCTATCAATCCTTTCTCTTTCCAAAGTGGTGTGTCATCCCTTCCCCCGCTTCCTTTCACATCTGCATCGCCTCCTGGAATAGGTCTTCCACCTTTAACCATCAAAAATTTTGCTAATCCAAGCAATCCGACCACCACTTTGAACCTGCTTCTTTTGCCCATATCCTCACAACAAATCACAACCATTCCTGTCACCATGGTTAATGCATCTATTGGTCCTCAAGTCTCCCAAAGCATGCCTCATCAAACCAATTGTCTCAACCACCCTACCCACAACCCAAATCACAGTCACAACCACAATCCCTCCACCCGCCACGACAGTTGGCATGATTCCTGCTCCACCACCAATCCCACCGCCAAAGCACAACACGACCAATTCATTCTCCATCATGTTGCAAAATGCACAACAAGCTGCCCGCCAAAAGGCACTCCAAAAACAACAAGCCACACAAGCACAAGCCGCACAAGCGCAAGCACAAGCTCAAGCTCAAGCACAAGCCGCACAAGCGCAAGCACAAACTCAAGCTCAAGCACAAGCCGCACAAGCATGAGCACAAGCACAAGCTCAAGCTCAAGCACAAGCCGCACAAGCACAAGCACAAGCACAAGCGCAAGCTCAAGCCCAAGCTCAAGCTCAAGCCCCAACAAAAGACACAAGCTCAATACCAAGTGCAATTGCAAGCAATCCACCTGCAAGCCTACCACCATGCCCTGCAAGACTTTTAGGCACAACACCAAGCTAAACAACAAGCTTTATTGGCACAACAGTAGCTCAACCAACAACAAGCATTGTTGGCAAAACAGTAGCTAGACCAACAACAAGTGTTACTAGCTCAGCAACAACTTGACCAACAACAAGCTTCATGGGAACAACAGCAAATGGACCAACAACAAGCGCTATTGGAACAGCAACAACAAGATCAACAACAAGCATTTTTGGCACAAATGCAAGCTTACCAACAAGCCCTAAATGCACAACCAAGCTCGCAGCAAACACCGACCAGTATGCTCCCCACCCATCAAACACCTCCAACACCTCACCACTCATTCATCCCACCCCTCGACCCAAGCAAGGATGTCGCAACACAGATCAAATTGCTTTCGTAGTTGGTGTTGGACTTGCAAGCAAGAAAAACCACAAGGACACCAGGCAACTTGTGCCCTTATCCGTTCGATAGAAGTCTAACCATGGTACCGTTTCCAAAGGGATTCGAGATCCCCAAATTTGATAAGTACAATGGAACGGACAACCCTGAAAACCACGTCAGGGAATTTCAGGTGCACTGCATGGAAGTCGCATATGATGACACGTATCTAATGCGGCTCTTCCCCCAAAGCTTGACTGGTCCAGCTAAGGAATGGTTTTCTCGCTTACCCACGGGCATTAAAACATTTGAGGAAATTGTGGAGGCTTTCCTAAAAAGTTACGCTTTTAATATGGGTGCGGATGTCAGTTTAGAAGAACTATCTGCACTCAAACAAAGAAGAGGAGAGTTATTTGCATCCTTCTTGCAAAGATGGCTATCCAAGGCCAATCAGAGCAAGTGGGCCATGCCAGAGGAACAACAAGTTTGCACCATCATAGCCAACTTAGATGAAAACCTGGCATTCTACCTAAAAATACAGTGCATCACATCTTATGATCAACTAATTCCAAAGGCGCTCAACATCGAAAGAGCCCTTATTGCACGAGGAGGCACACCTACATTCACTCCACCGCAGGATAACCGCCTGTCCAACAACTACAATGATAAACCTCAAACATGGTCGAGGAACAAAAATATCACGAACGACGGCGTGGTCGATGCTAAGGTAGTCATCAGTGCTCCTAAGCAAAATACCCAAAATCATCATCATCCACAAACTCATAACCACAACAATGTGTAGGCTAATGCGGTAGCAGCACAGTCACAACCACTTCCACCAACCAAGTCAACAATGTGGGTAATCAAGGAGGACCACCTCCCCGTAACAAGTTTCCCCCCAGGAGAAAGTTCACAGCTCTTGGCGAATCGATTGAGTTTGTCATGAAGAAATTGGTCAAAGAAAACCTAATCAAAATCTCTAACTCCGAACAATACACGGAGCCCATGACCAAACCACCATGGTACAACGAGAATATCCTGTGTGACTTTCACAAAGTTAAAGGACACACCACCACCAACTGCATGAGACTCAAGAATATCATCCAAGGCCTCATCGAGGATAAGGTCATCAACATCGAGCAACCGACCGGAAACAAAGACCTAAAAATCTACACGAATCTGATGCCGAATCATAATCAAGAAATAACCAAGGGAATAATAAGTGTAAACAAAAGTATGCTAGTGCCAATCTAGTATACGAGGAGATAGTTGGATGTGTCGATGAGTTGGTCACTGTCATAAATATCAAGGGAACCAACAATGACTGTGGAGTCACCACACGAGGCGAAAAAGTTACCATTGTCGGGGCACCTGCTAAGACCCCCATTACCAACACAAAGGTTGTCCCCTATGATTACAATGTAATTGACCAACTGAACAGAACACCCACACAAATATCCATCATGGAATTACTAAAAATCTCTGCCACTCATCGACAGATCCTGGATGAAGCACTAGCTGCCTCTACTGTCGCTGCTACCCTTGACAGAGAGCAATTTCAGGCTATGGTAGGTAACATCGTTACCCCGAATCTCATCACATTTTCGAACCAAGATTTCCCCCCGCAGCCATCTCATAACCGGGCACTTCACCTCCAAATCCTAGTTCATAAAAAGAAAGTCAAGCGAGTCTTGGTAGATGGTGGTGCAGGTCTTAATATTTGTTCTCTGAAACTTATAAAGAAATTGGGATTCCCCAAGGATTCCATCAATAAAAACAAAAGTATCACCATAAGAGCATATGATGACCAAGAAAGAGTGTCTCAGGGCACTATCAAGATCCCCATCCAAGTGGGGCCAGCAACCATGGAAACAACTTGTCAAGTTCTTGACCTTGATTTGCCATACAACATCCTCTTGGGACGCCCATGGATACACGGAATGAAGGCAATGGCCTCAACCTATCATGAATGCATTAAGTTCTCATATCAAAATGAGGAGGTTACCATATATGGGGATCCCGAACCCTTCGCCTATTGCAAAAACTTGGAAGCCAAGTTTTACAAGATCCCTCAAGTACCTAAAAATGATGAAGGACCATCCACTTCATACATAGACCCAGCTAATCTCGCCTCCACTTCTGCGACAGAGACACCCGCCATCCCCAACATATCCGAGATCAAGAACATGATACAAGACAATGGATGTGGTGATTATAGAATGAAGAGAAATGCTTTTGTTGTAGGAGAGTTACCACAATCTCCTAGATCACATGGGCAACCACAATTGACTCAAACACCTATCCGCACTAGAATAGAACCCTCTGGATTCCACAGTTGGGGGGATCTCAGTCAGGAAAATGTGGACGAGGAGGACATCACAAACACTCTATACCAAGATGAAAGACCCACTCCCACCCTACCTATGGAGGAAACAAACAGAGGGTTACAAATGATGTTCGGCATGGGCTATAACAGGAATGAAAGCCTAGGAAGAAATAGTGATGGACGGTTGGAGCCCATCATTGTAGAAAGAAGAACGCAGAACCTTGGCCTCGGCTGTACCCCTCTGAGTATAACTGTGCGTGGCAAAAGTGTTCCTAGGGCAGTCAGGTCCTCTCCTCGGGTCTCGACAACTAATCTTAGATTACCCGTGTCCACAGGTCTACCTCTCGATAACTTCACATTTGACATAACTGACGTTTGTAGTAGCAGTGACGACGATGACACCATAGGTGGCCTACCTAGGCTCTTTGAAGATTCCACCTTACTGATGATTAGTGTCTCACCCGCTGAGCCAATCCAACAAACCCACCAAATCCACTTGGTGTACCCCCAACTCATCGATCATGACCAATGAGGACCGCCGATTCTAGACTCGTTCAAAAATGATGAGGCTCTCTCCGAATTCATGGGAATAAGGGATACTGTTCCATGTGGAGATCACAAGGCAGGATTTCAAATCACTTTAGACACACAAGCATACTATGGGGAGATGATTGAGTCCTTCAGTCGCAAAAGAAAAAGATTGAGAATAAGCTCAGAGTTATTGAGTGAAAACCACACTGTGGCACTCTCTAACCATAAAATAGTAAAAATAAAGGACGCATCCAACGGCAAAAACCTCTCTGAGGCACCAGCGGATGAAGGATTCAATCTTCCCCCTACTGCTCTACACTAGGAGAAGTCAACAGTATTCGCAGAACAGTGCAACCCGGTCAACTTAGGAACAGAATCAGAACCACAAATTACCTTCTATGCAGAAACCCTCCTAGAAGAAGAACAAAAACTACTGGCAGCTTTCCTAAAGGAGAGAAAGGTAAATTTTGCGTGGACCTATGTAGACATGCCAAGCCTGGATCCTGAAGTAGTAGTGCATCATTTGGCCGTTCACCTTGGAGCAAAACCAGTCAGACAGAAGCTAAGGAAGATGCACCCACAAATAGCGTTGCTTGTAAAGATTGAGCTACAGAAACTTCTGGATGTTGGCTTCATACGCCCGATTGACTATCCAGAATGGGTATCTAACCTCGTACCAGTCTCAAAACTGAAAGGGGGCATCCGCATCTGCACTGATTTTAGAGACCTAAACAAAGCATGTCCCAAGGATGACTTTCCACTACCAAACATTGACATGATATTGGATATGACGATCGGACATGAGATGCTGTCCCTAATGGATGGTTTCTCGGGGTACAACCAGATATTGATCACAAAAGAAGACCAACACAAGACAACATTCACATGTCCTTGGGGAACCTACTGCTGGAATGCAATGCCATTTGGGTTGAAGAATGCAGGAGCTACCTACCAAAGAGCCATGACATTAATCTTCCATGACATGGTCCACAAAACAGTCGAAGATTATGTAGATGACATACTTGCTAAATCAAAGAAGACACAAGACCATATAGCAACTCTAAGTGCTATCTTTGATAGGCTCGAACAATATAAGGTTAGACTCAACCCGAAGAAGTGTGTCTTTGGGGTACAATCAGGGAAGCTGCTAGGATACATAGTTTCAATGAGAGGGATAGAGGTAGACCCTGCAAAGGTAAAAGCAATCCTCGAAATAAAACCACCAAGAATGTTGAAACAACTAAGAGGATTGCAAGGAAGACTCCAGTCCATCCGAAGATTCATAGCACAATTGGCAGATAAACAGATTGCCTATTCACACCTAATTCACAAGGGAGTAGCTCTCAGATGGGATGAAAAATGCGAGCAAGCATTCAACAAAATAAAAGAATATCTACTTACACCACCTGTATTGATGCCACCAATTGTGGGGAAATCATTAATCCTATATATCTCCGCAACAACAGCTGCCCTGGGGGCCCTTTTAGCCAAACATGATGAAAAGGGAACCGAGTAGGCTATCTACTACATCAGTAGAACAATGGTGGGACATGAGCTCAATTATACGTCAATAGAGAAAGCTTGCCTAGCATTGGTATTTGCGGCTCAGAAATTCAGACACTACATGCTAGCGCACCAAATCAAGTTGATTGCCAAAATAGACCCTCTAAACTACCTATTGACAAAAGCAGCACTTACAGGTAGAATGGCTAAGTGGGTAATGATATTATCTGAACATGATATCGAGTATGTAGAATGAAAAGCCATAAAAGGGCAAGTTATTGCGGATCAACTGGCAGAAGCTCCCCTCTACACAGATAATCCACTCATATCAGAATTCCCAGATGAGTCCCTTTTTAACCTTGGTGTAGCAGACCACTGGAAGTTATACTTTGATGGCTCTCACACACAACATGGGTCAGGAGCTGGTGTATTTTTCATCACGCCGCAAGGAGACTGCATACCTAGATCATATAAGTTGGCATTCCCTTGTACTAACAATATAGCATAATATGAGGCTTTGACCATAGGACTCAAGATTGCAGCACAATGGTGAATCATGGCACTAAAAGTCTATGGCGACTCACAACTTATCATCAACCAAGTCAACGTCGAATACCAAACCAAGGATGATAAGCTCACACCATACAAGAAGGTGGTAGAAAGCCTCAAGGAATCTTTCATTGACATTACCTTTGAGCAGATACCAAGGAAAAACAATAGAGTGGCTGATGCAATGGTGACAATTGGATCCTTACTCGACATCCCTTGTAACATCTCGAAACATGAATTCCTCATAGAGCAGCTTCTCGTACCCACATTCAAGGTACCAGAGTCAAAATACACATGTGAACTCGTTGGTCCTGGTGATCTTTGGTATCATGATATATACACCTACCTAAAGTTAGGAATCCTCCCCACTGACATCACCCTGAACCTAAAATGCACTTTCATCAAAATAACTTCACGATTCATCATCCTAGGAGAGACCCTCTTCCGTAGGAGTACCCATGGAACCCTGTTACGTTGTTTAAAACCCGAGGAAGCCCTGACTGCTCTAACTGAGGTACACAATGGCACGTGTGGGTCACACTCAAGTGGTATGACCTTGGCTAAAAAGTTGCTAAGAATAGGCTACTACTAGCCGACGATGGAAAAAGAGGCACACAGTTTTGTATGAAAATGCTTGCAATGCCAACAGCATGGAGATCTTATTCATGCACCAGCTCAAGAACTACATCCTATTGTTACACCTTGGCCCTTTTCACAATGGGGGCTTGATCTCATTGGTAAAATATCACCCACCTCATCCAATGGCCATAAATTCATTATCACCGCCACTGAATACTTCACTAAGTGGGTCGAAGCAATTCCCATGACCTACATCACCGGAAAGCAGATATCCAAGTTTATCCTAAATTACCTCATTTGTTGGTACGGTGTCCCCCAATCCATTATCTCTGATAATGGGATGCCCTTCAAGAATCAGGATGTCCATGACTTGTGTGAAAAATTCAAAATCAAGCATCGCTTTTCCACTCCATATTATCCACAAGGCAATGGCCAAGCAGAAGCTACAAATAAAACCATTTTGAAAATCCTCAAGAAAACAGTCAATGACTCTGGTCGTGACTGGCATCTGCAGTTAAATCCTTCCTTATGGGCCTACCGCACCAGCATCCGCATGCCAATAGGCACCACCCCATTCTCTCTGGTCTACGGATCAGAGGCCATACTCCCCATTGAGATCGAGCTCCCATCACTAAGGATATCACTGCAAAACCTTATCACAGATGAGGAATATAGGGTCACAAGACTCAATGAGCTGGAATTACTAGATGAAAGGAGCATGGATGCCCTTAATCATCTACAAGTGTACCAGAATCACCTAAAAAGGATCTACAACAAGAAGATCAGACAACACACTTTCCAAGTTGGTGACCTCATGCTGAAAGAAAACCAAAAGAACGTGCTAAATCCAGATACAAAGGGAAAATTTGAGCCCAACTGGCTGGGACCTTTTGTCATCACTGCAAGTTACACATCAGGGGCATATCAACTAGCAACACCAGAAGGCGAGCCTCTGCAGGAGCCTCTGAATAGCTCTCATCTCAAAAAGTTTTATGCCTAAACATTGCAAGGTATAGAACCAGAAAATACAAAAACAATAAGAAAAAGTCCTGAAAAAATGGTTACCTCGATGAAAACCTAGCAAATAGGCATCTTGGTGACAACAAAAAAATCAAAAGATCAAAAAATCCAAAAAAATCAGAAAAGGATTGAAAAATAGTAAAGAGAAAAAATCGTCCTCTAGTGAAAACCACTTCGGTGGCGCTTTGGGCAAATACCTTGGTGAAAACCTGGCAAATAGGCGTCAAGTGTAAATAAAGTACCTTCCCCATCTATCAGGATCTGCACAACTCATCCACTCCATCACATTCCACTTATCCGCTCGCATCCATACCATAGCTTGCGTTGGTATCTGTACTATATTCCACCATTGGAACTACTTGGCATTTCAAAGGTCAGTTTGTCTCGCCTTTATCGAAGTAGTCTATCGCACCACACTGGGGGCACGTTCTCGCAACATCAGATCGGATTCGTGTATATTCTCGTGATCTTTTTCAAAATTCATCAAAAATTTCAAAAAAATTCAAAAAACTCATTCAAAAAACCAAAAACATTCAAAAAATCCATCAAAAATTTCGAAAACATCTGGAAAAATCATCAAAAATCCAAAAATATGTCAAAAGTCAAAAAATCAAAAATAGAGTCACCTTGTCGAACTACGTCATCTCTGAGCTTGAACGTAGGCAAGGTTGATCTTTGATCATCCCTCGAGATGGTTGGGTCAATCCTTTAGGCGTCCATCGCATTGGCAATCCGTTTGCCCATCTAGTCTGCATCTTAAGTCAGTCCTTTAGGCAATAAAATGGCAATCCATTTGTCCATATTATCATCAAGTCAGTCCACCACCAGTCGAACTACGTGGTCTCTACATATATAACGTAGGCAAGGCTAATCTATGGATCAGCTCCCGAGACCCCTAGGATAGGTCTTTAAGTTAGTCTGTTCGTTGTAAAATCTTGAAAATACCAATAACATTGGAAAATCTTGAAAATACCAAAAACATTTGTAAAATTCCAAACATACCAAAAACAGCCTCAAAACATTTGAAAAAAACCAAAATGGTGCATCCATTTCATCTCGCTTTCACTCGTGATTGTCATCACTCATAATAAATCATCGTTGCTTTCACCCTTTGGTGAGTTAGTCAGAAGCAAGTTTAGTAGGTTCTAAAGTGAACGCCTAATCGTCAAAGTCTCGAAGGTCTAAGTTAGTAAGTTAGCAAGTTGGTCAACTCGGAGTATCAATAGCTTATCAGGCAATCAGTCTCACCAAAACCCTGATCACTACATGTCCTAGGATGAAGCTTTCCTACGATGGACATAAGCATCAGGTACCCCACAGTAGTTTAGTCTTGGCTAGCAATACGAAGAACATCAGCTTGTTTGTTTACTTTATTTTAGTCCTTTAGACTTATCTTATTTTGTGCTCATTCCAAGGACCTCTCGATGATGCCTAAACAAAACAGGTTTAGAGAGAAAGGAATGGGGCAACGATCATTATCATTTTATCTGCTGTGCTTGTTGGATATTCTTGTAAAATAACTTCGTCATGCATACTTTGTTTTGTTTGTAGGAAGGATGTTTTAGGTATCTTGTTGACCACATAAGAAGGCTTACCTTTTTATGTTTTGGCCCAAGATGTCTAGAATATATGAACTGCATTCTAAATAAGGTTATGTTTGTCAAGTGTGAAGAAGAGTACTCCTATCTGATTGTCGAGTCAAAGTCCATCACACTAGGCACAACGCCATCCTGGTTCTTAATACCTTGATGCATCGCACCTATGTGTGTTATCAAACATAAAGAAAGGTATGATCTTTTCCCATCCCTAGATAAGCAACACATCATCATCATTCATCATCATATCCAATAAAGTCTTGATGACTAGGAGACTTATTGGACTTCTACATTCTTCTTAGATTTAAGGGTTTATCCCTCTCGTTCTTCTATCTTCTGTCATGCTAACAATGCATCCATCTTGCATCCGTATTCTCATTTCGCATAATCATGTCATACCATCATATCAGGACAACATCATCCATCTCATCCATCTCACATGCATTGCATAATCATTTAAAGTTGTTTACAATAATATAAATTTGTTATTCTAAGCATCTTCCAAACATCTCATTTTCATCATCATTATCATATAGTCTAACCATCCATACATCCATTTTGAACCTCTTTGTCGCGAGATCCACCTCAAATTGTATCTTTTCGCTTGATCTCTCGAGGGGGCAATGTACTAACGTACTTATTTTCCACTGGGGCATCCGAAAAAACCAAAGAATTTTTTAATTTCGATGCCGACAACATCATTCTTTGAACCAATGCAACGAGTACATTGCTTCAAAGAGGGGCAAAATGTAGACATCCAAAAATAACATTATGCATTCCACTGTAACTAACATCATGCATTCATTTCTTCTACTAATCAATTAAAGCAATTTATTGATTTAATCCTAAGGTTCATCAAGCTTAATTAAATAAATCAAATTATTTAATTAAGTTCCTAAGGTTCTTCTTATTTGATTTAATAAATCAAACTGATCTAAAATCAAATATCAAATCCCTAAAATCCCCTAAGTTAATTAATCTAAATTAATTAACTTCTAATCATGATTAGCATTCTCTAGCTTTTGACTCAACTAGAGTCAAATCTAAACTCCTAACTAACCCACCCACTTGCATCAATAAATCAATTTATTGATTTATTAAAAAGAGTTATTTTCCCTCAATAACTCTCATCTTTGACTTTTTTGAACAAAGATTATTCCCCCCAAAACCCTCAACAACATGCATTTATTGACATTTTTCAAATTTGAATGGGCACATTGGCCAAAACTTGCACAAGCTTTGACCAATCCCATTATGACAAGTGTCTCTATCCTATTGGATGGGATTTAGTCCCACATTGCCTAATTTTGGCCTCTCTTCTATCAACTTTTCCTATAAATGCAAGGCATTTTCTCTCATTTCTACAACACATTTTGAATGCATCTACACTATAGGCAACTTGAGCTCATAGCAACTCATTGTCTATTTCATTTGGCTTAGCAAGGGATTGGGAAAGGGCTCTCTCACATCTTCATGGAGGGCACCAATCCACCATAGAATAGGTTGTATTTCATTTTCTCTAATGCATGTTTGTCTTAGTTTTTATTATCTTGTTTGGAGTCAATGATTTATGTTATTCTATGAGGATGGCTGAATCTATACAATCCATGTGTAAGATTTCAGCATCCTACACTTTCTATTTCATTTCTTTATAAGGTTTGATTACCAAAATGAGGTTTGATCAAGGAAAACCCCTTTCCACTAACAAAACAAAAGTTTTCCCCTCTCCTCAGTGTGTGATTTCTAGATCTAGGTGGAAGACCCTCTAAGGAGCAAGATTGGAGAAAAGTTCTCAAGTGTGCAAAGTTGTCACCTTGTTTACAAGACCATTTAAGGACACCTACAAATCAGATCGTGCATTTTAGATCTAGATACCAGGTTGAGAACATAGAATAGAGATTGGAGAGTAAATTAAGATCTTGATCCTCCAAAAAATCTAAGTAGAAATGATACACCAGTTCTGGTATATGAGTCCTAATACAATAAATTTTTCAGTTTTCAAGAGTTCTAGACCTATCACTGCCATATTTATGTTCCTACCCAAAAACCCTTATCTAGGACTAAATTTATTATCTTGGTGTATAATTCCCAATGTTCATTAAATTCACTATTTTTAGCATTTCAAATCTTCATTCAAACTACTATAGGTTTCTAGGTACCCCTTTGTACTTTTCGAGCTTTCTATTCTATTTTGTATTCATTTCTAGGTCATTTATTGTAGTTTTGCACATCATTAAATTTCATAATTATATCTTGTATGTTGCTAGTCTTTCCAAGCCCTAGCTTAGTGGTGAACCCTTATTTATTCATTAATCATACCCTAGGACCACCATTATTAGATCTCTTTCCTTCATTCTATCATTGGATTGAGATCTTTAGGGTTTCCTTGAGTGAAAGAAGAGTGTGAAATAGGAACCCTATCTCCAAAAAGATAGATAACCCCCAATTTTCTTTTGTTTCATTTTGGTGAACCTAAATTTAGAAAATATTAATTCTAATTTGGAATGCATCCTAATCCTAGATCTATCTTGTATTAGGATCTACATTAGTTAAATTGCATCTAGGGTTTCTAATTCTTGCATTAGTGAAAGTGCATATAGGTTGCATTTTTGCATCTTGAATCATTGAATTTGATCTAAAATCTACATTTTCACTTAACTTAGACATCATCCAAACCAAAAATAGTAACTTTCACTTAAAATTTTCTAAAATTTCTATAAAAGCACTAATTTTGGACTCATACGCCTCTCTCAGCAGTTTAGTCCTAGTAGTAGGTGATTTTTCCTGATTTCTAGGTATTTTGTGGTGACTATTATTCAACATTTAAACCCCTAATAAACCTTTATTGGGACTAATACACCCCTTTGGGTTATTTAGTCTTGTTTCAAATTTTAAACTGCATTTTCCAACATTAAATTCTTTGTTTTTGTGTTTCTGTTTGTTACTACTAGTTTTACGTGTTAGTTTGTAGAGTGTTTTTTTCATCCATTTTATTGAATATATATTCATTTGGTTCATTACATACATTATATAATATAAAACTTGTATCTATAACTCTAATTCTAAGTTCTCGCATTCCATTTGATCATGGATATGTGATTTGGTAAGCTGTTGATGTCGTTGAAGTCCTTAGTGGATGTGTCAAGTTGTACTTTTGGAAATGACCCTAATGACATTGAAATTACTCATGCTCACTCAAATCCTAATGCATGTCCTCCTCATGATGTTGACATCATTGTAGAAGATGATGACAACATGAATAAATTTCTAAGTGATTTCCTTAATAATCTTGAGACTAATGCATCCTTTTATCCATCCATGAAACAACCAACACCCCTTATAATACCACCACTTGAGATATTTTGTCTTTTACCTATTGAAATTTAAACACAAGTTGAGCCTAAGTTCCCTATAATAGGTGAACCTAGTTCCTCTAATCAAGAAAATAATCAACCCTTCTATGTTAATAAAGTGACCAACACTCCTATCAACCTAGAAGAAACATATGGAAAAGGATTCACAATCTTGAGCAAACAAGGATGTGATAAAATACCAACTAAAGATACTAAAGGGTTGGGATATCAAGATCCTCCTCCTAATATGAATGTCCTCCTTCCTAAAGAACAACTAATGCCTTGTAGTGATGATAAGGATGATAGGATCATCTTAGGCCCCCTCCTCAACATATAATATGAGATGTTGGTGAATCTAGCAAGTGAAGAGGTCCTTACAAACTAAATAAACTATAATTCTCTTATCCACCATCTACAACTGAAAGGCATTTATAGATACTTCTACACCAAGGATTGATTACATTACCTCCCATAAGAGAAAATTGAAAATTTTGATATCATAGAAATAATAACTTAAAGCATGCTCTTTTGCTCCATTTCGTGTAATTCTTGTAGGATCATAACATTCAAACTATTACATGCTTTAAAGATCATTCCAAAATGCAAGGAGCTCCTTCTCATCACTTGCCTTGACTCATTCTTACCTTGCACTTAGTGGGGGAAATAATTGGATATCCTTGTCCTAGTAGTGCATTTGGTGTTGTCCCTTTGGCTATTTTTCCACCTTCTACATACGATGAACAAGATTGGGATGGAGATGATCTATTAGAGGTTTAATCGCATGTTCCTTACTAGTCTTTTAAATTACTTTTCCTTTTATTTGATTGCATGTGTGTAATGTGATTCCCTATTTTATTCTATTTGATGTGTCTCTCTCTTTGTGACATTCCTTTATTTATACCTACATTCTTCCCTATTTCATAAACCTTTTATCTTTTTCATTTGTCTTGAATTTTCCTTTTGGGGATGACACAAGGCATCGAGACATTCATGTATCTTCCATGTTCACCCAAAATATTTTCCCTTATCTTTTATTTGTCTTGTGCTTTCCTTTTGGGTATGATGCAAGGTATCAAGACCTTTAGGTCTCTTCCATGTTGAATTCAAAGGTTTTTCTTTGTTTTTCACTCTCTTTATGCCATTCTTCTCACTCTATGAGTATTTGGGAAATGATGAAAGTTTTGAGCTCTCTTAAAAAATTATAGCAAGAACATACCTTATTAAAGGTTTTGTAAAAAATGCGTACCACACTTTCACACTAATATAGGGTTTTTATTATCAATTGTGCTTCTTTATGTATTATTTGGCCTTATTTTGCATCCACAAGCCTTAATTAATCCATCGTTTTTAGGATAATCCCAACATAAACGAAAATCCAATCATGATTCATGTGTTTTTGGATTGGATGGCCCAAATTTAGTGATCTAGTACTCATATGCCAACTTGGGAATATGGTTCCCACCTAAGTTTTGCGGCCCTAATCCTGATTTTACATCAATCCAAGCCTTTCTTTAAAAATGTGTCCCATAGCCTATCTTAATGGGACTCATATGCCACTTTTGGCATATCAGTCTCATGTGGCTTAAAATTAAATTAAATTCTAATTATTTGTGGGATTTTATCCTCCTAGATTTGATGGAAACTTGTAGTGTTGTAATTTCAATAAATTTGGCATAAAAAAGTATAAATACAAGACTATTTGACTCATTTTTCTCCTAAAAAGAAATCAAGTGACCTAGCAACTTGAGTATTCATGAATTATAGAAAATTTGAGTTCACAAGAGCCTTCAAGAGATAATTATCAAGTGTTTGAGAGAATTATTCAACTATCAAGTATCATGTCAAAGTCATCATGCATCACGTTTTTTTTTTAGCTAACATTTGTGATGTAGGGTTTCATGATTGAAGCAAGCATTCAATTAAATATCTATTACATTCAAGCAAGAGTCAAGATCTACATACATTAGAGCCACTTCATACATGTTTGTAGCATTTTATTTCTAGGGTTGGGTGAGTCACAACATATCATTTTGTTCATTCATCATTCCTCCTTTCTATTTCATTTCATTATAAGGTTTGATTACTAAAATGAGGTTTGACCAAGGCAAACCCCCTTGCACTAAAAAAACAATAGTATTCCCTCTCCTTAGTGTGTGATTTTCAAATCTAGGTTGAAGACCCTCTAAGGAGCAAGATTGGATAAAAATTTTCGTGTGCAAAGTTGTCTTGTCAAAGTTGTCACCTTGTTTAAAAGACCATTAAAGGACACCTACAAAGAAAATTTTTGCATTTCAGACCAGAAAACTAGGTTGAAAAGATAGAATAGAGATTGAAGAGAAAATTAAGGCCCTAATCCTCCAAAAAATCCAAGTATGAATGATATGCCACTTCTAGCATATGAGTCCTAGTATAGTCAATTTCATAGTTTGCAAGAGTTCCAGACTTGTCACTGCTAGATTTTTTTTCCTACCTAGAAACCCTAATCTGGGACTAAATCACCTAGCCTAGTGTATGCGTTCTAGTGTGCATTAAATTTAGTATTTTGAGAATTTCAGGTCTTCATTCAAGCTGCTAGATGTTTCTAGGTTCCCCTCTATACTTTTCCAACTTTCTATTCCATTTTACATTCATCTCTAGGTCATTTATTGTATTCTTGCACATCATTAAGTTTCATAATTAGATCTTGCATGTTACTAGTCTTTCCAAGCCCTAGCTTGGTGTTGAACCCTTCTTTAGTCATTAATTATACTCTAGGACAACCTCTAGTATATCTCTTTACTTCATTCCATCCTTGTATTGATATCTCTAGGGTTTCCTTGAGTGAAACAAGAGTGTGAAATAGGAACCCTATCTCCTCAAAGATAGAGAGCCCCTTATTTTACATTGTTTTAGGATATTAATTGATCTTTTCTATGGAGATAATGTGATAATTGATGAATTCTTACTTGTGCATGAACTATATCAAGGAACATATGAAAAATTGAAATCATGGATAAAGATGCATAACAATTTCACTTGCCCTACGATGGGATCGATAACCCTTCCTTTACAAATAGGATTGAAAAAATTAAATGTATCATTCTCCATCATCTCAGTGTTGGACCAATTCCATGTGAAGCTTGGTTATCCATGGCTACACTCCATGGAAGCTATTTCATTGATCGTACATAAATGCTTGAAGTTTCGATTTGATAATTAAATCTTCACCATGCACCACAGTGGCTTTAATTCTTTGTCTTCTCGAGGAAAATTTTCATTAGATTTCTTTTGGCCTAAGCCTATGGAACCTATTAAACCTTGAGAATCTCCTATTTTTCAAATCCTATCAGAAGTTCAAGGAGAATTGCATAGAAAAACTATCCCTTACAAACATGCCTCAACCGATGATTGAGTCTACCATCCTTGATAGAACCATGATTGCACCGAAAGAGACTCCAAATAGCCAAGACCAACCCAAGATTTATCCTTTATCTATTTCATACAAAATACCAAGAGATGAAGAAAACAATCCTGTCATGCCTACTAAGATAAAACAAGTTTACGAAGCTAAAGAGAAAGTGGTTGAAAAACCTCCAAGGGTTCCTTCTGTTCCTCCCTTTAGGAAAAAAAAGAAACCTATGATTGATAAACCCACTCCTACTCAAATGCAACTTGAAAATCATACTAAAATAAATATAAATTCTAGAGAGTGTAGGTATAGACTTCATGCTCTTTCTCAAAGGTTAAAAAAAGAAAACAACAAAGAAGATAAAAATCTAAACTTGAAAGAATCAATACATGATGAATCTCCCCCTTCACCACAACAACAAGATCCTACACCACAACCACAATAGGAGTTGAATCCTTCTATAGAAATTACCATTAAACCTCCTATTGTGATTAACTTGGATGGCGATAATGAGGTTGCTAAAATTTTCAAAGAAGTGCATAATAAATTAAATACATTGTTTTCCTCCTATATGAGCTTAAATGAAAATTCTCCTAAGAATAGTGTTGAACTTAGTGATGAACCTTTGGCTAGTTGTTTTCCTTTCGTATACAATGAACATGATTGGGATGTGGATCACTTGCTAGAGGTTGACTTGCATGTTCCTTACTAGTATTTTGCATTATTTTATTTTTCATGCTTTGTGTGTGATTGCATGTGTGTAATGTGATCCCCCATGTTGTTCTATTTGATGTGTCTCTCTCCTTTTGTGACATTCCTCTATTTGTATCTGTATTTTGCTCTATGGCATAGAAATTTTCCTTTATCTTTTTCATTTGTCTTGTATTTTCCTTTTGGGGATGACACAAGGCATCGAGACATTCATGTATCTTCCATGTTGATCCAAAATCTTTCCTTTATTTGTTTCCATTTTCTTGTGTTTTCCTTTTGGGGATGATGGAAGGCATCAAGACATTTAGATCTCTTCCATGTTGACCCAAAATAATTTTCATTTATTTTCAGTCTCTTTGTGTCATTCTTCCTATTCCATGAGTATTTGGGGAATGATGACAATTCTAAGCTCTATAATAACATTGTAGCAAGAACATACTAACCCCAAATCTATTGATCCCTTATGCATGATTTTGGGATTTCATTTTGGGGGCAACCCCTTCCTACCCTTTTCATGATGTAACTCTATTTGGAAACATATGATTTGGAATAGGGATTTCCAAATAAGTTCTCATATCCTCTTTATTGTTATAATTTATCATTTACTACTTTAAAGTAATTACTCACAGTATGGTGTATAGAAATTTCTTGAAATTGGGGCATACATTGGCATTATTCTTTTGTACTTCACATTTCATTGTGTAGTCTTCTTACTTCATGCGATGCATCTTTCACTTTGTGGTGACATTGGGTGTGATTTCCTTTAAGAGCATGATCTTTCTTAGCATATTATATTTCTCTTAGTGGCTTGATGTGACACACTACATCCCCTAAGCTATTAATCTTCTATTGTTTGATCAGTCCTCTCTCTGAGACATTAGGCATGATTTTTCCTAAGTTAAGACCTTAAATGAACTAATAAAAACTCGTTTGAACATTCCTTACACTCTTTTGCATTTACAATTTCGATTATATGGCCACCTTGCATAACAAACTTTCCTTGCCTGTGGAGCCATCTTGTTTGTTCATGAGTATCAAGCATATGAAGCTTTGATTTAATCATGAAGCTCAAAGTTCCTTTTTGTGTGGCACCTTATCAAATTTATCAAGAGGTATAGCTTTGGTATACCTTTACATATGCGAGATGAACTTAGGCATGACTTTCCTATAGCCACTTTCTTGTGAGCGTATGTTGATCACATGCATATGTGTCTCACCCTTTTGGATACTCACCTAGTAGACACCCTAAAGCTTGGTTTCCTTGGAGTGAGAATGCAATTTTGGAAAAAATATCTTAGATCTGATCAACAGTGTGTGGGGACAAATGATCAAGGCCTGATCCACCCCTCTTTTATTTTTTTTTGTTTTTATTTCTTCTTTATATCTTTGTCAGTATATGTTTGTGCCTTGTTTTTTCTCCTTACATTATTTTCATGTGTTTTATTTTTACCCATGTTGGTTTTCCATAGGATCTTAATATTGGGGATTTGATCAACCCTCTTGGTCATTTTCATCATATTTTACTAGCATTGGCACATTTGAACCACTACTCTTGATGTGAGTTTTTTCTACTTTATTGTGAGTTTGAAGTAAGTTCCTCCTCTCACTAAAGTATGGACTAAATGTAGTGTAGAAATATGTCATCCTTGACATTTTAAAACTTTTTTGGGCCCTCCTTACTAAAATTGAGCTTCTTCATGCCTTATTTGGAATTATTTTGCATCAATAATCCTGAATGTATCTTTCTGAGGATAATCCCAACATAAATCAAGTAACCAATCACAATTTAATGATTTTTTATTGTATGTCCTATATCTAGTGATCTAGGACTCATACACCATCTTGGGAATATGGGTCCCACCTAGGTTTTGGGGCCTAGATCTAAAATTCACATTAAACTAAGCCTTTCTTGAAAAATGTGTCCCAAGATTAGCCTAATGGGACTCATACAACCCAATTGGTGTATGAATCCCACTTATCTTAGACCTAAATTAAATTCAAATTCTTGGCAGGATTATAACTTGCTATATTTGATGTCGGCTTGTAGTGTTGTAATTTTGGGAAATTTTGCATAAACAAGCATAAATACAAGGTTATTTCACATATTTTCTCTAAGAAATTCAAGTATTCAAGCATTCTAGAAAAATTTTTATTACAAGAGTTTACAAGAGTGTTCATGAGTGATTATCAAGCATTTTGGAGCATTATTCAAGCATCAAGCGTCAAGTTTGTGTTTGAGCTAACATTTGTGATGTAGGTTTTCTATCCCATTCATGGAAGCATTCAAATCAAGATCCATATCATTCAAGCAATAGTCAATATCCACATTGATGCTAGCCATAACATAAAATATTACAACATATTGTTCAATGGTTTGGTGATTTTTAACATTACATATTTGTTCCTCCATCATTCCTCCATTTCATTTGATTTCATTTCAAGGTTTGATTACCAAAATGGGGCTTGACCAAGGCAAACCCCTATCCACTAACAAAACAACATTTTTTCCCTCTCTTGGATGTGTGATTTGTAGATATAGGTGGAAGAAACATTGAAGAGAAAGATTGGAGAATTTTTTTCAAGTTACATGTTTTCAAATTTGTCACCTTACTTGCAAGACCATGAAAATTCACCTACAAGTTTCATTCTAGTGATTCAAAATCAAAGATTTGCTAGGAAAAAATCTACAAGAAATACTCAAATGATATTAGAGTTTTAGATCAACCCTGATACTAGGACTAAATTTCCACTTGTAATGCATGAGTTCTAGTATACACATTTTCAAAGATTTTCTATAGATCTTGATTCAACAGTACCAGATTCAAGTTCATATCAGAAACCCTAAATTGGGAATAAATTGCCCCTACTTGTGTATGAGTTCTAGTTCGCATTAAAGTCATCATTTTTATCATTTTAGACCTTGTTTTGAGCACATTCAGGTTTCCAAGTGCACCTCTCTACTTTCCCAATTTACTATTTTGATTTGAGCTCATTTTTTCGGTCATTTCTTTAAGTCTTGCATATAATTAGGTTTTATCATTAAATATTGCATATTCTTAGTCTTTCCAAGTCCTAGCTTGGTGGTGAATCCCTCTTAGTATTTAATCACACCCTAGGCCAACCTTTAGTAGATCTCTTTCCCTCATTCCATCTTTGATTGAGATCTGTATTGTTTCCTTGAATGAAATGTGTAGAAAACGTGTTCTATGTCCTAAATCATAGAGCAACAATTTTCAACCTTTTAGACAGAATAATATATTTTATTTCTTTCACATGAATTCTCACATGGGCATATAACCCATAGCCATTAAGTAATGTCACTTCTTGTTGTTCTTTGACTTCTCGATGGAATATGTGTAGACACCAAAAACCTCTCACACTTGGGAACCAAAAGCATGACCTTTCACCTTCCATAAGTGGATGCCTAAGAGGAGAATTTTGTCCATAATTGTGTGTAAATTCCACTAATGATTAATCACATCTTTAAAATATATACAATATATTATTTAATTATTTTATCTTGTGTCCCTATAGTGTTGAAAAATGTGCTCCTTTACATTTCACACTATGTTTGGGTCCCCTAATTTAAATGGACATAATTAAGCCTCTAATTTCCTAAATTTTTCATTGAAAAACCTAATTAATTTTAATTTTTGAAGGGGGAAGTGTGATTTAATTAATGCATTTATCATTATTGAGACCCTGAAATGAATGGATCTTGATTATTCAGGTTAAGACCAATTTGCCCTTGGGAAAATGGGTGTCCTTTAAGTTGCAAATTAAAATTTCAAATATGTTTTTGGCATTATTTTCATGGTCCCAAATTCATACTCAAATGTTGGCTAGTAATGTTTAATTTTTGGGAAATTAAAAATTTGTCTATAAAAACAGGGTCTTTTTATCAATTCAAATCCTAGGACTTTCGTACAATCTTCACAAGAGCTAACATTATTATCAAAAGTGTTAAAGAGACTATTTCTAAAGATTTTGTTTTAGTATTCAAGATATCAAGCATCATTCATGTTTTTGGAGCTAACATTGTGATGTAGGTTTCAAGTTTCAATTCAAGATTCAAGCTATCAAGTCAAGATCACATAAAAAATAAAGCCATTCAATGCAAGGTATACTAAGTTATAGCCCCTTAAAGGTTTCAAATCAAGGGTTTGGTGAGTTCTAACATAGAAATAATTCATTCATAATTCCTTTCATGTTTCATTGTTTCAATTCAAGGTTTAATTACCAAAATGGGGTTTGACCAAGGTAAATTCCCATTCACTAAAAACAAACAATTTTTCCCTCTTTTGTTTGTGTTGGGTGATCCCACAAAGCTGGTTTACAATTTCTGAGAGTAACTAATTTTTGCTGAAATCACATATTTTTAGAAAATATAATGATTTAAGCCTTTAAAAGTTTCATTTTAAGGATTTGAATTGAAGAGGGTTTGATCAAACCACCTTAGATCAAACCCCCTTGGATAGAACTTCACTAGTTTTAAACCATGCCTATAAATGAGTCTCCTTTACACCTATCAAAATGTTGATAAAAAATCACTTTTGATTTACCTTTTGGGGGATCAAATGAATTCATTTAAAATTTATTTCAAATTATTATTGTAGTCCTTGAATGAGCTATCCCACAAATATAATTTTAATATGTTTTTGGTTTTATTATGTATGTGTTTTTTTAGTTTTATTAAACATAGGTTTTTCACCGAAAATCAAGCTCTCTATTTTGCACATGTGGAAAAATAGCTAATTATCAAAATATATATTTTTTAAATATGTCTGTGCTTGGTATTGATGTCCTCGATCCATGAAAAAAATAAAAAGTGAATTTCGATACATACAAAAAAAGTTATGTTGTATACAGTCTACCTATGTCTGAATTGCAATTGGTTTGACTTCGAAACTCTATTAAGGAAAAAATATTCAATAAAAAAATATGAGACTAAATGAAAGTGCTATATGTCGTAGTTACAAATCTAAATTAAAAAAAAATAGAACTTTATCCTTCATACAAGAAAAGTTATGTTGTATACGGTGAGTGTCACTTTTTAAAAATGTTGTTTTTTGAAAAAAACCAATTTTCGTGGGAGATGGAAAAAGAAGTGCAATCTTATTCCAAAAATTTTGAAACACATATTTTTAGAATCTACAGAAAAAATGTGATGAGACTCTAGTTTGCATCATCTTCAAATTCCTCATGGTTTAGCCGCTATAGGTGCCCGAATGTGAAGATTTAGTTAAAAATAATAATTTTAGTGTCCAGTTTGGCCAAAAATTGTAAACCACTATTGTGGGATCACCCTGTTGTAGATCTTAGGTTGAAGATCTCTTAATGTGCGAATTTGGAAAATTTTTCATTAATCCAAGGAAACTCACCTAAAGGATTTATTTTGAACTTTCAAACTATGAAATCTAGAGAATTCAAGAGTGTAGACACGAGACTAGAAGACCCAAAAATAAATTTAAGAGATCCCTAAAATGACCCATTCATCCTAGGGTTATTTTTTCCTAAAGGACACTATGTAGCTATCAACAATAGTGTTTTGATGAAAGGTGCATAAATACTAAACCATCTCAAATCTACCCCATTGTGGATCATACCGAAAACAACAAGATTTCCTTTAAGGTTGACTCATCTAAGGGTTGAAAGTCAACCTTGGCTCAATGAATCTCTTTTCCCTAATGAAATATAGGAAAATAGGTGCATGATGCCCCATTTTAGTCCTTTCTATTTATAGTAAAATTTATAGTGAACCCCCCTCATTCCAATAGAAAGAAAAGAACCCCATTCCATTTTCCAAAGTTTCATTTTGGTGAACCTAACTTTGTACATGAAAATAATTCTCATTTGGAGTCTATTCAAACCCTAGATCTAGGATTTGCATTAATTTTCATTGTATTAAATTATTTTGCATCTCATTTAAGGTTTTTAACTTGCATTAAATTTCATTTAATTTAGGGTTTTAGGCTTGCATTTTTCATGTTTTAAAATCTAAAAAATTCAAAATGTTGCATTAGTTTTGGATAGTGTTTGCATGTTTCGGTATGTTCAATCATTCATATTCAAAAATTGAGTCAAAATTGCATTTTAAAAAGTTTCATATTGTTCATCATTTATCATTCATTGCAGTTGCATTTAGATCTCATATTCTGGAATAATCAATCACTAGAAGTATTGTTTATAACCTAAAACAAAAATCCCTAGATCTAAACTTCAAATTCAAATTTATATTTTTGTAACCCTTGTACTAGGACCTATTCATCCTAGGGTGAATATATCCCTATATAGGTGTTGTTTCATACCTTTTGGAAATGATTTGTCTTAGTTTTCATTTCTTAGATCTGTTCTTAAATCTAGGTTTTAATTTCCAAAATAAAAAAAAATTTCATCTTTAACATTAGGTCTTGTAGACATGGAAAAATGACCAACACACTTGATCTTGATTATTAAGACCGTTTCATCTTAAATCACACTCTTAGATTGTCATCACTTTTCATCCCTTAATTAAATAAATCATTTTTATCTGATTAAGTCATTCTTCCTTGTTGATTAAATTAATCAATTTAATTTAATTAACCCTAAGTCTCTATTTATTTAAATAATTCATTTTATTTAAATTTAATCTCTAAAGTCTTCTTATTAAATTGAATAGATTAAACATTATTTAATTTAATCTAACATTATCCCCTTTAGTTAAATAAATCAAAACATTTATTTAATTAAACTTTTCCTCTCAATTCTGATTTAAATCAACTCATAAATTTGAGTCAAAATTGTCACATCTCCTAATTCCTCATTACATTAATTAATCTTTGATTAATTTAATCTTAAATTATGTCCCATCCTCTAGCTTTTACCACTTTCACATGAAAATAGATTTAATTCATTTATTAAATCTCTATTTTCTCTCAACATGGCATAAAAGGAGAATATTCCCTCAAATTTAAATTCAAATCCAAGTGGACTTAGTTCTTCCAACAAGGAATTTATTTCACCTTACAAGTCCTTTTTCCTTGAGCCAAGTGGCCATAACTCCATTTTCTTCCCTGTCCAACAAGTCATTTCACTAATTTCAAATTCCACCTAATATCATTTATTTGCACTTTCATCAAAATGTGCACAACCCTCCTCCATTCACATATTTACAAGTGGCAATTGGCCATTGGATGTTGAATGATCCCATATTGCTCAATATTTCTCATTCTTCCAATTTGAAATCTATAAATAAGAGGCTCTTTTCCTCAAGCTTCATCCATAATTTGAAAGAAAAGTTATTATCTTCACATTTAGAGCAATTTCATTCATCTCCTTGAGCATTTTCCATCACCACAGCTAGGTTATTGCAAATTTTAGCAAGGAGTCACATTGTTCTTCACCATCAAGTGGATCAAATCATCAAAGCTTATAAAGGAGTTGGGAAAGGTCCAATTTCTAAACACAATTGGCACCAATTCCCCCATGGGATCAAGTGTTTGCATTACTTGAATTAGGATTTAACTTAGTTGCTTGTTTTTTCTTTACTCATTTCCTATTTCGAATATTGTGAATGGATTTCATGGGGAATCCTTGTTCTAACTTGCATTTCAATCTAATAATGTGATTTCTTGCCATGTTTGTGTAGGTATAAGGATTGGGGTTCACAAGAACAAAGGAAAAAGACATTTATGGTCATCTCCCAATTTAGCATCTACTGATGCATGTTGACTTATAATCAAGTTAGATTCATTTAAATGATCTATATTTGAATCACTAGATTTCATCATTAAAGAATACAAGCATCTTTTAATAACTTGTTAGAAAAAAATTATTTTGGTAGATTTCACCTATCATATTCCACAACTTATGTTTAGTGTCTTCTATGGATACATTCATGAGGAAAAAATATATGTCACAACCAAACTTTTTCACATGCCTTTTTGTCCAATTTATTCCAATATTCATCATATAGTATAGCTAGTTTTGTTTCTTTTGAAAATGGAAATCACTGATATCTCTCCTCAAGGAGATCTTCTATCCTCAATTTTAACATCTCATAATATGTACCATTGAACTTCTTAATATATTAAAAAGAGGTTGATGCCATGTTATTCAATCTTCTTCAAAAATCTACAATGTACCACAAAATAGAACCTCCCACTGTAGCTAATAAAACATTAAAAACTTAAGAGAAAGGAATCCCTCTCTCAAAATCTATTAGCTCTAATACCAAATGTTCAAAATAATGTCAAGAAAAAATGAAAGATGAACTTATGGATGTGTTTTGAAATTAAAAATTAGTTTAAAAGCATAAAGTTTTCATAGTCCATGATAATCAAGTGAGCTATTTCTGGATTAAACTGTGTCAATTTTTTGAATCAACATTTCGGATCATACTGCATGATCCATCATCAGGATGAAAACCAAGCACAAGAGAGAGAGAGAGAGAGATTCATCTTGATGGTGGATCATGGAGTATGATCTGAAACGTTAATTCAAAAAATTGACACAATTTAATCCAAAAATGGCTTACTTGATTAAAAATTAGACTAAACAAATTAAGACTATGTTTGATTGCACATACAACACTAAGATTAAAATCATTAAACCATAGATAAAAATAGATTTACTTTTGAATCCATTTTAGGAAAAAAACCACATGAGAAAGGGGGCAAGAATATAATTAATATACAAAGAGACTTATATAAAAAAAAACTTCATTAATATTCCCTAAGAAATTCAATATAACCTAGATACCTACAACTTAAAATATGAAACTACCATGTCAAATCTCCAACTTATAGAGAATTTTGGAAGGGAAAATAAAAAAGGTATCTCAAAATAAGAGGCAAATACTACTTGCAAAAACCCATGCTTGCGATAATAGATAGCCACCAGAAATAGTAAAATATTAATTTTATTTCACATGACTTCTCACATGGATACCTAGCCCCTAAAAAATTAGGAATGCAACTTCATATTATTCTTTGAGTTCCTAATGGAATACAAATGAACACTAAACACCTCCCACACTTGGGCACCAAAGTCATGACCTTTTACCTTCCATCATTGAATCCTTAAGAAGGATATTTGGTTCACTATGTTGTGTAACTCCCAAAAACATTTAATCACCTATTTGAAAAATAATTACAATATATCATTATTTAATTCTTTACTCTCATTTCCACTAGAAAAAAATCCCAAATAACATGGAGACATATGAATGGAATGGGAATATAAGGTTGATTCCACCTTTTCCTAACAAGCCTAAATTACATTACTACAATGCAATATTAGTACTTTCACATTAGTCCATCCATGAACATTAACTTGCTCAACTTAACTTTTATCTTGTAACTCATATTAAAACTACTCAAACATATTTTATTCCTTTTAACTCTTCTTATACTTTACTACCTAGAAGAAAATTAAATTAAAACTCCCTTTAAAATGCATATTTTAGATATAAGGTTTCTTTCCATCTTAGATTTGAATTATTATTTAAAGATCAATATGGTTTTGACTATAAGCTCTCTTATGACCAATGAGGAATATAAACTAATTAAATCTTAGTACAAGGCTATAAAATATTTACATAACATGTAGATCTCTTTGGGCTCATCTAGCACACCATACTATTTGTGATATGGGAAAAAGGGATTGAGGGTTTAAATCTCACCTTTTGCTACATTACAAATGGAAGGAACAAAAAATGATCACAAACACCCACTTGGATATTAACCACTATTGAAGAGTCATAAGGGTTTTCATTTGTTCTTGTGAACCCCAATCCTATTCCTACATAGGCATGACAAACAAACACATTGGTTAGTTGATATGCAAGATAAAAGAGGGATTCCCCATGAAATCCATTTACAATACTCAAAATAGGAAAAACAAGAACAAAACATAAAATATAAGTAAAATCCTAATTAAGCATGCAAAATCTTCATCCCATGGGGGAGTTGGTGCCAATTGGTGTGTCAAAATTAGCCCTTTCCCAAATCATTTGTAAGCTTTAATGATTTGATCCACTTGATGGTTGAATTCTTGCATAACCTAGGTAAGAACTTGATAAAAATAGATGAAATTGCTATGCTTGAAGATGAAATTGAGTATAATAAGTTTACTCAAATTGTGGATGATAGAATGAGAGGAAGAGTCTCTCATTTATAGATTTCCAAATTGGAAGAAAGAGTGAAATTGAGAAATGTGGGACAAAATACCAATCAATGAGAGAAGGCCACTTGTGCACATGTGATTGGAGGAGGAATGAGCACATTTTGGTCAATGTGCATGATAAATGCTATGAGATTCAAATTTGAAATTTGAATGTGACATGTTTGAGGGAGAAAGAAATGGAGTTAATGTCACTTGGATCAATGCACAAGGAAATGTAAGAGGAGTGAATTCTTTGTTGGAAGTACCCATTCACTTGGATTTTGAATTCAAATTTGAAGGAATATTCCTCCTTTATTCCATGTTGAGAGAAAATAGGTAATTTAATAAATCAAAGTAATTGATTTATTGTGCAAGTTGCATTCTCTAGAGGATGTGGCATAGATTGAGATTAAATTAATCAAAGATTAATTAATTTAATGAGCAATTAGGAGATGTGACAACTTTGACTTGAATTTATGAGTTAATTTATATCAAGAATTGTGAAGAAATATTTAATCAAATAAATGATTTTGATTTATTTAACTAAAGGGGATAATGATAGATTAAATCAAATAAGGTTTAATTTATTTAAATTAATGAGAAGACTCTAGGGGTTTAATCAAATAAAATGAATTATTTAATTAAAAGGGGATTTTAGGGTTAATTAAATTAAATTGATTAATTTAATCAACATAGGAGAAATACCTAATTAAATAATAAATGATTTATTTAATTAAGAGAAAAAAGGTGATGCTAAGATGAGAGTGTGATCCAGGAACAAATGTCATTAGTAATCAGGATCAAGTGTGTTAGATTGAATTGTGCATTTTCCATGTCTACATTTATTTTAGGGGTTGATTAATTGATTGATAATTGATTGAATTTGATGATGTAAATATGTATTTAGGTTATCATTTTAACTACAATAAATTGTTATGGTTTCAAGGAAGGGAAAAATAGAAATAGAGAAAAAAACTATACAATAGGAGAGTGTAGAGGAAAAAGAACCTAACATATGAATTTGAGCTTAAACTACTGTAGCTTAGATTTTTGTCACCTTTTGCACCTCTAGGGTTTTGCACCTAAAGGGTAAGAGACAAAGACCTATGCTTCATTCAAGAACAAACCCTGGAGATTACAATATAATAGAGATTGAAATATGTCAAAGGATATTGTTCCTAAGGCTGGAAGTTGATAAAGAAGATAAAATTATGGACGCAAAACTAAAGAAATGTAAAGTGTTTGAAAACATATTATGATATGCAAAATAAACTAAAAAGATGAATAGAAATGCAAATAAAATAGAATAGAAAATTAAAATAGAAAGCATGCACCTAGAAATATGTTGAAGACTAGATTGAAGGATAGAAATGTTGTTGATCCTAGAATTCTGGTCTACTGGGACTAATTCGCCACTCTAGGTGACCTAGTCCTAGATCTAGAAAACTGCACCAGAGCCCATTTTAGCCAAATGGGTAACCAAATCTACAAAAAAAATAGGAAACACATGTGCAGTAGGACTAACATGCCACTGATGGCGACCTAGTCCACTTTAGATTTTTGAAAGTGAAAAAGTGGAATCTAAAGCTCTAGGTCTGCACTTTCTGTTCTTCCAAGTGTTTGATTCTGAAAATCTGATTTTCGTCACTATAAGTGACTTTTTGTGGATGTTTCTCCCTAGCCAACAAGGATACGTCTCTAAAAAATTTGCAATCTATCCTTCAATTATATTCAAGGTGCCTAAATCTGAAAACACACAAGGGAAGAGAGAGAAATGTTAAATTTTAGGGTATGGGGGTTTGCCTTAGTCAAACCCCTTTTAAGTAATTAAACCACAATGAAGAAATAAGACAATGAAGCATGAAATAATAGAGCTAGAAATTTTTCATGATGATTGGTCTTTAACTTCTGTAGCAATGGTTGAAGAATCTTCCCTCGAATGTCTTAGAAAGCTACTTTGATGACTTAGAATTCTAAAACCCTAGCTTGCTCCAGAAGAATGATGAATGAAGAATGAAGAATGAATGAATTAGTTAGCCAACTAGCTAGATAGGTAGGGTGAAAATAAGGGGAAAACCCTTTATTTATACATGACTTGCCCTAATATCCTAAAAATACCTCATCACAGATCGACCTTAGGGTCTAGAGAACAATATCTTGCCAGAATATTAAAATATTTTTAATTTTTAATCTAGATGGGACTAAGTCACCCAAGGTAGTGACTTGGTCCCACTAGGGAAATTTTGATAGGTGTCAAGAATTAAAGTGTATTTAATGATGCTTAATGGGATTTTTCTTTGAAACACACTTAAATAAGGCCTGCAAGTGTGTAATGCTGCCATTTACACATAAGAAAGGGTGAAATTATTGATGACAAACCTAGGAAAGTGTGAGGGTTTGTTACAAATCCTTGCAACACTTTGAAATAAGGCTTGGCAAGAGATTATTTAGATGAAATACATTAGAAAGGTCCTAGAAAAGTGTTAAATTTTGTTACAACACTTCACAACACCTTTGCAAGACACCATAGAATTCTTATTGATTTACTAGGGTCCAAGACCTAATGTGAATGTGTTGGACACATTAAAACATTAAATCTAGGGAAAACTAGGCCAAAATCCACAAGAAAGACTCAAATGAACATGAAAATGTCCAAAGGATACATTTTCCTACATTACATTTAGCCACCACATTAGTGAGAGGATGGAATTGCTTCAAACTCGCACTCAAGTAGACATTCAAGAGAGGGGTCCAATTCGTACCAATGCAGATGGTCTAAGATACAAAGATGAAGGAGACGGTCAAGCCCCCAGGATCCAAGATCCTAAGTCCTACTAACATAAGCACAAGAGGACATGCACAAGGGTGAATGATTTGCAACAAGACAAGATACACAATTAATGACAAGAACTAGAAGGAAGAGAAGAACAAAAGTAAAAAGGTGGATCAAGCTTCGACCATTTGTCTAGCTATTTTTGGATCAGATCTAGGTTGTTTGTCCAAAAATGCATACTCACTCTAAGGTGGCAAAACTCTTGGTTGTTCGTCAGGTGAGAAGTCCAAGAAGGTGAAAAGCATACACTCATGGTTGGTATACACTCACACACAGAGGTTTGTATGGGGAAATTTGTGCCACTAGTTGGGCTTCCTACTTAACCATACCAAAGTTATATGTCCTGATAACTTTAATTAGGCACCACAAAAGACAAATGGCATTTCGAGCTTCATGATACAAGCAAAAATTTGTATGCTTGGAGCTCATGAACAAGCACAAGATGGCACCATAGGCATGCAAGCTATTTTATGCAAGGTGGCCATATATGCAAAATACAAAATGTAAACTATAAAATGAAAAATAATGTTCAAAGGAGTCTTGCTTAGTTCATGTGAGGTGTTTAACTTATGGAAAATTGTGTCTAATGTCTCCAAGAGAGGACTGCTCAAAGAACGGAAAATTCATAACTTAGGGGATCCAATGTGTCGCATCAGGCCACTAAGAGGAATGTAATATGCTAAGATAGATCACACTTATGAAGGACATTACACTCAATGTCATCCACAAAGTGACAAATGCATCATATCAAACAACAAGGCTACACTGAGAATCAAGAAAAAGGAAAAATGAAAAAAGAAATAATGTTAATGTATGCCCCCACTTTAAAGGAATTGCTAAACACTATATTATGAGAAATTATTTTAAATTAGAAAAACAAAAAATGCAAAAAGAAAGAAAAAGAAATGAGAGCCAACTTGGAAAGCCCTTATGCCAAGTCATATTTTTCCTATAAGCTACATCATGAAAAAGGTAGTATGTGACATGTGAGCCAACTTAAGGCATGTTGTCCACATCCCAAGCTTGATCCTATGTGTTCATGAAAGGTTAATGACTAGACAAAAGAGGCAATGAAAGGTGACATACAAGGACAAGGATACCTAACCCCTTGCCCCCACTTAGTGCAAGACAAGAGTGAGTCGAAATGATTGATGAGATGCATGGTAGAGAAAAAATTAGTATCAATTAGAGGAATGAGGTGCCCCCACATAAGGGAGAGTACAAAACTCCTTAATATGTTGAACTTTACTACTCAAAACCTTACATTGATTAGTAGAATGACCATGAATTCTATGATATGCACACAATGTATGTTTGTAGTAGAATTTCTTTCGAGTTCATGGTGGAAGGGATATAAAGTGATCTTGGAGGAGTCCCAAAAAGATACCTACATGATCAAAAGTAGAAGGTACTCCTTTATCTACTGAAAAATATGTGGGTATGTGCAGCATCATCATGGAAAAATAGGCCCTTAAGTGGCGATGAAAACTCAGAAAATCAGAGTTAGGCAACTTGACCTAAAAAATTGAATATAAGTTATCGATATTATTTCAAAAATATGTAAGAATAGAATCTATAGCAAATTGAATGTTGTTTCTAAACTACTAGTTTTTTTTTTTTTTTAAATCTATTTGGTGAAAATTTGAAATTTCTGTAAGATTTGATGAAAAACAAATCTATTAAGCCCAAGAAACCTGCATGCAAAGACCTATCACAAGGAAGAAATATGTAGGAAACAAACAAGGGTTTTGCTCTGACAATGTGAAAGTTTATTATCAATGAAAAGAAAATTGAATGAAAAATATACAAAGGATCAATCCTTATAGAAGGAGATTGAAAAACCTAAATAGGAAACCCTAATAGGTAAATAGGCATTTAATAATTAGATTTAATTATTAAGTGACTAATGCAAGTGCATAAAGGGAAATCTTAAGAGGTAGTAAAGTTAATTCTTTAATCTAACACCCCCCCTTAAGATGAGAAACAATGCAGCTACGAACAATGCACGAAAGAAGCAAAGGAACTACAATGCTGAAAGCAAATTTGGGTCCCAGCAACATAGCCTGATGAGGTACCCAATCACAACCAAATCTCTATGAAACAAAGAAATAGGGAAAACCACATGGGAAAAACCCTCCTCCAAAAAGAGATAGAAAGATACAGAAAGTGGAAAAAAAGAAGGAAGGTAGGCCTCACTAAGACCCCCCAAGCATAGAATACAACTGAAGATACCACGGGGATGCAAAAGTCTTAGTGAAGGTGTCAGCAACCTGCTCTGAAGTGGGAACATACTCCAAGGTGAGAGAGCCATCCTGAATCAGTTGCCTGATGAAATGCATATGGATCTCGATGTGCTTGGTCCGCTAATGCTCAACTGGTTTGCGGGAAATATGAATGGCACTCTGATTGTCACACCAAAAAAGAGTGGGACTATAAGGAGGAAACCCAAACTCTATCATCAATTTTTGAAGCCATAAAACCTCCTGACTAGCTAGCACGGCTACTCAATACTCCACCTCTATAGATGATAATGCAACAACAGTCTACTTTGTGCAAGACCATGTGATAGGACCAGAACCAAGATAGAAAACAAAGCCAGAAGTACACTTTCAACCATTTGTATCACCACCCCAATCGGCATCGATGAAACCAACAATGTGAGGAGATCCTGATGTATAGTGAATGCCATATGAAGTAGTGCCCCAAAAGTACCTCAAAATACATTTGGTAGCTTGCCAATGACTCTCATGAGGATCATGGTAGAATCGAGAGACAAGGCCAACAGCAAAGGAAATGTCAGGATGAGTGTGTGTTAGGTACAACAAACTACCCACAAGCTATCTGCACAAGGTGGAGTCCACTGAAGGAGTAGAGCAAGTGGTAGACAAAAGAACACCTGACTGAAAAGGTGTGGGAGTAGGCTTGTAATAAAGCATGTTGAATCTCTAAAGCATGTCAAGAGCATACTTCTGTTGGTGTATGGAAATCCCATCCGAAGACTGAATAATCTATAGGCCCAGAAAATAGTGCAGAAGTCCAAGATCTATCATCTCAAATTGCTCCATCAATGCTCTCTGAACACTCTGAATCATAGAAGATGAGCTACCTGTGATGATGAGATCATCAACATACAACACAAGTATCAAAAGATCAGCCCCATGATGCTGAATGTACACTGTAGGATTGGAATGACAGTGAGTTAAGTGTGAGGCTAGAAAGAAAGAGTCCATTTTCTCATACCAAGCCCAAGGGGCTTTTTTGAGACCATATAATGATCTCCAAAGTCTACACACAAGAGAAGAGTCCTGCACAAAACCCTGAGGCTGCTCCATATAGATCTCCTCATGTAGATCCCCGTGCAAGAACACACTCTTCACATCCATTTGATACACAGTCCAACCCTGTGAACCTGCAAGAGAAAGTACCAGGTGAATAGAATTCATCTTGACGACAGAAGCAAAGGTTTCAGAGTAATAAATAACCTCCACCTATGAAAAGCCCTTCGCAACAAGATGTGCCTTATACCGATCAATAGAACCATCTACAACATACTTGGTATGGTACACCCACTTGCACCGAACCATCTTTCTTCCTTTCGGAAGAGTACAAAGATCCCAACTGTGATTCTTCATCAAAGAAGAGTACTCCTCATCCATAGCCCTATCCCACTCAGGATGTCTTGTCACCTCTGAAAACTTCTAAGGATCATCTGAAACAACATGGCTCAAAAAACCAGTACCAGATCGCTGAGCACGAGTATGATGGGTATCTGAAGGATCTCCTACCAAAGAACTAGCAGCACTGACAGTATCACAAGCCCACTTCGGCACTCATGGAATGTTTGGTGGAGGAGGGGAAGGTGGATCATCATCTAAATCATCCTCAGAGGATAGAGAATCCTGAAGAGGAGAAGAGGAAGTCCTAGGCAATGAGGGAGAAGCTGGTGATGGAGGCTCCATCTGAGGATAGCGCTCATCAAACTGGACATCTCGCCGAAACAAAACCTCTCTAGAATCAAGATCAAACAACCTATATGCCTTCATATCCTCACAGTAGCCAAAAAATATGAGTGGTCAGCTCTTCCTCTCCATGGCTTTCCTCTAAGCATTTGGAATAAATTCCCAAGCCTCAATATCAAACACTCGAAATGTAGATACATCAGGCTTGACATGGGACCAAGCCTCCTCAGGAGTCAAATGTCGTAATGCTTGTGAGGCATCTGATTTTGAATGTAGTTGGAACAATTCACTTCATTTTCCCAAAAAAAAGGTTGCATATCTCGAGACTGTATCATACAATTGGCCATCTCCCGCAATGTTTTGTTCTTTCTCTCAGCAACTCCATTCTGTTGAGGAGTATGGGGAACTATCAGCTGATGCAATATACCTTGCTCAGTACAAAAATCATGAAAGGACTGATCCACATATTCCCTTCCATTGTCACTGCATATCTGCCTGATAGAAAGAATGGACTGCTTCTGCACAAATGTCTTAAAGACTCGAAATGAATCAAAGACATCAGCCTTGTACTTCAAGAAGTACACACATGTGCATCTTGAGAAGTCATCAATAAAGGTGAGCACATAATGAGCACCAGAAAAAGAAGGAGTGGGAAATGACATGAGATCACTATGTATCAACTCCAATGGTGCCTTAGCATGTGAGGATCTACTTATCGAAAAAGGATCTCTATGATGTTTTCCAAGTGCACAACCTCGACAAACACCATCAATGCAAGAGATTTGAGGAAGCCCAATCACTAATTCCTGTGCACTCATCTGTTGGAGATATCTATAGTTGACATGGCCAGAACACTCATGCCAAAGCTTGCTCACTGTGTCTGTATGAGCAACAAGAGAAACACTTGTATAATTAGAGCTCTCAAAGCCATAAAACCTATATAAGTGAGACTCTGAATCAACACTCCCAGTAGCAACAAATAAATCAAGATCATGGAGGTCTTGAATAACTACATCATATGGTGAGAATTCAACTGTCTTACCAGAACTAGAATGGAAAATTTGATAGATAGACAGGAGGTTCGTAGAAATGGTAGGAACCAAAAGAACATCCTGTAGAGAGCCACCATCCAATGAAACAGTACCAGAACCTATAACTGAGAGTTGTGCTGAGCCACCAACTGTAATCTGTGTAGTAGCACCGTGAGCAAGTGAGGTAACCAAATTAGGTGTTTGTGTCATATGGTGTGAAGCACCTAAATCAATGATCCATGTAGCAGTGGAAGATAATGCTCGTGCAGAGAGAGCATGGCCTTTCCCTGTGGGAGTAGGTGAAGGCTGTGGAGAAGCAATACTATGTTGTTGCAAGGCTTCCTCTAGAGCCTCAAGATATTTCCAACACCTGGAAATTGGATGCCCTTCCTTTCCACAAAAACTGCAAGGTTCACCTATGAACTTCTTAGTCTTGGAGGAAGACTCACCAGACTTAGAAGATTTACCCTTAGGAGTGAATTTATTAGACTCTATTTTCTGAGGTGGCTTGGAGGAATGCTCATTGCCAACTAAATCTGTTTTGGGCTTCTGCTTCTGCTTATGTGTCCCCTTAGAAGTTTGAGCAACCAAAGCTTGGTTCTTAGTTCCAGATAAAGAATCCAACTATGTGAGTTTGGCCTGTTCTCTAGTCAACCGATCACATAACACCTCAAAAGTGGGCATCTGGAATCTCTGACCCAATGCATCCATGGTAGAGTGGAAGGTAGAGGAGAAAATCTGAAATTTTCCCTGAAGCTTTGATAGAATCAGGTAGATGCACTCTGTGTCAGTCTTGGTCTTTCCACATCCCTATAATAAAGACCTCTACTACTTGAACTTCATCAAGAAATCCTCAATGGATGGAAAATGATCTGGTGCAAGAGAGGTAAGCTCTGCCTTAATTTGAAGTGCTCGGAACTCATTCACTATACCAAACAAGTCATCAAGATGGGTCCACATAGCTTCAGGGGTATTGCACCCATCAAGATGAAAATGTAGACTATCTAATACATGTAAAGCAATCAACCCCATTGCCTCATCCATCTTGTTCCTATGATGCATGATCTCAAAAAGCCTCTAGAAAACTGGTTGCACTGCGTCTAAACAAGACCACAACCCTTTTGACCGAAGAAGCCATGTCATCAGGGGTTTCCATGTGTGATAATTATGAGGGGTTAGAAGTTCTAGACTAGAAGAGGTCTCGGCCATATTTTAGAAGGGGTCTCATT
Organism: Sequoiadendron giganteum; assembly: GCA_007115665.2. Classification (NCBI taxonomy): domain Eukaryota; kingdom Viridiplantae; phylum Streptophyta; class Pinopsida; order Cupressales; family Cupressaceae; genus Sequoiadendron; species Sequoiadendron giganteum. The sequence goes on from CM021106.1 coordinate 101,703,394, forward strand.
TTGATATAATTTCAAGTTTACTAAAGTAAATTACAGAAAACAAGAAATAGAACACCCCCCACAATTCAATAAACTGAACCCTAGAAGCTGGAAAAGATTGCTTACAATGAGAGGGAAAGAAAAACTTCAAATGAGTATCATGTGTACCTTTGGATTTTTCTGATGAAAATAACCATAGATCGAGATAGCAATCACAGGTAAAAATTACTTTCAAGTCAAAGTACAGTGCTCGCGAGGGTTTGAAGTTCTGCCTTTTCAGATTTGCCAATCAAACGTCGGCTCATGCATGACATTCAGAGGAATAAGGTGAAAATCTAGTAAACGACATCGGAAAGGACACCCAAAAAAATGCTCTTTCACATGCATGCGCTTGTAAAACTACAGATAGAACCTCTCAAATTAGCCGAAGAATCCCAAATTTCTTCTGTCAAACCCTTGCTCCCTTTTTTTTTCTTCAAACAAGAATAAGCTACAACAAATCCAACTTTGATACCATGTAAGATTTGATGAAAAACAAATCGATTAAGCCTAAGAAACCTGCATGCAAAAACCTATCACAAGGAAGAAATCTGTAGGAAACAAACAAGGGTTTTTCTTTGACAATGAGAAAGTTTATTATCAGCGAAAAGAAAATTGAATGAAAAATATACAAAGGATCAATCCTTATAGAAGGAGATCGAAAAACCTAAATAGGAAACCCTAATAGGTAAATAGGAATTTAATAATTAGATTTAATTATTAAATGACTAATGCAAGTGCATAAGGAGAAATCTTAAGAGGTAGTAAAGCTAATTCTTTACTTTAACAATTTCAATGTATTAGTACTTAAATTTCAGGGAAAAAATAAGAAAAAGGTGTCTTTCTGACCACCCTAACCACAATAAACTGATAATATTTATTTATAAGATTTTAGAGATAAGTAGAGGACTCGTGTCCCGATGTGATACATATTTTTTTGTAATCTGTTTCCAAATAAATAATTAATTATGATTTTTTTGTTACAACTTTTAAAAAATATAAAAACTCATATGTATGACCACCTTAACTTTGTCAAAAATTCATGAAATTCAATTTTTCTTTTTTTAATCCTATAGTATGCAAAGCATAGAATGTGACGCATGTTTTGGATTCAAAAAATGTGATACCGTTTGAAAGCTATAGATGTTTTTCAATCAGCCTATCAATCATGACTTTAGTTGTAATTCAAATAGAAAATGAATAATAATTATTTATTAAATTCAAAGTAAAGCATAATTTATATTGGTGGAAAGATGAGAATCTCCTTTAAAAACCCTTTTCGCTTTATCAATTATGGGTAAGAAAAATTGTTAGCCACATGGGCTATCATATCACTTACAACTTACATATCACCACTTTTTGGCGCATCATGATCCTGCACATACCCATGTGTCTTGCTTAGTATAGGATGTCATTCCTATGCAAGGCGCTATAGATTGTGAGATTTTGTATGCTCCATTAGAGGAATCATTAGTTTTTTCTGAGATGACACTGACATTAGGCATAGAATTCTTTATTTGTTGTGTTTGAAGTGAAGGAGAACACCCAATACTAGTAGTGTCAATCAGTTCAGGATGCACTACTGTTAAGGTTGGTTTAGAAGGGTGATTTGTGATGGTGTTGGTGTTACGTGAAGGCTTGGTGATTTCTATCAAAGGACAATAACCAGGACCATGAGTCATTTCTTGGATGTTAGGATCAATGGCAGCACATATACCTTGTTATCTAGCATCACATCCTTTTCCACTATAGCCAAGTTGTTTCATAAGCTCATAAACTTTTCCATGAATAGTTTTCATGGATTTTGGATCGGGTGGTTGTTCATTGTCTAAAGTAGTGGAGGTGGATTCTTGTGAAGAATCTTCCAAATTTTGTGTTGATAGGATAGCTTTTTCATGTCCCTTATTTAAATCATTGTTTATGATCTTGTACTCATCCATGATTGTCAGTTTGAAATTCAGTGATCCTAAATCATTAATGGATATCATTGTGAAGGGTTTAGGACAACTAGATTTTTGTTTTTCTTACATGGGTTTGACTTGTACATGGTTGGTGTGAATGTGTTCAAGGGAGTGTTTATGTTTCTCAATTTGTAAGACACTATAAGGCTTAGGATTAGTGTCAAGTGTGTACACTTTTTTTTTGTAGATGTACTTCATTTTATGATGAAGAGTGGAAGGCACCCCATTCATTGCATGAATCCATGGCCTTCCTAAAATAATATTATATGAAATATCATATGGCATAACATGGATCAATGTATCTAATGTGGCCATTCTAGCTATAATAGGCAAAGTGATCACACCAAGTGGTTTTTTTCCTTCACTTTCAAATCCACTGATAGATAAAGAGGTAGGTTGAATGTTTGATTTATCTACATGCAACCTATCCAAAATATTTACACTACACACATTAACAATGGGGCCATTGTCAACAAGGGTTCACTTTATCCCTATTATTTTGTATTGAGATATGATTATGAAAGCTTCATTTTGTTTTTGTGCTTCCAAAGGAGGGGGCTCACTTTGGTGAAAAACAATATTAGCATTTATTCCTTGAATCATAGTTGTTATGTCATTCGGTTGCACATTAGAGGGGATAGGAAATTTTTGTAAGGCCGTCTGAAGCATAGTGTGATAGCTAGGAGAATTTTGAATTAAATCCCATAGGGATATCTTTGTAGATGTATTCTTAAGTTGTTCAACATGATCATACTCCTTAATGTGTGAATTTAATTGAGGATCACGAGGCAATATGGGATTGGGTAAAGGTAAGGGTTTCAGGGTTGGTTGTGGCGGGTGTGGATTATTTCTTGTGTAATGTGTGTGAACAAAAATATTATGACTCGGTTGCTATGACATATTATTCATAGGTGGGTAAAGGATAAGTTTAGGTTTTCTTTGAGTTTGCAGGTTGTTTGAAGGTGGATAAAGGATGAGTTCGGGTTGGTTTTGAGTTTGAGGTTTATTTGATGGTGGCTAAAGGATTAGTTGAGGTTGAATAATATTAACGTCCTCTAGTGAAGGAGAGTCTAACATGGGCTCTGCATCTTCTTCTAAGGGAATAACATTATTATTGTCAATTTTATCCTTGTCTTGCATCATGATATCCTCCCTAGGAGGAGAGTTTTTAGGATAACTACAAACCACATGCTCTTGACATTCGAGGGTTGGTTCTTGTAAAATGACTTCATCACAAGGAGGGGAATGATCAATGATGGGATTATCAGTAGTGGGATGACTGGGAAAGGATTCTATTTGATTGTCCTATTTTTGGAAAGTCTCATTCTCTTGTTCCAAATTATCTACCCTAGTAGGAGATGCCATGGTGAGAGTTGGTAAACTAGCTTCATCACAAGTAAGGGTGGCATGAAGAGAAGGGTCACTATGATTTTCAAATAGATTATCCCAAATGGTAGGAGCATTGGGGAAGGGAGAGTCAAGAGTCTCATGAATCTTAGGAGATGTATCTTCTAACACCAACTTGTCCTCTTTACATCGAGGAGGGATATTAGGAGATGGAAATTTTTGATTGGCATGGTTATACAGACTAGGTAAGGTGTTGTCAAGAAATGTTACGATGATCTTATTGTATTTTTGTTTAATGTCTTCCAAAGGGGGATGAGAAGAGGGACAATCAAGATCCTCAATTCTTATATCTTCTTTCACCAAGATACCTTCATCACTAAAAGGAGAGATATAGGGAGAATCAAAAGTATGATTGTTATGATTGTCAACACTACCATCCGCATCAATGGGAAATGTTATGTTAAGGATTGTGTCAATGGTTTGGTGATTAACATGTTTCTTAATGAACTCATAAGAGTGGATGTTGTATTTATGCAATCCATTTGTAACCAAATCAAAGCCACATATTTTGAAAGTAAACATGTTATCATTAAAAATTAAAGAAAGTACAATGCAATGACTTAAAATGAAATGTTGAAATGAAATTTTTGAAATGAAACAAGGTAATTTTCTAATTACATTATGCAACAACCAGAAAGATGAGATCTTGTAAATGAAAATATTAAAGTAAGAAATGCATGAAATGAGCTAATTTAAGCTAGATCTAATTGAATGCATGTTACAAAAACTCAACCAATTGATACAGATAGGTAATGTCAGCAAACATAAGCCTAAAACTACTGTTTTCAGCTCTATAAAAGGCTATTTTAGGGGCATAAAGGGAGTAAGTCAGCCAAGGTGGTGAATTAGTCCTATTGGGGATTTCTTTTCAGATTTTTTTGATGGATTTTTATGTTTTCAGTGTTGTATGATGTAAACCTAAGATGCAAATGCAAAATTTTAATGATTTTGAATAAAATGCAATACAAAAATGCAAGCTATATGAGCTTTTCACTAATGCAAATTTTAAAACCCTAGCTCATGAAAATTAAACAATGCAAAATGGAATACAATACTAGGATGATAAAGAACTCAAAATCAGACAAGAAAGTGTTCAAAAATCATGTTCACTAAAATGTAGCTTAGATTTTTGTCATGTTTTGCACCTCTAGGGTTTTTCACCTAAAGGGTAAGGGACAAAGACCTATTCTTCATTCAAGAACAAACCTTGGAGATTCCAATGCAATAGAGATTGAAATCTATGAAAGGAGATTGTTCCTAAGACATGAATTTGATAAAGAAGTAAACTTATGGATGCAAAACTAAAGAAATGTAAAGTGTTTGAAAAAATATTATGATATGCAAAATGAACTAAAAAGATGAATAGAAATGCAAATAAAATAGAACAGGAAAGTAAAACAGAAAGCATGCACCTGTAAATGTGTTGAAGACTAGATTAAAGGCTAGAAATGGTATTGATCTTGGAATTTTGTCCTATTAGGACTAATTTTCCATTTTGGGAAACCTAGTCCTAGATCTTAAAAACTGTACCAAAGCCTATTTCAACCAAATGGGTATCCAAACCTACATAAAACCCTGAAACACATGTGTAATGGAACTAATTCACCATTCATGGTGACTTAGTCCTCTTTGGATTTTTTGAAAGTCTGAAAGTGGAATATGAAGCTCTCGGTTTACACTTTTTGTTCCTCTAGGTGTTCAGTTTTAAAACTTTGATTTTCAGCACTGTAAGTGACTTTTTTGTGGATCTTTTTCCCTAGCCAACAAGGAGATGTCTCCAACAACTTTGCAATCTATCCTTCAATGATCTTCAAGGTGCCTAAATCTGCAAACACACAAGGGAAGAGAGAGAAATGTTGAATGTTAGGGTATGGGGGTTTTCCTTGGTCAAACTCCTTTTAGGTAATTAAACCAAAATGAAGAAATAAGATAATGAAGCATGAAATAATGGAGTTAGAAACTTTCCATGATGATTGATATTGAATTTTTGCAGCAATGGTTGAAGAATATTCCCTTAAATGTCATAGAAACTTATCTTGATGACTTAGAATGCTAAAACCCTAGCTTGCTTGAGAAGAATGAAGAATGAATGAATGAGTTAGCCAACTTGTTAGATAGGTAGGGTGAAAATGAGGGGAAAAGCCTTTATTTATAAATTATTTTCCCTAATTTCCCCAAAATACCTCATCATAGGCTGACCTTAGGGTATAAAGAACAATATCCCATTAGAATATTAAAATAAATTTGATTTTTAAGCCAGATCGGATTAAGTCACCCAAGGTGGCGACTTGGTCCCACCAAGACAATTTTGATAGGTGTAAGGAATTAAGTGTATTTAATGATGCTTAAGGGGATTTTTCTTTGAAACACACTTAACTAAGGCTTGTAAGTGCCTAATGGTGCCATTTGAACATAAGAAAGGGTCAAATTATTGGTGACAAGCCTAGGAAAGTGTGAGGGTTTGTTACAACTCCTTGTAACACTTTGAAATAAGTCTTGGAAAGAGGTTATTTAGATGAAATGCATTATAAAGTTTCTAGAAAAGTGTGAATGTGTGTTACAACACTTTACAACACCTTTGCAAGACACCATAGCATTCTTCTTGATTTACCAAGGTCCAAGACTTAATGTGAATGTGTTGTCCACATTACAACATTAAATCTAGGTAAAACTAGGCCAAAACCGACAAGAAAGACCCAAATGAACATGGAAATGTCCAAAGGATATTTTTTTATACATTACAACTAGATGGACATGGGCATTGACACCATAGACCTAGAAATGTAGGCCTTCATAATCATAATTCAAATCTCAGATTGATGTAAGAGCATTTAGGTGCATAGTCAATCCTTCACACCCAAAAATATGTTTATTTTAATTTCTTCTATCTTGTCATGGTTTTTCTTTTAGGAACATCTTATTTAAATCTTCAACTCCTCTGAAACAACATGGTTAAATGTTTGAATTGAGAAAAATAAATTGGTGAATTGTCGCTTCCTAGTAATTATTTTAATTTTGAATGTATTTTTTTATTTTCCAAAAAGGAAAAGTCCCCTACCTAGGCCTATGAGAGGGAATTTAACACAATTTTTAACTCCAATTCATGAATTTTGAAAATTTATTATTGGAAAATGGAAAGATGGGCATTGAGGTAGTGGGGAGAGTGGATTGAGAAGTGGGAAGGAAATTTTTTAAAATGCAATTGAAGGCTCTTACTAGGAAAATAAAATCCCCATGCCTAGGAGGTGAAAATGAATGTTTGAATTTTGATTGGTAGGGGAGAAAAAATCCATGCCTATGTTGCCAAGAGAGGTGACATGGAAAAGGATGAGGAGAATGGAAGTAAAATTGTCTTGTATTTAAAGGAGGATGAATTTGATGGATTTGCATGTGTTGCATATGTTTTCTTCTAGTTTAAATATTTGTGATCATATTTTGGCTTGCATGTAAATGGTTTTCTAAATGTTTGAAGTTTGCATATGCTTGGATTTAGATAGTTGTTGCAGGAATGAAATAGTTATGTAAATTAAAAAAATATTTTTACCTCCAAGTCATTACAGACACTCTAAATTAAAATAAAAAAATTTAGATTCTATATCATTTGTGGTTCTCATTTGTCTATTCAAAAGTCTCAGAGTTTAATTGGCTGCAACAATAAAAAATCTTGTCGATTCTCAATTGTTGAGCTACACCATTTGGCATCAAAGCAAGTTGAGTAAGAAGAAATGAAGCCATGGAATACAAAGGATGTGGGAGAGGAGAGAACCATGAAGAGAACACAATATAACTATTATGGAAATTTTGAGAGGAACAACAACACGCCTGAAGGCCATATAGAAATATCACAAGAGAGAAAAATTCATATAGAGTATGTTAGTGAAGAAGAGGAAGAAGTTGAGGAATTTGTAGAATTAGAAAGAGGGGATGTACAAGAATATAGATTCTTTCAAGTACTATCCAAGTTGGTTAGTAAGCCAAGGATGGACCCATTAAGCTACATTGGAAGCTTAAATCCAAATAACTCATTTTGGATTATGGAGATGGAAATGTACTTTGAGTTGAAATCCAGTGAAGACAACAAGAAGTTAAAGTATTCTTGGTCAAGGATTAAAGGGCATGTATCCCTATGGTTGGATCAAGTGCAAATTGGAAGATAGAGCAAAGGAAAAGAAAAGATTAAATCATGGGAGAAGATGGATACAAAGTTGAAGAATAAATTATTTCCTACAAACTATCACATTATTTTTTTAAGAAACTAAAAATTCTTAAATAGAGATATTTGAATGTCATGGATTACATGGAAGAATTATACAAATTGAGCATTCATGTCGGATATGTTGAAGATGGTGAAGAAAAGGTTGCAAGGCATGTGAATGGGTTGTAGATTGGTATGCAAGATGAACTTAGTATGGTGATGATAAGAATAGTGGAGGAATCTTACCAATATGTTCTCAAGTAAAAAGATAACTTGGAAAGAAGGAAACAAAGTAATTTCTTAGGTAAAGGAGAAAATTTAAGAGGTGGAGAACAAAAAATTAGTAAAAAATGAAAAATAATAAAGGAAGGAGAGGAAAGTTGGACTCAAAAAAATTATGGCTCAAATGTGAGGGAAATAGGACATTCCTTCAAAAGAAGAGTTGGAAATTCAAGAGGAAAGGGAGATTATGGAAGATAAAGAGTATTTTTAGGAGTTTGTTTCAATTATGGAGAGACTAGTCATAGGAAATTTAAATGCCATCAAGTGTAATAAGAGGATGGGAAAATTAAGTGTTAGGTCTCAAAAATGTAGGTTTTGAACCTTAAGAGGGTTCCAATCTCCTAGTAAATTTTTGGCTATCGAATGGGGACAATATGATTGATAACCCCCTACTCTTTAGGCTCTACTAAAAAAAGGTAGGTGTACCTAAATGATAAGGCATGTTTAAAGGTAATAAGTGCAATCTCTAATCTAGGCAATCTATTCACAATGGAATGTGGGAGTGAAATAGATGCAAGGATGATGATTAATTCCTACTATAAATATCTTTGAGAATAAAGTGTATGAGTAAAGTTTTTATAAAATGTTCCAAGTATGACTAGTGCCTATTCCTATTGGACGAATGGAGTCAAATTTGTGTGATGATGATGGAGACAAATATGTAAAGTGGGTGATTATACTTCTTAGCTTAACTCTAAGTTGTTGGGAACTTTAGATGTTTGCACCTTGTACAAACATACAAGTTTGTCAGCTATTGTACTCTTCTTTATGAATAACAGTGTTATTCTTCCAAATTACTATGATATCATGAAAGGATTTTTAATTCTTAACTTGAGGGAAACCAATCAGAATAATCAATATAAAAGGATTTTAATCCCTGGCAAGAACCAATTAAAATGAATTACTTGAAAAGAATTTTAATTCTCTAGTTAGAACCCAATCAAGAAAATCACATGTCAACATCAAATGTGTCTTAACAAATTGTATAAATTTGAATAATCAAGGAAAACCACTTTGGAGACAACACGACAACATATAAGCATGAATATTAACACAATAATTGAACGTTGGAAATAGATCACCAATTATGAATAGTGTTCTCCATTGATTGCTTCAAAATATATACATTAATAGCAAAATTCTTCGAAGTGTGAAAATGGTTGAGTGGAATATGAAACCTATCTACTACTACTGATGATTTTTCTACCTTACTATCTAATTCTAATTTTTGGCCGATGATGATTTCATTTAACATATATACATTACATTCTTAGGGTTATGACCCTTCATATCGTACTATGCAACTCTTCCTTTAATTAATCATTTTCGACAAAATACTTCAACTTTAATCCTCATCTTTGTAATGTTCATGAAAATTAATTCTAATGATAATCTTCCTTTGCTAGAAACTTCACTTTTCACCTATTAAATATAAAGATAATCACCTGCTTCATGACTTCCTCGGTGAAAATGTTTCCCATCTTGGTGAAAAATAAAGTATTTAGAAATACATTAATTTTAATACTTTTTCGGACAATTCCTTGCTTATATTTTGATAAAATGTCTCACTTCTAATTGTATGCATTTTCACCCATTTAAATGTATCTTTTGAGTAAAAAAATTACCCGCTTTGCCATTCCACTTTTACATCTTGGTAATTCCTTGGGTGAAAAATACTTCACTTGTTTAGCGAAAATATTTCGCATTTGTACTTTTCACCATGACGTGATTATCTTCTCGTGAATAATTTTTCCAAGGCTACATTATTCCATCGCTTGATAGTAATTTCTTTTGTATTCTCCTTGGGTAAAAATAGTCAATGCACTTTAGTGTGGAATTCATGATCACAATGAGATTTCATTTGATCTTTTATTTCCCCTTTTATGCATTCTACTTTATCGGAAAGACTTTATGGTTTCGAAGGGACTTCTCATATTTTCTCTCCAATATTCCATATCTCTTCAATGCTTGTTCATTCTTCTCCGGATAAAATCATATGCTCATTTGTTTTTTCAGGATATCAAAGAGACCTGGGAAAAACTCACTCCGACATGGAAGGGTCTCTTCGATAAAAAATTTTGCCTATTGTTTTCCATATGTCGAAGAGACTTTGAATAGTCTCAATTCGAAATCCCATAGTCTCTTCGATAAATTGTCTTTAGGGTTTTTTCTTTGGCCCTGGTGGTAGCGCGAGGAAAGTTAGGGTTACCTACTACTTTTTTGTGTGGATTGGATTATTGTATTGGTGAACGTTCATTCCATATTGTGAGCTTACCAATGTTTGAGCAGTAGGTGAGTGGTGCACTTCCGTGTTGCATTATATCCATGAGTGACCAACGAGTGTTTCTACCACCCATGCCGATCACAAAGAAGATAATCTAGCTCATTCGTTGTAAATATTCTTTCAAATGTCCACCCTACTATCGTAGATCGTCCTACCATGGCAAGCGTCTTTCCGTTTTGGCTACTTGATTTCTATTTGTAACATCATGAAAAATCCTTCTCTCGATGCTCCTAAACTGAATATTTATTATGTGAAAAAGAGTTTGAGAAACATCAATAGCACCATCTATTTGATTTCAGCCATTTGGAATGTTCCATTTGTTGGACAGAGCGAGTACTGGTGCCCTACAACCCATGGCGATGTAAATATCTCACTCCATTCATCATTTCCCCTCAAATTTTGTTCTTTGAAATACCCAGCTCTTGAAGCAACCTGTAGTCTATCTATAGGTGCATTATCCATAGTGTTGTGTGATGTATATCGCCATCTCCTTTTTATAGATGTGTATCCTTTGATTTGGTTGTGGAGCAATCTGTTAGTCGTAAACATGTTTGAAAGGTTGCTCATGTCTAAGAACGTGTATCACACTGTTTGCTGCATCATATCAAATTTCTCTTTGCATTAATAATAATAGCCACTTTACACATATCAAAATTTGGGTGTTTTGTTTTCTCCTATATCAAAATCTGTCAAGTATTAGTGAATGAAATTATATGCAATGTTCATCAGCATAATGCTCCTTTTCTTCAACTTGGTTTAGGTATCTTGCAAGGTTTCTATGAGGGAAGCATTTATATCCCACAAAAAAATGTCACATGTCTAAGTTGGAATAATGACCTCTGTAATATCCTTGCATAAGGAGGATCACATACCTACAAAAAAATGTCACATGTCTAAGTTGGAATAATGACCTATGTAATATCCTTGTATAAGAAGGATCACATACAAGAAACCAGTGTTTCTACATTGTAGTGACCTCAAAAACTATTGTCAATTTTTGTAGCTTCATAAAATTATTCATTTTATATAGGAGTCCCTTAATGCTCAAGGTTTGTACCAAGGTAGTGATGTGCGTTCTAATATGTCATAGAATATTATGTATCGTTGTGCCCTTCAAATTGTTTGTGCCTTTTAGTTCTTTGATAAGTGAAAAGGATGAAATAGCCTGCCCTCTACTTTAATGATACACATATTCCTCATACCAAATTTTTTACATAACACACTATGTCCTATATTTGTGTTGTAGACATCGTTTAAGTTTCCATTCTCGTTCTCTTTAGGAATATATCCATTGGCGAGATTATGTTTAATATCATTTCAGCCAAAATATCATCAAATCCTTTTCATATAGCCTATCCACTACTATCTGCTTCATTCTCCTTCAATTTATATCATGAAGTCAAAAAATTTAAAAGGTTTTGAAACCTTCAAACTTCTTCTAGTATATGGGTTTTGGGCCAATCTTGCAAATTGCCTAAATATGCCTTAGGTGGGGAAAAATGGTAAATGATTTGATGGTGGAGACTTTCCAATATTTTGACTAATGTTCACTACTAAATATCTACAAAAGAACTCTTTCTCATGAAGAACGTCATTTTCTAATAGTTCTAAAGTTGTATCTTCTACTATGACTATGACTACCTTCCAATTTATGAAGTCTTTTAATGCAAGGTTGTTCAATAAACTCATTACGTGGCCCATGTATTTGTATTTTTAATCTTTTAAAATTACTTCCAATTTTTTGTCTAAGGTGAAATTGAAGTGGGTAGAATTTACTTTTTGACATTTTTTGCACTGTGACCAAAACAAGCCAAGAAGCCTTTAGAATTGCCTTGGAAAATTGATCACTCTCATGGAGCCATGAAAATGAGCCAAAATGTTGAGTTATGATAGGAGAGCACAGTTTCCAGATAGATTTGCATGAACCCATCTAGATTGAAAGATATTAATGTCCAAAGTTGCTTACTCAATTGTTTCTAGAAAACTGCTCTTCTCAAACTCAACAGAAACCCACCAACTTGTGTGTTTGAATAAATATCAAATCTGATTCTAGGAAGCTGCAACTTGGGAAATTGGTTCATTTAGGTCCCATGAACACGTGTGAGAAATGGTTTTTCATCAACCTTCTTCATTCACAAGATATCAAAAGTCAAACTTGACCCTTCTGCAATAGTTCTGAAAATGCAGTCTTCACATTGGGTAAAGTCCATTTGGTTTATGTTTTAAAAAAATACCAAATGAGATGTTGAGGCTCTAAAAATTAGCATGAAGGTAGATTGAGATGGGAAGAATCTAAAATTCCAACCGATTTGTCATGACAATCTTCCAGTTGATCATTATTGTCCTCCAAAGTTTCCGCTCTTGACAATTTTTAACATTGTGCAACAACAGATCTTTCCAAAACCTTTCAATTTGATACTTCAAATCTTCATCAAATCAGATCATAATAAGTTGAAATCAGGAATACACACTCACATATGGCAGATAAACATGCTTGTAAGGTGGTCTTCCATGAAACTGAAGAGACTTCAAGTTGTGATTTTTCAAAGTATGTCCCTCAAGCAGATTTTACATTTGTATTTATGAGTTCTAAAATCTTTTTCATTATGGAAGCCCTAAATTTTGCCAAAATTTGCATGAGATTTTAGGCTCCAATAGTAGGAATAGGAGAAAATTTACCATAAAGGCTGAAGAAGAAAGTGAAATAGAAGACCCAAAGGATGAATAAGATCTTATGTTGAAGAGAGTTCTCTTAAAGCTAGAAAAAGAGTAGCAAGAACCCATATAGAGGAAGAGTTTATTTAAAAACATGTGCAAAATAAGGGGAAAGTGTTGCACTGTGATTGTGGATAGTGGTAGCATGAATAATATAGTATCTCAATAAATGGTGGAGAAATTAGGTTTGGAGAAAAACATCCAATCCCCTACAAGGTCATTTGGTTGCAAAGGGCCATAAGCTTCTGGTGAACAAACAATGTTTGGTATGTTTTCAGATTGGCAAGTATAGCTCATGAGATTATGTGTGATGTAATTCCTATGCATGCTTGTCATATTATTCTTGGTAGACCATAGCAATAGAATAGGGAGGCCATATATGATGGTGAAGCAAATAGTTACACAATAACCAAGATGTAAAAAAATATGTTATGACACTAGTGAAAGGAAAACACAAGAAAGTATGTAGTGATACCAGAGTATGTGTAATATAGGGAAAACGATTTCTAAAAGAGATAGAAATGAAAGAAGTATGTTATACCTTGGTTTCTCATCCAAAAAGATTGCAACAACAGAAGAAGATCGAGAAATACCCATGGAAATCAAAGGTATGTTGAAGGATGAAGCACAAAAACCACTCCTTGGGAAGTTTGCAAATGTTTTAGATAAAATTTTGGATCATTTGAAACATGTAAGAGATGTTTTACAAAGGTTAGAGGAAAATAATTTGTTGGATAAATTTAAGAAATTAAATTTTTTGAAAGAGAATTTACAAAAAAAAGACCAAGAGACACAAAGAGCATGTTGATTTAAGAAGAAAATGATAAGAATTTAAGGAGGAAGACCTAATTTTAGCTCATCAACAAAATGAGAAGTTTCCAAAAGTGAAAAATGGGAGTGTTTCCAATTTCAAAGACACAACATGAAGGGTGTAGCAAATACTAGAAAAGAAGAATAAGGAAATTGATAAAGTGATGAATTCAAGAACAATTAGGAAGATGTTGAGTAAAGAAAACAAGGTGTATTTGATTAGATGGATAGGAAGGAATATGGAAGGGGAAACATGGGTTTTGAAACCTAAAGTCAAATGATTTTTTATGAGCCCTCACTCATGAAACATTATTTCTTACCTGGGTTGTTTGATGGAGGAACATCCGGGTACATAGACAATCCTACACAACTGAAAATATGTTTATTTAAATTTATTATTTTTTGTCTTGGTTTTTCTTGCAAGCACATCTTATTTCAATCTTCAACTCCTCTAGAATAGTATGGTTTAAAGTTTGAATTAAGAAAAATCAATTGGTTAATTGTGGTTTCCTAGTAATTGTTCTAATTTTGAATGTATTTTCTAATTTTCCAAAAAGGTAATGTCCCATGCCCATGCCTGTGAGAGGGCATTTAATGCAATTTGTAACTCCAATTTAGAAATTTTGAAAATGGATTCTTGAGAAAATGGAAAGGCATTACTTGAGGGAGGTGGGAGAGTATATAGAGAATCAAGAAGGCAATTTCTGTAATATAATTGAATGCTCTTACTAGGTAAAGAAAAATCCATGCCTAGGAGGTGAAAATGATGATTTAAATTTTAAATAGTAGGGGAGAAAAAAAGCCATACCTAGGTTTCCAGGAGAGGTTTTGATGGGGAAAATGATGAGGAGAATGTAGGGAAAATAGGATTGTATAGAAAGGATGATGAATTTGACAAAATTATGTTTGTGTTGTAGGTAGCTTTTGCTGGTATAAAGATTTGTGATCAGATTTTTGGCTTTCCTATAGACAATTTGCTAAATGTTTGAAGTTTTCATATGATTTCCTATAGATAGTTGTTGTAGGAATGACATAGTTTTGTAATTGTTGAAATCTTTGTACATCCAATTCATTGTAGGAACTCTGAATTGGAATAAAAAATTTACACTCTCTACCATTTGTGGTTCTCATTTGTTAATTCAAAAGTCTCAAAATTTAATTGGATGCAATAATTGACAATCCTATGGATTTTTAATTGTTTAGTTGCACCACATATGACCATAGTCTATAGGTTCTACCTTTTTATACTTAGTTTTGTAACTTTGTTTGTCGATGATTAATTCCACTTTGCCTAAATTGTTCGAATGTGAGACTTGAATGCTTGATTGAATAATTAGGTCTTCAATATTTTCCTAAATTCACTTCAAATATGTCACCTACACACAAGAGAGGAGATAAATTTTTGTGTCATATAGGGGCTTTCCTATGTTAAACCCCATTTTGATATTTCTACCTGCATAATAGCTCTGATGATGTAAAAGAGTACTTACCCTAGGTCAAGAAGATGCAAATGGATAATAGAATGATGAATTGACAAGTGCTGCAATTTACCAATCAGATATACATTTCTTGATGGACTCAAGTCATTGTTCTTGTCACTCTAAGTAGAATTAGATGCTTGATTTGATGTTTTGCAAGTATTAGTGGTCACAAAACAAATGAACCTGCAATATTAAAACTCACATGAAAAAATGATGTATTGTTAACATGAATATTGATTGCTAATAAGTCTTGTAAACTCTACTAATTCTACTCTTGACTATTTTTTAGGATGCTCAATTATCACTCAAAAATACTACAATTTCAAGTGGTGAAAAATAATTATATTTCTAAGAAGTTATTTAATTTCCCACAATATTAACTATCGATAATCGACAAATGAATTCAAATTTACGAATGTTAAAATGTCGAGAATGAAATATTTAAATTTGGGTCAAAATTAGCTAGACAGTGGTCCTAGAACCCTAGTCCAAACCTATTTTGGATCTTGAAGCATTGCTAAATAAATATTAAATAATAATTCCCAATATAATTTTGATTGTTTTGAGAATGAATATAAAATGAGAAAATTAAGCGTACACTTGGGTCTAAGTACATAAGGGTGTGCTAAACCTAGTGTGAAGTTGTCAAGGGTGACAATTTACAACATTGCATTTAGCCCCCACTTAACTAAGAGTATGAACTTATGTTCATGCTCACACTAAACTAAGGATACACCAAGGAGGGTTATTTTATTTGCACATTGAAGAGAGAGGACAATGTCAATTCTAGGTGATGTGCTAGCTCTCAGGCTCAAGATCTTATGGAATAACAATGTAAAGCTAAAGGAGCACACTTATATGAGGAGCAATTCAACATGACAAACACGAATCATACACAATGAAGACACTAAACTTAACATAATAAAAAAAGAGAATAATGTAAACATGACATGATGCAAACATGCAAAAAAAGGATGAGGTATGGCAATCAATGACTAGCAAGTGCCGTAAAAATCTTACTAAGATCCATACCCAAGGTGTTCATGAATCACAAGCTGACAAAGTTTGATATTTGCTAGGTTACCTATGAACAAAAGCATCATAGGCTAATGAAGTTTGATATTAACTAGGTGAGATTTGATAAGAAACAACACAGGTTAGTGAAGTTAGATATTCATTACATGAGATTCTAAAAATAGTAAAAAATGAAAACACAAAAGGGCTAGTGAAGTTTGATATTCACTAGGTGAGTTTTCATATCAGCCATACCATGAATTATAGTCCCAATAGTTCTAATAAAACACTACAAAATGTGATCAATATGCAAAAAATACATCACAAAATTCAATGTGTGTGAACAAAGTGAAACACATAATAGAATATATCCCCCACCTTAAACTAATTACTAACGTCATTCATAAGCAATTACTTTTAAGATAAAATAAAATGATATAAAAAAAGACATGAGAGCTTGCTCGAAAACCCTATGTCAAATGTTATGTTCCCAACCAATCATACCCATGACAAGGGGTTGCCCCAAAACAGAGCCACATAATTAACAACATCATGACAAGGGGTTGCCCCAAAACAAAGCCACATAATTAACAAGACAAAAATAGAACATGAGGGGTCGTCTAAAAGTTTATGAAGAATAAGGACGGAGAGTTTATTAAAATGAACTTTACAAAGAAATTGAGGGTCTTTGTTTTTACCGAAAAAGTTGCACGGCTCTTTGTTTTTACCGAATAGCAGCGATGCTTTTTTACAGAAAATTTTCCATGTGGTTAAATATTGTAATAGACTTGGATTTATATTAACCTAATCTCAACCTGAAACAGCCAACTGGTAAGAATTAAACCCATTGATTGACATGACAACTATTTTTTGATTAGCCGATTGACGTATAATGCTAATATGATGAATTCTTCTCTAAATATAATCGACTCTTGGATCCATTTATTATTTGTTTTGTTAGTTTTCAACTATGTTCACATGATAGTTCTCTACTGTTGTACAGCTTTTAGTCTGGTATTCGACGTAATCAATGATGAACTATGTTTTCCTTAGGTGGATTGACAAGCTTCCTATTTAATACCCAGACAACAAAAATGAATGCAAAACATATCTGCAAGTAGTGGGTAGTTGTCATGAGATCTAAAAGGTTTTTCCATAGGTGGTTTCTGCGTTGTTTATACAACAAAAATGCAGATCTGACTGAAAGAAACCGAGATTGTAAAATGAAGCTCTGGAGCAATAAATCATCTTCTATATTTGTTGCAGAAGCAAACGGTAAACGAGCTTTCATGGAGAATGGGCAGAATTGTTTCAAGGGACTAATAAAAGCGAGAGAATTGTACGCAAGATCCGTACGCTCTTTTCAGGTTACGAAAGAACTCTTCACTCATCAGCAGAAAATAGTACAGAATATGGAGAAGAAAGACAAAGCGCAAGAGAATGAAGAGCAAGAAAATGAAGCAACAAATGATGGCCGAGGAAAGTCCTTTGGGGAGATTTTAAAGTGCAAAAAGAGCATGTTAAGGGAAGCCGCGCCTCTGAAAAATGATCGCGTATTCAATAGCGAGGAATGTGAGAGAATGTTGAATAGGAAACCAGAGAAGCCTAGGAAAAGGACGGCTCGGCGGCCCTTGAGGAAATATAAAACTCGACAGATTGCATGGTACCCAGTGCTAGAGGCTATACCAGAACTGCGCACCTTCCAATAGGAAAGAAGCCTTGAACCCTAAAAAATTGTTTTGCATTTGTAAACATTTTGGCTTTTAGCTGTAATTCTGTTTATTTTCACCACGTTAGCAGGAGAGAAAGTAGGTGGATGATATTGGTATCGGGATTCAACGATGTTATTTTTGAGTAAAATTTATTGGTTGATGTTTAATGGATAGTGGTTCAGAAATGCATCTCTCATGGTAATGAACGATCTACTTAACATTCATTACATCTAAATGATGTTCACAGAAATGAAACATTAAATTTGTTCTGAAAATCATTCATCTTTTATAAATTATTTGAAACATTCAGATTTTAGAAATTCATTTTATTGAGTTTGAAAAAAGATTCAATTATGATAATTTGTGCTCTTTATTTCCTTCCCATCTGTAAAATCTCTAAAAGTCCATCTGACAACACTTCATGCATGAGAAGTTTATGTACCGCTTACAGTTTTGTTTAACCTGTAGAGGAGGTCGAAACATACTGTAGTTAATAGGCAATCAATAACTTATTAGTCAGTGTTATTCAATAATGTCTCTGCTTTTCTTCATTCGGCTTATTCATAGTAATTTGAATTAAGGGCCTCCAACTCGGAAAGGTAGCTACTTATAAATTAGTAGCTTTCAAGGGTTTATTAAATAATTTATAAGTTTCAATATTTATAGTTTATTGGTTAAAAATTATATAGATTTTATTAAGATTTAATATTGAATAAAAGATATTCATATGATAAAATTATATTTAAAATGTATTAAACATAAAAATTAAAAGAAATTGATTTGTCTATTTTTATTCTATATATTATTAGAAGTGTTATTTCATGAGTGTAATTGAATGGTTTTACTTATTTATTATCATAATACACTTGTATACAATTATAATGTCTTTATTATAATAAAAATAGTAGCTACAAAAAATATCGTGGAAGATTCTCAAAATGCAAACATAACATTAATTATAACAACATAAATTGTATAGATATGAGACTCTTATCATACCACAAATTATATCAATAGGTCTTATCATAATAATTTTTGTGAACATAAAAAATATATTATTTGTAAAAATTATACAATTATGATTACATGCACTTAATAAAAAGAGAAATTTCATTGTAAGTACTAACACATCCACATTACTTCAATAACACCATATTAATTTATCATAAATATATATTGGATTTTTTTAGTGGTCAACATAGAGAGAAGAGTCATAATTGTTGCACTAATATTGTTTTTGTTAACATGACTTCGATTTTTGGTCTTAAGACTGTCACTCAAATGGGAATAGTAGTGATATACTCAATGAGTTGAGACATATTTAACTTAGGAGATAACAATTAATTCCTTGAGCACACCTTTTTTGACATTATCAATACCTATTGTGGCCTTTTGCAATGTTAGACATTGTGACTCCTATATGGTTAGATCTCCTACCATATTGAAAGGGATCTATGTTTAGTTGTACATTATAATATATAGAAAAAAGACAAATTGTCAATAATATCCAATACTACATTCACCTATTTATTAAATTATATGAATAGGACAATGACCTAACTCATGTGATCAAGTATCTTGATGATAAGCTATATCATTTATAATATGAACTACCCCAATAACCAATCCATCAACCCATAAATTATACATTGACCTTGCATATTGATTAATACATAGTAGAACATCATTGATCAAATTATCATTTTGGAATCACGTGAGTTTTTATGTTGCCTAGTATATTTACAAATGTCATGTATAATTGGTGTAGTAAAAAAAAATAGCATTCTCTTATTATAGATCATGTACATCTTACTTATTGCATATAAATGTATGGATACATAAAATATTTTTGTGGCAATGGAAAAAGTATCCCTTTTCCTTACTTGATTTGGGAATGATTAATGTTAAAATAAACTTAAGGTCACCTTGATCTAGTGTCGTGATGTTTTTTACACATTCACATTATGTCTTGGGCCCTTTCTAAGCTAAATAAACCTAACTTGACCCTAATTTAATGTGGTAAAGTGTATTCATCTACACCTTCACATTAAATTTAGGGCCCTTGCAATTAATGTTTCCTTAATCTATTTTTGTAATGTGTTGTACACATTCAAATTTGATTTAGGCCCCTTTTAAACTAAATAGACCTAATTTTGCCTTAATTTGATGTTGTAAAGTATATTTATTTACACTTTCACATTGAATTTTTGGCCCTCTTGCATTTATGACATTTATATCATCATTAATAAGCCCCTACAACCTTATTTATGCATTTCAAGGATTATTTCAATCGAAATCCTAACAAGATTAAAAAATAGACTTAATTTCTGAACTCCCCAACACTTTCTCTCTAAAAAGGTCTTGTGGGACCCATACACCACCTTGGGAATATGAGTCCCACCCAGGTGGGAAACATATGCCAAAGGTGGTGTATGAGTCCCATTTGGCCCCTTTTTAGGGTTTTGAGCAGGAAATCAAGGTTTTAAGTTCAAATTTCTTAAATGTGAGCCTCTAGGATCTAACAAACGATAAATTTGATGGATTGTCTATATAAATATGGTCTAAAAATCATTAAGAATTAAGAATTAATGATTTCAAGTCAAAAAATCAAGAGTTAAGCATTCCAAGACTTTTCAAGAGTGTCAAGAGAGCATTCAAAAGCATTTCTAAAGCATTAAAGGGTAGAATTCTTCATCAATTATTGCAAGAACTCAAGATCCATCATCATATCAATATTATCAAGAATCAAGCATGTTGTTGTGCTAGTGTTGTGATGTAGCATTAAAGGTCCATTTGCAAGCATTGTTTCATATCCATGTTCAAGATCTAGATCTGCATTCTTCATGGCCAATTCATGTTAGATTACAAACTTATAAGATATCATTCAAGGTATCATTGTTCATGTTTCATGTCCTTATTTCATTATTTCATTATTTGGTTTGGCAAACCCCCATTCACTAACAATCCACAAGTTTTTGTATATCTACATGTGTAATTATAGATCTAGGTGTCTTGGAGCCTGAAGGATCTTTGAAGATTAGGTTACAAACTTGAAGGACATTATTGGAGTTTTCTCGTCACTTGCAAGGTCATGGAAAGTCTTATACAAGTCTGAATTAGGGTTTTAGATCCAGAAACAAAGTGTGGATAAAAGAGAAGAGATTCAAGAGAAGAATCTAACATTAATCCTTTGAAAAAGCATATTGGGAATGATGCACCACCTTGGGCACATGAGTTCCAATACAATCAAATATTTAGGGTTTCATGAGATTTAGAATAAGCACTGTTAGATTCCAGTTTTGGTGTAGAAAACCCAATCTAGGAATAAATTGCCCTGACTAGTGTATGAGTCCCACTTAGTATTAAAATCAACATTTCTAACATTTCCAGTCCTCGTTCAAGCCTCTACAGGTTTTGAGGTGCACAGTTTTGATTGTACATTTTTTTGTCCTAATTTACTTGCATTTCTAAGTCACTTAATTAATATTTGCACATCATTAGGTTTTTTTATTCTATCTTGCATTTGATTAGTCTTTCCAAGCCCTAACTTGGTGGTGAACCCCCATTTAGTCTCTAATCAGACCCTAGGATACCCTATTGCAAGATCTCTTTCCCCTTTCTTCATTAGATTGAGATCTTTATGGTTTTCGTTAAATGAATGATTGTGAAATGTGTTTTTCTATGTCATAAACCATAAAGAAAACTATTTTCATTGTTTTATTTTGGTGAACCTGCATTTAGAACATCTTAATTTTGATTTGGAGTGTATTACCATCCTAGATCTAGCTCACATTAACTTTGCATTACCTAGGGTTGCATTAGTTAATTGACATCTAGGGTTTCTAAATTTTGCATTAGTGAAACTACATATAGGTTGCATTTTTTTTACATCTTTCATCATTAAAAATCATCTAAAATATGCATTTGCATTTAGTCTATAGATCATACAAACCAAAAAACATAAAAATCACTTAAATTTTTTAGAAAATTGTGAAGAAAAACCTCACTAGGACTCATACACCCCTTTGGGTGATTTGGTCCCAGTGCAGATATTAAACTACATTTTCTAGCATTGAAAACCTTGTTTCTGCATTTTTATTTTCTATCATTAGTTATCTGTTTTAATTCGTCGAGTTTTTGTTACATGCATTTCACTAGATCTAGCTTAATTTGGTTCCGGAATGACATTACTTAATTTTAAATTTACATTTGCAAAATTTCATTTTTAGATTGTTTCATAGTGTAATCAACAACTTACCTTGTTTCAAATCTGAAACTTTCATTTACACATTTCACTTTAGGTCATTGCATTGAAATTTACTTGTTTTTTCAGGATAATATGTTTTCCTTTAAGAGATGTGGTTTTGATATGGTCAAAAAAGGATTGCATAAGTACAACACCCGCTCATATGAGTTCGATTTAGAGTACAACAATGAGGTCATTAAGAAACATGTTAGTCATCCTTCCACTATCCTTCCTAGTTATGAGAACATCTTAGAGCAAGCGGATAAAACCATTAACACAATCCTTAATATTACATCGCCTATCTCAAACCCTACTATCTTTCCCACTTGTGATAATGATATGATACAAGAAGATACAAGCATAGAAAATCATGAAAACAATATTTGTTCTTGTCCTGATACCTCTCCTACTAGTGGTGAAGGTATCTTGGTGAAAGAAGACACAATCATTGAGAATCATGAAAGTCTTGATTGAATGTCTCTTCCTCCCTCTTGGAAAGATATTATGACACAAGAAGATGAGATCATAGACACATTTCTAAACATCACGTTACCTATTCTCCATTCATCCCTTGCTTGTGAAATTTTTTTAGTGAAAGAGGATGAAATCAGAGATAACCATGACAGTCAAACTTTTTGTTCTCCTAATATCCCTCATTGATGCAAAGAAGATAATTTGGTGCTAGAATATGCACTTATTAAGAGTCATGAGAATCTTGTTTTTCGCTTCCCTAATGCTCCTACCATTTGGAAAGATCTATTTGGTAAGCATGAAAATCATAATTGTCCTTCTCTTGATGCCTTGCCTACTAGTGACGAAGCTACTTTAAAAAATCAAACCATGGAATATGATGAACACCTTACAAGCTCTCTTAACTGAGTGAAACCTAGATCTACACTAATTAGCTTTGTGACCATAATCATGGCATAAGTATAAATAGCCATGAAAGATAGTGTTCATTGGATTCCTTCCAGCCATATTTGATAATTGAATTCTACAATGACTTGCTTTGTGACCAAACCTTTGATAATTAAAGCATTGAATATACTCGGTTCCTTCCTGCTTCTACAATCTATAGCCTTATGTCCAAAATTTTCGCATAGAAAATAATGACCATTGAATGATAAGTACCTTTGAGCATTTGGTTTCCTCACTAGATGTCCTTTTGTAGATGTTATAGAGTTCAAGACCTTGCTAGTTAGGGGTATGTGCAGGATCATCATGGAAAAACAAGCCCTTAAGTGGCGATCAAAATTCAGAAAAATCAAAGCTAGGCAAATTGATGTAAAAATTTGAATAATTTATCTATATTATTTCAAAAATATGTAAGAATAGAATCTGTAGAAAATTGAATGTAGTTTCTAAACTACTAAGTTTATTCAAAAAAAATAAAAATCTATTTGGTGAAAATTTCAAATTTCAATGCAGTAGTACTTAAATTTCAAGGAAAAAATAAGAAGTGCGTGCGTGTCTAACCACCCTAACCACAATAAAATGATAATATTTTTTTTATAAGATTTTAGATATAAGTAGAGGACTCATGTCCCAATGTGATGCATATTTTTTTGTAATTATTTTCCAAGTAAATAATTAATTATGAATTTTTTATTACAAATTTTAGAAAATATAAAAAATCGTATGTCTGACCACCTTAACTTGGTCAAAACTTCATGAAATTATATTTATTCAATCCTAGAGTATGCAAAGAATAGAATGTGACACATCTTTTAGATTCAAAAAATGTGATATTGTTTGAAAGATATAGATGTTTTTCAATCAGCCTATCAATCATGACTTTAGTCGTAATTCAAATAGAAAAAGAATAATAGTTATTTATTAAATTCAAAGTAAAGCATAATTTATATTGGTGGAAAGCTGAGAATCTCCTTTAAAAACCCTTTTCATTTCATCAATATAGGCTAAAAAAAAAGTTGTCAGCCACATGGGTGAAGTCTAGAAAACCAAGGTAAGTTGTTAAACACATTTTTTGTGTTGACTTCTTAGGATTGGCATGCCCTAGCCAAATTCCAAAGAAAACCCGAATCTTATCCCTACATAGTAGGGTTTATGTTAGAGATATCGGATATCTAATCCAAATCAGATATCCGATTTATTTTATTTATAATTTTAATATATGATTTTATATCATTTTTATTTTATATAAAAAATGTAATATAGTTTCTAATATATTATTTAAAAAATGAAATAAATAGTTTATAATTTATTTTAATATATCGAGTTGAGAATATAAAATATAATTTATAATTTAATATATAATATATAATTTATGATAATCTCTTACAAAATTATGTATAATATATAATATATTATGTTATTATAAATAATATTTATATATTATTTATATATTTTAGTTAATGTATAAATATTTATATATATATTAAGTTAATATACAAAATATTATATAACTGATTAATATTACTAATATATAAAATATTTAAATATTATCTCTTTCCCTCTCTCTCTCCGTCTCTCTCTCAATCTATCTCTCAATCTCTCTCTCTCTCCCACCCTCTCCCTTTCCATCTCTCCCTCTCCCTCTCTCTCACTCTCTTAGAACCTTCTTCCACTCTTCCCCTCTCCCTTCCCCCTCCTCTCTCTCTCTCTATCTATCTCACTCTCTCTCTCTCTATCTATCTCCCTCTCTCTCCCATTCTCCTCCTCTTCCCCTCTCCCTCCTCCCTCCTAATTATCTCTCACTCTCTCTCCCCTTCTTCCCCTCTTCCCCTCTCCCTCATCCCTCCTAATTCTCTCTCTCTCCTTCTTCCCTTATCCATTCCCCCTCCTATTTCTCTTTCCCTCTCTCTCCCCTTCTTCCCCTCCTCCCCTCTCCCTTTACCCTCCTAATTATCTCTCTCTCTCTCTCTCTCTCTCTCTGCTCTTTCTTCCTATTTCCCTCTCCCTTCACCCTCTTAATTCTCTCTCTATTCCTTTACCTTTCTCTTTCCCTATCTCTCTCTCTCTCTCTATCTCTGCCTCTCTCCTCTCTCATCCCTTCTTCCCCTCTTTCTCTCTCTCTCCCCTTCTTCCCCTCCCTCTCTCTCTCTCCCTCTCTCTCTCTCTCTCCCCTTCTTCCCCTCTCTCCCTCATAATTCTCTTTCTCCCTTTCCCTCTATATTTCCCTCTCTATATCTCTCTCCCTCTCTATCTCTCCATCTCTCTCCCCTTCTTCCCCTCTCCCTTCCCTCTCCTAATTCTCTCACTCTCACTCTCTCCCCTTCTTCCCCTCTTCCCCTCACCCTTCACACTCTTAATTATCTCTCCATCTCTCTTCCCATCTTCCCCTCTTCCCTTCTCCCTTCCCCCTCCTAATTCTCTCTCTCTCCCTCTCTCTCTCTCCATCCCTCTCTTTCCCTCTCCCCCCTCTCTCTCTCTGTCTCCTTCTTCCCCTGTTTCCATCTCCCTTCCCCCTCATATTCTCTCTCTCTCTCTCTCTCTCTCTCTCTCTCTCTCTCTCTCTCTCTCTCTCTCTCTCTCTCTCCCCTTTTCCTTCCCCTCCTAATTCTCTCTCTCGCTTTCCTCTCTCTCTCTCTCCCCTTCTTCCCCTCTTCCCTCTCTGGTTCCTTCCTAATTGTTTGTTTCTCTTTCTCTCTTTGTTTGTCTATCTCCCTCTCCCCCTCTCTCTCTCTCTCCCTCTCTCTCTCCCCTTCTTCTCCTCTTCCCCTCTTCACCTCTCCCTTCCCCCTCCCAACTCTCTCTCCCTCATTTTCCCTCTCTCTTTCCCTCTCTCTCTGTCTCTCTTTGTCTCTATCTCTGTTTGTCTTCGTCTTTGTCTTCGTCTTTTTCTTTGTCTTTATCTTTTTCTTTGTCTCTCTCTCTCTGTCTCTCTGTTTATCTCCCCTTGTTCCTCTCTCTCTCTATCTCTCTTTGTCTCTCTCTCTCTCTTTGTCTCTCTCTATGTCTTTGTGTCTGTGTCTCTGTGTGTGTCTATATCTCTCTCCCCTTCTTCCCCTCTACCATTCCCCTCCTAATTATCTCTCTCTCTCTCTCTCTCTATCTCTCTCTCTTTCTCTCTCTCTCTCTCCCCCTTCTTCCCCTATCCCTTCCCATCCTAATTCTCTTTGTCCCCCTTTCCCTTTTACTTTTCCCTCCCTCTCTCTCTCTCTCCCTCTCTTCATCTCTCTCCCAATCTTCCCTTCCTTCCCTCTCCCTTCCCCCTCCTAAATCTCTCTCTTTGTGCCCAATTATTCCCCTCTTCCCCTCTCCATTACCCCTCCTAATTTTATCTCTCTCTCTCTCTCTCTCTCTCCTCCACCCTCCACCTTCTAATTACTCTTTGGTGTATGTGTGAAAAATTAGATATCTGATTTGAATGACTTTAAAATGAATTTAAAATGATCTTTTTTAGTTTTATATTATCCAACCCAAATCGAATATCCGATTTGTTTTACTTTACAAATCAGATATCTGATTCTAATCGAATATCCGATTTGTTTTACGTTGGCTTGGGAATTGCTATGGAGCAATGTATTAACACCCAACCCAGAAAAAAGTTAACTCGAGATTTTTACATTTTTTAGCGAATGCAAAATGCTACTTTTTTCATATCTCCACTTTTTGGGCCATCATGATCCTACACATGCTCTTAAAATAGATCTTGATTCAACTTCAACTGCATTGTCTTTACCTTTAGTGTTCAAATTTGAGTTTTCACTTGAGAAGCCAAGTTCTTCCTTATCCTTGTTACATTTCTATAGGGACAAAAGTTGATCTAGTATTATGTTGCGTTCACATACTCTAGCTTCTGATTTCAACCTCCTTAACTCTTGATCTAACTTCTCATTTTATTCTTCTTTCTATTTGATTGTATCTTTGATATTTTCTTCAGTCTTCTTCCATTCTTTTGTTTTCTATTTGATGGTACCTTTAAGATCTTCTTCCATTCTTCCATTTTCTATTTGATGGTGTCCTTGATATTTTCATTTGTCTTCTTGCATTCATCCAACCAAATATTTAGATTCACAACATTTTCCTTTGAATCCTTTAATTCCTTGTCGACCTCTTTGTGTCTTGCTTTGAATTTTTGAATTTTGCTCCCTTAGCTTTGATATGCAAGCATTTTCCTCCTTGATGTTTTCTTTCAATTCCTCATTTTTTTGAATTTGTACTCTCCATATCACTTAATATTGACTTTAGTTCTTCCTCAAAGTAAAAATATATTTCCATCTATTCAACTATCAAGATCTCCCTCAAATGGTTAAGCTCTACGTGTAAGGGAACAAGCTCTAATACCAATTGTTGAACATTCTAGATCACTGAGAGGGGGGTGAATCAGTTATCCCAAAACATTTTTCTTTCTTTACTTAATCCAGAGCAATCATAAACCAATCATATATTAATTAAAATAGATATGAACATGAAAACACAACACCATGCACAATGAAAACTTGAATTTATGTGGAAACCCAAGATGGGAAAAACCATGGAGAATGCTAATTCTCAATAATAAAGCACCAGTTAAGGTGACACTAGTTATGGTGATTTTTACAAGGGCTCGCTGCCAAAATGATCACAATAGGTAAGGCTCATTTCCTAAGATACAAAAACCACTAATTAAAAAAAAGGATGAAACATGAAATGAGGAAGTTGAATCTACAAATGCATACATTCAGTTCTAGTTAAGAGCACAACAGTTGACTGCAATAGATCTGGTAAAGAATCTTCTGTCATCCTTCCTTCCACTACCTTTGCAAGAAAAATTACTTCTACTTGGCACTTTCCTTGGTTTCCTTCTCTATTCCTTGTCACACAATCCTTTGCACCCTTATAATTGTTCACTCATTCCACACTTCATTTTTTTGGATGATCTTAAGATGTTCTACATATGTATATATAAATACCTGAAGAGAAAAAATGAGTTGGCCTAGCCAAACATGTCAAATTGAAGAACAACCTTTAAATATTCAATAAGGATTGGCATGCTAGCACCAGACCTAGAAGATAGGTCACACATAAAGATCTTCTTATCACGTTACACCAGGACCCATAAATATGTTGTACATAAGATATAGCATTATTACCAAAAGATAGCTAGCTTTGAATTATATGAGATATATTCTGGATTCAATGGGAATGCCACAACCAAGACCAAATCTAGATTAAAATCAACTGATAGGAACACCACAACCAAGACCAAACATCAATCAACATTAATTTTAGTATCAATCAAAGAAGTGCAATTAGTCATAACAAAACTTGTATCATGCTACATGAATGTTCAGATAGCAAGGATACCCAGAATAAGCTTTAGGAATAACAACTAACAACAAAAATATTAGTCTTCATTATTCTACATTAACTATCTTCCACAAATGTCCCAAAAAAAGTACTGCCATATCCGGATCGAGGATAACATCCACACTACACAACATTATAACATATGATAGGATAAATCATTTTTGTATATTATCTGGAGCACATCCTTCACATCCTTTTGGATCCTAAGTTTTGAAATCAATGACAATAATGCCACATCAACAACTTCTCAACACCACCCACGCCCCCCTCCTCATCTTCAACTGAATAGTACATTGTGTATCATCAGTTCCTTATGTAATTGCAAGGTCGAGACACATTTTCTCAACAAATCTCCCACTTTTCGAACACCTTACAAGGAAAATAGAAGGGTTTCATCGTCATCTCTTCATCGCTAGGGGTTGAAAGGCCCATAGTCTCTGAAAACCATCTAAACTTCTCTATGGTTACAGGATTAGTTAAAGAATCAACTACATTCATCAAATTATCTACCTTAACAAACTTCACCCTGCCATCTTTGACAATATCTCTAAACAAATGATATTATAGGCTAGGTGCAAGATCATCATGGAACAAATAGGCACTCAAGTGGCGGTGAAAATTCAAAAAATCAAAGTTAAGCAACTTGACATAAATTTTTGAATAAGTTATCTATATTATTTCAAAAATATGTAAGAATAGAATGTATAGAAAATTGAATGTAGTTTCTAAACTACTAGGTTTATTTTTAAAAAAATCTATTTGGTGAAAATCTGAAATTTCAATGTACTAGTACTTCAATTTTAGGGAAGAAATAAGAAGTAGGTGTGTGTCTGACCACCCTAACCACAATAAAATGATAAAAAAAATTTATAAGATTTTATATATAAGTACAAAACTCATGTGCCAATGTGATGCATATTTTTTAATAATTTTTTTCCAAGTAGATAATTAATTATGGTTTTTTTATTACAATTTTTAAAAAATATTAGAACTCGTATGTTTGGCCACCTTAACTTGGTGAAAACTTCATGAAATTCAATTTTTTTTAATCCTATAGTATGTGAAGCATAAAATGTGAGACATGTTTCAGATTCAAAAAATGTGATACCATTTGAAAGCTATAGATGTTTTTCAATCAGCCTATCAATCGAGACTTTAGTCGTAATTCAAATAGAAAATGAATAATAATTATTTATTAAATTCAAAGTAAATAATAATTTATATTGGTGGAAAGCTAAAAATCTCTTTTAAAAACCCTTTTCGTTTCATCAATTTTGGGTAAAAAAAAGTCATTAGCCACATGGGCCATCATATCACTTACAATCACCACTTTTTGGCCCATCATGATCTTGCACATACCCTATACATAAATGTGGTTGGTCCTAGCATGAAATGTTGGGTTCTTGGCTAGACATATCACACTTTAACTATCACAATAAATTGTCACTACACCTTGTTTTATTCCAATACCTAAAAATAGTGTCTTAAGCCAAATGACATCCTTACAAGCATGAGTAGCTACCATATACTCTACTTCAGTAGTGGAAAAAGAAACCACAACCTGTCACTTACTCATCCAACTAATTGCATCACCAGAAAAGTAAACATATATGCACTGGTGGATCTTCTACTATCAACATCACCTTCCCAATCTGAATCCACATAACAATAAATATAAAGGGAAATCTCATCTTCAGTCATATTACTATGATAACACAAGGAATAATCTGAGGTACCACAAAAATATATGAAGACTCTTTTAACTACATCCTAATGAACTCTACCAATATTAGACATATATTTCGAAAGAACTCCCACTGCTTGTGAAATGTCTGGTCTAGTACAAACCATAGCATACATCAAACTTTGTTCCAAATGAAACAAGAACACACAATGGTCTATAATCCTTCATATCAAACCTCTGTAAAATTAAATTGACATACTTACTCTGGCCAAGCCTTACCTTTTTCTTCACTCTATCTCTTCTAATTTCCATCCCAAGAATGTATTTAGCTGCACCACAATCTTTGATTTCAAACTTAGCAGCAAGTTGAGATTTCAGTTCTAAAATCATACCTTTCCCTTTACAAATGAATAACATATAATCAACGTATAATGCAATAAATAGGAAATGATCACCATCAATTTTATAATAAACCCAATGGTCTAATTTAGAATGCTCAAATCCAAAACTCAACACATATGTATCAAATTTCTCGTACCACTTTGTAGGATGCTATTTTGTACCATACATTTATTCAATATACAAACCAGTTTACTTTTACCTTTCACCACATAGTGCTCTAGCTATATCATATAAATATCCTCCTCCAAGTCACCATGATGGAAAGCCATTTTCACATATGTTTGTTCAACCTCTAAATCATCAGGAGTAGCAATAGAAAGAAAAAATCTAATGGATGTCATTTTTTCAATAGGAGAAAATATCTCACCATAATCAACACCCTCAGCTTGAGAGTAACCTTTTGCAACCAACCTTGCTTTGTATTTCTCAATACTTCTATCTGAACCAATATTTTTCTTGAACACCCATTTGCAACGAATAGGTTTTTGTCCTTCAGCAAATGGTACAAGGTCCCTAGTATCATTTTTTTCAAAAGCTACCATTTCTTCATCCATAACAATCTTCCAAGATTTTGCATCATTCATGCCTAATGCCTCTTCTACTAATTTGGGTTCTTCCATGTTAGTATTCAAAGCAAAAGTACATCTCCAATAATTAGGTGAATACCTTTTAGATGGTTGTCCATCCCTTGTATACTTATGAACAAGATGAATTTGAGGTTCTTCCTCCTCTTTCGAAGATTTAGAGCTAGATGAGCTGTCCTCAACTTCTTGTCTATACATGGGCCTTGATTCAACTTTCTCATGTGTACAAGGAAATTGAATCACATCTTCCTATTTACTTTATTCTGGCTATAATGTAATAAAAGAAGGCTTAGTTTCTCTAAAAATAACACTTCTACTATGTATTACTTTATGTGAAATAGGATCCCAAAGATTTAATCATTTCACACCATAACTATATTTGATGAAGACACGATTCACAACCTTGTTCTCCAAGTTTGTTTGCTTCACCTTTGGCACATGTGCATATGCCTCACAACCAAAAAATCTAAAATGTCTTAATGAAGGCTTCTGACCCAACATGCCTCTATAGGAATCTTATCAACAAGAGTTGATGTAGGAGACCTGTTAATCAGGTGACAAGTAGTGGCAACAACTTCAGCCCAAAAACTTTGTTCTAGACCAACACCACTCAACATACTCCTAGCCTTCTCCATCAGTGTCTTGTTCATTCTTTCCGCAGCTCCATTTTGTTGTGGATAATATGAAGGTTTTTTTTGTCTATTAATACCACAATATTTACATAATCTATCAAAATCATTATAAAAAAATCCACCACCATTATTAGTCCTTAAAAATTTCATTTTCTTTCCAATGTGCAACTCAACAATTGCTTTAAATTCTTTAATCGATAATTTTTTTTAGATTTACTCTTTAGAAAATATACCCATGTCATTCATTCTTTCTGCAACTCCATTTTGTTGTGGATAATATGGAGTTTTTTTTGTCTATTAATACCACAATATTTACAGAATCTATCAAAATCATTATAAAAAAATCCACCACCATTATTAATACTTAAAAAAATTATTTTCTTTCCAATGTGCAACTCAACCATTGCTTTAAATTCTTTAATCAATACATTTTTTCAGATTTACTCTTTAGAAAATATACCCATGTCATTCTACTATAATCATTAATAAATGAAACATAATATGTGGATTTACCTATCAAAGGAACATCTACATGACCAAAAACATCAGAATGGATAAGATCCACTGCACCAAAATATTTATGAGAACTCAAGTAAAACTAATGCTGTTTTTTGTTTTCCATAAATTTAATGCTAAGAGAAATCAAATTCAAGATTACAACTAGACAAAACTTCAATGAGGTTTTTATTTTTCAAGGTCCTTAGACCCATTTCTCCTATGTGGTTAATTATTTGGTGCCATAATATAGTTTTATCTATAGGTAACTTTGATTTAGAAGAAAGGGAACCCTTGGGTACCCAAACACCATGGCCATCTGCTAAAGGTGAATTCCTCACTTCTTCAACAAATTTGATTTTCATAGAAGTACTATTACACTCAACAGTGCATGTATCAAGCTTATACAATGTGCCATATGTAACACCTCTAGCAATCAACATAGCACCTCTAATCATCTTCTATCATGCATCAGAAGATACTACCTACACACCTACATCTATTAGTTTTCTCACAGATAACAAATTTCCTGCTAAACGAGGAATATGTAACACACCATTAATCCTTCTTATTCTACCATCAAGAAACTTGATTTTAACATTACCATGGCCAAAAATGTCTAAATGAGAATCATCACCCAAGTACACCTTACCTCAATCAAATTCTCATATGGAAAGATGCACATTAGTCAATTAACAATGCATCATTACTTGCACGAGTTTCCAAAGCTACAACTAATGCATCACCATATTTCTTCTCAGACTCACAATCAGAATCAAATTTCTTCTTTGTAATCCTTATGAACATTTCTAGAATTACCTTAGTTCCAACAAATAAATTAGGAATTTCCAAGAGACTTGGACCTCCCCTTGGACTTGTATTTTCCATGATTCTCATTCTTCCTTCCTTTTTCCTTAGGTCTTGCATGAAAATTTAGGGCCTCCTTGGCACTAACGGATACCTTCCTCCTCATCTCTTCAAAAAGAAAAAACCCCACCACATCTTCAGTATTCAATATAACATAAGTACTCCTAATAGCCATAACTATTGGAAGATTTTCAACATGAGCATAAAGTATGGATGGTTGTGTTGGTTGTTCCTATTTTTTCATTGATTTCAACATGATAATAACTATATGGTGATAACAATATGAGAATTTTACTTGGTCTAACAGAAGTTGTTCTATTTAGGTAATAATCCTTTGTGGAAGACCAATATGTTGGTATTTGAGTCTGGAACTGATTGCAAGATCTGATATGACTATGGTCTCCTAACCATGTTTTATTAGCTCATTCTGACAGCGATATCTTGGATCTTGATACATCTTTTTTCTATGTACAAAATTTATCTCTGACAAAGTTTAAATCTATATTCTACTATTGTTTTGTGTGAAGGTATACTATGTGGGAGATTGTACATTCTAGTAAGGTGAGCATTCATATACTTTGGTTTTTCTGATGGTCTCTTTACTAGTAGTATGTTGTGAAACTAATGTAGTCTCAGATTCAGAAGGTGTTTGCTTTGAGAATTATTTGCTGGTTTGGAGAATTATGGTTTAGTCTTGGCCGACTCAACGAATGAAATATATTATGAAGACTAATAGCTCACTTTTTATAATGCACTACTTGGATGAAATGATAAAATATTATATGGTCCTGATCTAATTGATAAATAAGATATACTTGTATAAATACAAGATAGTAGCAAGACAAATGTGTGTGCAAGATTGTGAGTAGTGGAGAAGGGAAAATATGAAGATATGCAATGCAACATTTTATATTCTGAGCTTCAGTGGAACTGAACCTTGAATATAGAAGGTGTATTCCATCAGTTCATCATTTTGGCAGTGAGCCACTATTATTGTATCTTGGCAGTGCGCCATCTTTTGTACTGAGGTTGTGAGCTTTTTAAGGACAATGAGTCTTGGTAGTTAGCCCCATAATATTTTGTATCCAGATATAATATATTGTGAGTTAACCCTCACTGTGGTTTTTCCCTCATTGGGTTTTCCACGTAGAAATCCTTGTGTTCATGTGCATGATTGATTTGTCTTGGTTCTATTTTCTCTCTTGATGATTCAGTCATTATTGTGATAATAGTTAAGTGGATTTTATTATTAGTTTATGGAATATTGATTCACCCTCCCTCTCATTATTTCAGATGTTGAACAATTGGTATTAGAGCTTGGTTCCTTGGAAGAACCCTAACAACTTGAGGAAGGTCTCGAAAGTTGAACATGAGAAATGTTTTCCTCTAGAAATTACCCCTGCTGAATTTTTAGAAGAAATGGAAGCCTTGAAGGACAAGTTGATAAAAGAATATGAGAATATTGAAAACCTACAAAGCACAAGTCTGGTTGCATGTGATTTGTTGATTGAAGGGAAATAAATCATCACTAGCCTGCTAGAAGAACTAGATGAAAAGAGAAGAATTGAAGAATGTCAAGAAATTGAAATTCAGGAAGAAAATGGATGAATGCGCAAAGCTAGAATTAGAAGCAAGAATATTGAGATCTGATCTAGAAAGGGAAAATATTTTTGAAGACAAATTTAAGATAAGCTCGACAATGCTTGATAATTCGATTACCTCTCAAAGACCAAAAATGGATAAGACCGGTTTAGGGTTTGAAAAAGGTCACAGTTCTAAAGTGAAGCAATTCACTGGTAAGAAGATGTGGTATAGAAGTGAACAAGTCAAAGAGCGAAGAAATTATTCCAAAAAAACTCTTATCAAACGACATGATGCAAAAAGGTATTTATACTTCAATGGTGTTTGCCATTTATGCAAGAGATTTGGTCATGAGGTAAAGGACTGCGAAAGTAATGTGAATGATTATAAATGCAAAGAGAATGGATATAAAGATAGTCTGTTGGATAAAAATAAAAATGGAAAGGAGAATTTTATTTTTTGTAACTGCAAAAAATCGAAACATCCTAATAGTAACAGCGGAAGAAAGAAGAACATCTATCCGACGAAGAATAATGATCAAACCTTTGATCCAAAAAACGGAAAGAAGAGAAATGG